>JACYXH010000117.1:0-63524 GCA_026745465.1 Lota lota | reverse complement strand
AAGTCTGCCACCTGCCCTGACAGACGATTTGTCAGAGCAATGTTCTGGCCACTGTCAGGCTCGGAGACCCAGGAAGGGATCCCACTGCGGAACCATCAGTCTTGGGTGAAGCGACGGCAGAGCGGGCAGCCCCGAGTGGCAAGCACCGGACGGCTTTACAGCTGTTGCGGTGCAGTGGTTGTCCAGATGTTCACCAAAGCCTTGCACATTAGGTACTTATCCTCCTACTCCTGCCACTGGCCCTTGAGGAGCCCACTGTCTCCCAGATCTGGAGTTGGGCCCCGGGCACCACACAGTGGAACGTAATAGTGGTCCTGAATATGGTTGAACGGCAGAAGACAATCGGCCCCCCCAGGTCCAGCTCATCTCCCTCTCGTGGCGTCGCTTGGTGAGGTTACTGAAGACGTTTCGCTGCAATGACCGGCCTAATCCGGGCCTGGGAAAATACATGTGCGTGCATATAATTGCAGACACATTGACAGAGACATATCCCGCACACACATGACCCACAAGGCCATCGGCTCCCCTGTGGCCGGCAAAGGAACGAGAGCCAATCAATCTTGAAAGATACACACACTTTCTCTATTCCATCCATCCACCGAGATGTTCACCATCTCACCAGGATGTTCACCATCTCACCAGGATGTTCACCATCTCACCAGGATGTTCACCGTCTCACCAGGATGTTCACCGTCTCACCGGGATGTTCACCGTCTCACCGGGATGTTCACCATCTCACCGGGATGTTCACCATCTCACCAGGATGTTCACCATCTCACCGGGATGTTCACCATCTCACCAGGATGTTCACCGTCTCACCAGGATGTTCACCGTCTCACCAGGATGTTCACCATCTCACCGAGATGTTCACCATCTCACCAGGATGTTCACCATCTCACCAGGATGTTCACCATCTCACCAGGATGTTCACCATCTCACCAGGATGTTCACCGTCTCACCAGGATGTTCACCGTCTCACCAGGATGTTCACCATCTCACCGAGATGTTCACCCGTCCAAAGGGTGGAGCGACCGGCAGATGATATTTATGCCATAATGTTTTAAAATTGGTCTGATTATCAGGTTATTCTGATTGGGGTCCTCAGCCTCAGAGATCGAATGGCATACGCAGGTAGCTGAAATACAGACTCCTGGAACCCAGATTGAATTACTTTAATGTGATCTGGTGTTCTTTCCATGCACGCGGGTAATTGACTCCGAAACACATTAGCTCCTTGGCGTTCAGACTGGACGTCAGGAGTCGCCACACGGGCACAGATGCAGAGACCCCCACCCCCCCACCCACCCCCATCTCCACTAACATACAGGTCAGACTAAATGTAGATCCTAGATGTGCTGCCATCGACCAATGGGGACAGAGTGATAGACTTTCTGGCCTATCCCAGCTACAGTTGGCCGGGCTTGGCTCCACCCTCCTGTGACCCTGACCAGGAATAAGATGGCTGAGAGGGGGTCATGAACTGTAGCGTTCTCCTGTTCTACAGCAACGCTCTCTCGTCTCTAAACCCATGTAGCTGGAAGTCCCGCCCTCTCTCTATATCGTCTCTAAACCCATGTAGCTGGAAGTCCCGCCCTCTCTCTATCGTCTCTAAACCCATGCAGCTGAAAGTCCCGCCCTCTCTCTATCGTCTCTAAACCCATGTAGCTGGAAGTCCCGCCCTCCCTCCCTCTCCCTCTCTCCCTCTCTCCCTCTCTCTCCATCCAACAACGCCCATCTGGAACCTCCCGTTCCAGGCGTTGTGAGAGGAGAACCCGAGGACTGAGGTTAAGGAAGGTTAGAGAAGGTTTGTTGGTTAATGAGCTGGTAGGATGAGTTGGGTGGGTTGGATACGAAGCTAAACACGTTGTCCATGTTGACATTTACTAAGAAAGTGGTCTTTCCTCATGTCTTCAAGCCACTGTCCTCACGTGCTGATGGACAAGCTTCAGGATTTTTCTATCAGCTCAAAACCTTATCCTTCATCTTTTCATTCCGATCGGCACTCCCTCCCGTTTCCAATTTCCACGGCTGAAGAAAAGTCTTTCTGGGGGTTCATATGTTGAACGGTCAATCCTCAACAAAATAGCAATGATTCCCGTAAGCCTTCGCAGTGGGTGACCTTTACGAGAGTCACGCACCGTGACGTTTAATGTGCCCAAGGACCTCAATCAGACGGCCAATGTGATTTACAACACAACACGTTTGGACGTTTAAGAAGCAGACGTGTGTATTTACAATTAATCTCACAAATACGTCCGTCCGTCCCCCCACCGATAGGAGAGCAAAATGTCAGACTAACGAAGATAGTGAAGCAGATGAGGGACACCCACTTCACCAGTCAAAGGTTCCTGTGAAACATATGTTGCCTCCACAGTGCACTGCAATCTGCCCAATCCCACTTTACTCCCAGCGACACAGGAGGACTTTTCAAGACTTCAGAATTGTGACTCTAGATGGCCATAGATTTGTAGAAGGCAGAATTGGTTTTGACCATACACAGTCAGGCCACTGCACAGGGGTGTGGCCACAGTGGCCCAAGACACTGCCCCCTTGCCCTCATTGGCTTAAGTGCCTCTGGCCCAAAACCTTTTTAATAAAATGCAATGTTTACTGCAGATGAGGTCCTGGGCGAAACAGGCCTGAATCCAGGGTCGAACGCCCATGCTTTCCCTGCTGTTAAAAGGATTTCCTCTCCCCTCCAAGGAAATGCATGTTATCGCCGTTGTAAGTACGAGCGAGTCTAATCCGGATAAATAAAGGGAAAAGGAGGGGGGAAAATCAATTAGACATGCAACAAGGTCTAATTTTCAACCTAACACGGACCATGCAATCGACATAATCAGAAATTAGACCAAGGTAATAGGTGTGTTCCCCGTCATGAATTATTCATTTATTCATATAGTTGCTTTTCCCATTTGCCAGGGGTATCCAAGAGAGAGGAATAAGGACTAGGAGATAGCCCGTCCTAACAGAACAACACGTAAACAACGCTCCTTCTTTTTTTAATTAAACTGCGACATTTGATTTAATTTCAGAGCACGGCCACATACACGTAAACATAACGCAGACTTTTAATTATGTGACTCGAAACAGAGGCGGCACAGACCGGGTTCCAATTAGCGGCTAATTGGGTCTGTGTGTCATGGCGACGCCGTGGGACCGTGCCAGACACACCAGCAGCTCGGCCGCAGATCCAAGCCTCCGTGTGTGAGGCGCACTTTCCACATAGCAACGCACAGCCACAGAAGCTGGGCAATGCCACATTTTGCAGCTCAGATCACAACAAGGAATAAGAATAGCGGACATGTGCAACATTGCGCACGTGTCGGGATAAAGTAGCGGGGACGAGAACGAGGGGAAATGTAGGCTAGAGGTCGTAGTTCAACAGCAGGGCCGTTTCAGGTTTGTAAAGCTTTTTTTTAATTTATTGTGCCTTTATACACACACACACACACACACACACACACACACACACACACACACACACACACACACACACACACACACACACACACACACACACACACACACACACACACACACACACACACACACACACACACACACACACACACACACACACACACACACACACACACACACACGAGATGTTTATCAGGAGAAACACGAGTGTAAACATTTACAGTGATGTTGGGCTTTAATGCAACATGAAAGTCAAGCTTTCAGGGGACTCCTCGGTGGAGCCGAACCAGACCCCAGGAGACGGGGAGCGCAGTGGACCCTGAAACACACTCGCTCCCCACTTTGATCCAACACTGCTGACAACTCATCCACAAGCAAGTCTACCGTTAACTGGTCTATGAAAAAGAGAAGCCTGGTTTTGTAATCAATGGCACGGCGATTGCATTTTTTTGGCATTATTATTTGAGAGATTTCTTAGACAAGTACTACAAAAAAGAAAGAGGGAACGATGGTAATTTTGATTATATTTTTTATTTTACAGCATTCCTTTGCACCCAAAGAAAAAAAATAACAAATACAACAAAAGAAAAACTACATAAATACATTGCCATGCGTTTCCTGTCGTCTGTGTCGGATTGCTTTCCCTCACTTCAAGTGAACGACGGGTAGAACACTGTCATATCAGGTGCTTGCCGGTCCAAATGACATTTTACATGCCTTCTGCTTGCAATAGCTAGCCGACCCTGGACCGTTTATTATCTTTTGTACCATTTTATTTAACTAAACGTATAGTTATCTTCCGGAGCTACTAGATAACCAGTAATCTACACACACCAGTCAGGTATGTACAAAAAGAACCAAGTCAACACAGCCCACAGTTAAACCTACAACTGCTCCATTCACATTCTGTGTAGCGTTACAATGTGACCGAAAGGAGGTTTAACGTAAAGGTTGCCCAGACAGGCAGGAGCAGTTGGTTGTTCGGAAAGGAAAATAAAGGAAACGACCTATTAACACAGACAGAGGAGAGCTCCTCTAGACGGCCATTTTGCGGATGTTCATGATCAGTCTCTTGCTGTACTCCTTATGGTCAACCGGCTTCACGTCCATCACCGTGGCCTTGATCCGAGACTCATCCTGGGGTGGGGGGGGGGGGGGGGGTGGGGGGGGGGGGGGGGGGGGGGGGGGGGGGGGGGGTGGGGGGGGGGGGGGGGGGGGGGGGGGGGGGGGGGGGGGGGGGGGGGGGGGGGGGGGGGGGGGGGGGGGGGGGGAAACAAACAAAATGTGAAGCCTATGGACAGCTCACAAGCCATGAGAAGCACCAAGTGACAAGACACACAATTTCTATACATGTTGCTAGCCCTTCAAATGTTTCCTCAAGCCTGCTGTCCCTTTGGCACAGCTGTACGCCCCGTAGAAAGAAAACATGGCGGTAAAGATAATGCGGTCAATACCCAAGGGGCATGTTCTAATAACATTCCTTAAACCAACACTGCACTGCATTCTGGAGTATAGTTATTACCAGTAATCCCAATGAACCCTCCCCTGAAAACAAACGCGGTTCTGAAAAGATGGAGGGGGGGGGGGGGTTAATGTGAGCGATTGAGGCCGGGTAGCGGCGTGACATTGACTGCCGTTTTAAATGAAGATCTGGCGTATTTTCTAACGCCATCCCCACCTCCACAGCCGTCTAGACAAGAGAAGGTCATTTCCAGCAGGGCCATCGTTCTCCGCGTTTGCAGCGCAGTTACGCACACTTTGTCTCCATTAATCTCCCCTTACAACCCCCCCCCCCCCCCCCCCCATGCAGGTGAAATGTAAATCCTCTCCATTCGGGTCGGCGCTGACATTTTATTTGAGCAAGGTCCGCACTCCGCCCTCGCCCAAACAAGTAAGCTAGTAAACATAAGCCGGGGGCCGGGGGCTACCATCCACGGGTCCACTGAGCAACCGGGCTATGCTAAACATGCTAACGAACCAAAGGAAGGACAACAACGTTGTGTACGCAAGGCAAACGGCCCTGAGGAGCCCTACAGGGTGCGGTCGCCCCACGTGGAGTTCGGCCCGCTTCCGCTGGTTTGAGGTGTGAGGCGGCTGATTTGGGGGGGGGGGGGGGGGGGGGGGGGGGGGGGGGGGGGGGGGGGGGGGTGGGGGCGGGGGGGGGGGGGGGGGGGGGGGGGGGGGGGGGGGGTGGGGGGGGGGGGGGGGTTTGAGGTGTGAGCGGGTGGGGGGGGGGGGTTGGGGGGGGGGGGGGGGGGTGGGGGGGGTGGGGGGGGGGGGGGGGGGGGGGGGGGGGTGCTGAGGTGCCCGAGCTACTGGGGGTTTCACATTAACATACAGCTAAATAAGAAGGGGGGGGGGGGGAAGACTTGTGTGCCTGCATGCGTGCGTTGACTTAACACACACACACACACACACACACACACACACACACACACACACACACACACAACACACACACACACACACACACACACACACCACACACACACACACACACACACACACACACACACACACACACACACACACACACACACACACACACACACACACACACCCTGAGGGCAAGGCAGCATCTGTGCATGCTAACGCTGTTAACAGCAACCGCAGTGTTGCCACAGTTTGTTCCCAAGGCGATTTTGCATCTGGCCGGCGCTAGCAGAAGTTTCTGCCGTTCGCCCGGGGCCTGGTTCCCACGGGGTCCCGGGTAACGGCGTGAGGGGAAGGAGGGGGCAGGGTGGGGCCTGTAGCTACCAGCCCCTCTCTCTCCCCCGGTAGCTACAAGCTCCAGAGAGCGCGAGAGAGCGAGAGCGAGAGAGCCAGAGACTGGTAGCTCCAGAGAGCGAGAGAGCCAGAGACTGGTAGCTCCAGAGAGCGAGAGAGAGAGCGAGAGCGAGAGAGAGAGCGAGAGAGCCAGAGACTGGTAGCTCCAGAGAGCGAGAGCGAGCGCGAGAGCGAGAGAGCAAACGAGCGAGAGGAGGAGAGCGACTGGTAGCTACAAGCTCCAGTGAGAGAGAGGGGCTGGTAGCTACCAGGGCCTCACTCTCACTGCTTGGAGAGGAGGTGATGAAGTGCTAAAGCTGCGCTAAAATCTGCCCTGTTGACGCCCATCATGTCATCACTAGATCAAGCTAGTCCAGAGGGGTGTTCAGACCCCCAGCTCTCATGTTCTGCGTTTGGACGCCAGTGGCTGTAGTCCACCTGCAGTAGACTATAGTAAATAGATAGATGGATGGAGGCTGTGTATGAATGGATGTAATCCATGGATGTAATCCACAGACGTAATCCACTGTACGAACAGAATGATAAAGTTGAAAGTGCTTGGTGTTTTCTTAACACGGTCGACTGGTGCACACTCAGGCATGCATGGCGAAACCTGAATGCATTTCCATGAGACAGGCCTCCAGTAAAAAAATACAATACAATAAATAAATAAGTAAAAAAGGCCAAAAATCGGAATATCTTCAGTGCCACGAATAACGTGGGAAATGTTGAAGCCATGTGGTGGAAGATTGTGGCCTGCAGACACGGGTCGATACGGCACGCATTAGTTCAACTGGCCCGGTGCGATGGACCCAATTGAGCTGTGCCAAAAGTGAGGACTCTGGACAACCGATACATTAGCTCGCCCAAAGCAACGGCCGAAAATAAGCGTGGCACAATTTGACGGTGCGCGCACCAAAAGAAATCTCCGGAGAAACATCATCTCAGCCCCTCCAGATCTCAAGCCATTTTTCGGGGATAAAAAAATTATATATATAGTTGAAGTACATGTGTAAAAAACCGAGATAAAGAAATAAGTGTTGGCCCCTAAGGCACAGAGCATGTGTGTGCTGCCCTAAGTCCATTACCCACACCACTCACGGGGTCGGGGAGCTACGGCCCCTGCCAACGTGAGAAAGTTACAGGCTGGGCACGTTACTTCCTCACGCATCAAAATGGCTCTAGCCAGAAACGACGGTTTGTCAAAAAACTTTGGGAACATTTTAATGACTTATGACTTACTGATTTTTATTTTCTTTTTTTTAGGACCCAATATATCATAGACTTCCCATTTCTTTTATTTGTGTCGCCCATGGTTGGTTTTAGTAGGGCTTTTATGACCCTGGTGATCAAAGTCATTAATGTGAGTCGCATGGAGGAGGCACACCAATCCTGGGGCTTCTGGTTAATGGCCAATTTAATGAACAACAGGCAGAGGAAAACGTAATTCAAAAAGTAGTCCATTGAGACATTTTTTTTTTATAGGATTGAACCCTGTTCCTCTTTCACTATTCCATTTAATATTCCAACAAACCCTATAATTTCTCCCAAAACACGTTTATTTTCCTATACTTTTTGTTGTTGTTGTTGTTGTATTATCCTATTATGGCAAGGTCATACAACTTGAAGACATTCTCCACATCGTCTAAGCGGCAGAGAGCCAGGTGTATGAATCCCGTCGCGGCCTTGTAACCACCGCTTGGAGACATGGGTGTCTAGGAAGACGCAACTAGTCGTGCTCCCTTCACATCTGTACAGTTCTCCCAACCAAACGGTTGGGAGAACTGTACAGATGTGAAGGGAGCATGACTAGTGATGACATGACTAAGCATGACTAAATTCCCCCTTTTTCTGCACAAAAGAAAATGAAAATAAAAAAGACCTGCGCTACAGAGTCCCAGCCTGGCCTGCACTGCAGCTGCATGGCTGATGCCACCCAGTTCATTCAGTGATTAGCCCTGGCCACTTCTTGCCAGAGAAGCAGGATTTATGCAGAAAAAAAGAAAAACATAAGAGGAATCAGCCCAGTCGTTTGCTATGCAAATCCTCTCAATCCATCTCTTGGAAACGGGGCAGGATTGAAAAGCCAAGACACACACACACACACACACACACACACACACACACACACACACACACACACACACACAGAGTCCAGAGCTGTGGCAGAAGGAACAGATTTGGACCCCCCCCCCCCAAAAAAAGAAAGGGACAGGGATTTTCATCCAGTGACACTTTTAGAAGCCATGACCTACATGCATTGATCCTTGTATCAATGCGTGAGCTGCAGAGTTCCGTCACAGTCAGATGGGATGTTTTATATCCGGTGCAAAGTAAAACAAAAAAAGATTAGCTCCGATGTGATGTGTCATGATAAGTCAGGGAATTGGCGATTTTTACCAAATTGAGAACAATTGGATTGACTTTGTACATCCCCGAGAAACTAATCCCTTATCCGATCATTTCTACATTTCACAGGCACTTCTAAACTCTACCCTATACCAACTCTAGCCACAGCTCCTCACGTCTCTGCATTTCATCCACTAAAATCCCACAGCATAATTCACCCTCTCCCAGGACCAAAATAAAAGTCAACTCATCAAATATGTACAGAGCGCGCCCTTCAGAATCTGCCTGCAATAATGCCTTTCGATGACGTGACAGCGCGCTGCTGCCAATGCTAAAAGTAAGAAGAAAAGTAGAAAATACTGGACGACCGCAACGCAAGCGCGGAGATGGGGTCACCAAATGAAACCAAATAAAACCCCTCGCACGCTTTCTCCGCACGGACGGCCAGCGCTGATAAACCACGGCGGTTTCCCCTCGTCTACAGAGGCCGGTGTGGAGGAAACAGGGGGGGGGGGGGGGGGGGGGGGGGGGGATCTGCGGGCGAATGCCAGCGTGTCCTTGTGGAAGCAGAGCAGGCACTTAGGTGGATGAAGCCACTGAGCTGTGCGACAGCGACGGGGTGGGGGGTGGGGGGTCGTCCACCGTTTTGACGCCCTCGCTCGCGCACGCACCGCGAGCCTGGCTCGGCCCCGCCGACTACAACAGGCTGCTGCGACGGGGGAACAAGGCAGTCCACGTGCCAAATAATTATAAAAACACTATTCCCCTTCGTTGGCCCCCCCCCCCCCCCCCAGCCCTGTCGGAACAATCCCAACACTGTTCGACAATCCCAACAGCAGAGCTGACCCCACGCGGGCTCCGGGGGGCCGGTGACCCGCCTGCGTGTTCGCCTGGTGTACAGCGCCACAAAATAAGCGGCTCTCTTCGAGAGGGGGAAAGATCAGCGCCGGTCGGGACTGGGCTTGCGAGCGCGCGTTATTGTGACGACACGTTCAGAACAGCTGGGTGAGACGAGGAATAATAAAACACAAAAGGGGCCCCTGTATGTGTGCCGTGTTTTCAGAGTCAAAAAGAAAGACACTTCACCTTTAATAAAAGACCACGACAAAGTTTCAAGCGTGCATGCACTTCAGATTATTCCGTACCGCTTAGCGGTCACTTGTTCAGCTTGGCTGTATCCGAAAGGCGCATACGGCCATTTTTAACCAGAGCACGGTAGGGGGAATAGCCATTTTGCTCGGGGACACCTACAGGTGGGATCGCACACAAACCCACACCCACCGAACCGTTGGGCTGAGAGTACCCTCAAACCGTCAAGACAAATCCTGCAGCGCCCTCGCTGCCTCCTTACGTTTCAGAGGTCAGGGGACATCTGTGGAACTTACGTTGTACGTTTCCAGCTTGACTCGGCTGCGAAAGACGAACGTGTGGAAGTTGGCTTGCTGGAAGACCTCGTCAAACGCGGCCTCGTTCTGGAGTGGAAACAATCACGGTGGGGGGGGGAATATTTCAATTTTCAGCATTATACAGTGTACAGCGTATTATTCAATGAGCACTAACAGGACACACAGAGTGCTGAGGGGGGGGGGGGAAACGCTAGCTGTGATTATTTCATGAGCTCTAACCGTGCCTTGCAGGTAATCAAACCCACGGCTTCAATGTCCACATTGGGGGGGGGGGGGGGGGGGGGGGGGGGGGGGTCCTCGGCTAGACTGGTAATTCAGCCGTGGGGAGGGCTCACCGAATCCTTAAGCTGCCCAAGGTAAGCCGCGTTCTGGCCCAGGATGGCCTCGGCGCTCTCCTGGAAGCAGGTCACCCACTGGTTGTCCCCGTAGTCCGCGATGTTCGCCTGCCAGGGAGTCAAGGGAACGAGCAGTCGGTGAGAATGACGGCGGCATCGCAGATCCCTTCCACCGGTAGCATTTCCTTTATTTTGAGTGCGTGCGGAAGCGGTGGCGAGGGGATTTTGGTCCATATGGGCGGTTATTCATGATGAATGTAGTCCCGATGAAGCGTATGTGCGGGGGATAGAGAATTCACAGCTTATGTTACTGCTCGGTGGCAATATGCTGACGGCTGAATGACGCAAAACAATAACAAAGAAATATGCTTATTTCAAACGGCTGGTAGCTTTTGCTGACTGAACGCGTTTTGAAATATATAAAAAGGTGATATTTCCTGTATTTTGGGTCCATACAAACAAGGAATAGGCCTGTATTTCAGTGCATCCCTGCAAATTATGTGGGATGACCGGAAAGCACAGAAAGTCCTTCCGAAGAAAACAACCGCCTCATACCGAATTTAACACAAAACAAACAAGAATCTCATTTAACAATTTATGCAGGAATACTTGTATTTTTATAGCCAGTGCGACAGATTAAAAAAAGATACAATGGAGGGATTCTTGACATTTTGTCTGCTCAGGCGCCCAGCGCCTGAGCACACGCTGAGCACTCGGGCGTGTGCATGCGTGTCGGTCGGTGTGTCTTGTGCGTGTGCGTCAGGCTTTGTGTCTCGGGTGTGTGTGTGTGTCAGTCGGTGTGTGTCTGTGTCTCGTGTGTGTGTGCGCGTGGGTGGGTCGGTGTGCGTGCGTGTGTGTTCACCAGGAGGGGTTAAACAGTGTCACTCACCGACAGGATGAGTCGGTACTTGTAGTTGGGGAATTCTTTGTCACATTTCTCACAGCGGTACATGCCGTTCTGCTGGTCCACCACCTTCTTGTTGCAGTCCACGCTGGGGCAGGCCTGGTACAGGCAGTTCTCCTTCCGCAGGTACACTATGGTGGCGATGCTGCTGAAGTAGTCAGCCTGAAAGGGGGGCACACACACACACACACACACACACACACGTTGATAGATTGCCATTGAAAATGCATCCCAACTTTCTGTGCACGTGAAGTTTGCGTGCGGCTAGACATTCATTAGGAGCGATGCCGTCGTCAACAAATTAAAAAAAGAACATTGTATTAACATAAAGACATCACAGAGGGCACACACCGGGATAGTCATGATTTGATGGAAATCTGCATGCATCGCTCAGACACAAATGAAAAGCCGAGTCGTGCTCCCACCCGTATTTGTGAGAAATGCAAGCATGTCAGTGATGAGAACTATGGAAGCCGCGCGCATGTAAACAGGCTCTCGGAATATGTCACTCTCCCTGGCGTTCGAAGTAAAAGATGAATTGCAGGAGCGGCCTTCAAAGGCTCCTACCCGCTAGGCGACAGCCCCCCCCAATCTCCCAACTGACTCATCATCGGGGGGGGGGGGGGGGGGGGGGAGAGTTGGCTCTGATTGTCATGTAGTGTGGGGGGGGGGGGGGTCTCAAGTCACACGATTTTGCCGCCCCACCCGCCGAGTCAGGATGTTTTCAAACCGGTTTGATGTTATCAGGCCCGGCTCGCCTAGCGTGGAGGGGGGGGGGGGGGGGGGGATGAGGATGTGTGGATTAATCTCCTCGACAAAATCAGACACTAACTCATGAATCTCCTCCTCGTCATTTCAAACGGCCTAAACCGCTGCTCAACAATTTACCAGAGCAACAAGAGCTTTTGTCTAACGTGCAAAAAAAATGCAAAAATTAATAAAGCAACGAAATGTCCGTTTCAGTAGACGTTAGTTCATTAGGTGCCAATGAATCCCGCGGCTATCACACAAATACACCTTGTGGACCTCGTTCCCGCCTAGTGGACGCGTTCCCGCGAGACGCAAATAACCAAGACAGGAGAGTCTTCACGTGTGTGTATGAACCCCCCCCCCCCCCCCCCCCCCCCCCCCCCCCCCCCCCCCCCCCCCCCCCCCCCGTGTGTTCCCCGTCGCCTAGTGTGGACCGGCGGACCCGGCGCCAAGGCATGGCGAGGTCCAAGACCAGTCGTGTGGCGTTTAAGAGCCGCCTGGTGGCAGCAGCCTCGAGAGAAAGCGCGTCGACAAAAGGTTGTCCTCCCCTGGCACCCTCTACTGTGTGCTCACGCCCCAGCGCGCACACTTTAAAAAAAGATAGCAGTCACACTCAAACAGCCGATTTGTTTTGGACGATCTCCCTGCCTCCCTCCCTCCCTCCCTCCCTCCCGACGATTGGGTTGTGGGAACGGAAGGGGGAGGGGGAGGGGGAGGCGGCGGCCGTGTGGAGGTTCACTAAAGGTGCATTTCCTCAGGGTCAGTGAGCACGCTGACAAGTAGCCTCCACAGAGCGCGGGCGAAAACAGCAGACCTACCAATCATTCTGCCGTGTAAGTCTAATTATGTTAACACCACAGAACCGCTGAAGGCTAAAAAAGGCATCTGTAATAGCCGTCTAATCCGGGGGAGAATTGCTGATTCCTAATGCCTCCTTGCACAACTAGGCTTAAAAAAAAGGCATATTTTAGCATTCTGGCTGTTCTGATTCATTTGAAGACGAAAAGAATAGACTTGGGGAAAATAAAAATAAAATGAAGGATTTAACAGGGAAAGGGACCGGCGGTCCACCGGGAATTCTGTTCACTTCCAGTCTTGGCTACCGTTCAATATCCAGGCTACGGCCCGAGGCCAAGCCTCATGTTCTCTAAAGGAAATAAATAGAAAGAGAAAAACAAAAAAAAATAGAATTGATCCCCCCGCCCCCCCCCACCCTCTAGCCACCTGCTGACCCTTGTGTTAGACCGCAATAATTATTCGACCCCCAATTAACACTGCACAGGACATTTGATATTATGTCACTTCGGATAAATAAAACGACCGTGGCAAAAATAATTCAAGAAGAAATGCAATCCCCCCCCCCCACCACCCCACCCAAACAGACAAGGCTGTTGTCCAGGACTTTTGATTCTCCTGATTTAAGCAAAAACAACTGCGACAGGTTCTCCGAAAATAAGCGCCGATTAATTACAAACATAAAGCTCATCAATTAAGAGTTGGACATAACGTCGGTAAGACCGGGTAGAAAAACAATGACAAGGGAGAGGCCAAAACCCTGTTCTGCCATCCTCTGTCACAGGACTTTCATGTACAACATGTCCAACTGGCCCGAAGGAGACTGGACACTGCATGTCAGAGGCCAGGCTCCCGTGTTGGGAATATCTGAGATTCTGACACAAAGAGGTTATGACAGGGATGGGGGTAGTGGGGGGGGGAGGGAACAATTACTTGTGGCAGACTTTGGTCAAAATGCCTGACCCTGCGTCAGCTCTCCCCCCCCCACCACCAGCACTCCCCGCATCACCGTGGGTCTTGCGGCAGGTAGGCAAGGTTCAAGACAGCCCGTGATGGGCTTCTACGTCCTTCTGTCAGTTCAAAGTCCCCGGAGCGGTTCACGCTGGGGGGGGGGAGTCACAGCGCCTCCCCTCGCTCTTGTTCTTCAGCGGCGTGAGCCAATGGGAAGAGGGAGATGTTCAACGGACAGGACGGAGACACTGATGAGCACGGTTAGCCTCAGAGTGGCGAGATGAAGAGGCGGAGGACACAGAAAACATACAAAGTAGGACCAAACCAATACCTTGGAGGTCCCTTCAACACCGCCATGTGTACGATACTCCAATAGACTCAGTGGATATTTTAAACTGTCTGTACCGGCGTTATACTTATGACTACCAAACTGATGCGATGTTGACGCATTTAGTTTGTCCCGGTGTTCCTGCATCAAGAACTCCCCACAAAGAAGAACTACCGGCGAAACGACGAGTTGTCGTACCGCTGCGCACAAACAGCCATCGGCGTCCTTCTTCATTTTAATCCTACTACAGTAATAACTTCAGAGAATTGGACCACTTGACAGAGAAGAGACCATTAAGACGAGAGCGAAAAGATAACGTCAACGCGATTACCGAGATATTTTGATCCGAGAAGACATCGTATCTCCTGTCGCATCATGGATACGATCGAGAGATACGGCCCAGTTCTGGTGTGGCTGTTGACGGGGGAGTTAGATTAGTGTGTGTGTGTACTTGTGTGTCCATGTGTGTATGTGTGTGTCCGTGTGTGCATGAAGCTTATAGCATTGGTACAATGGCTCCACTTTCACACTCACAGCCGGGAGCAGAGCAATCTGCACGGACAGTACACAAACACACACAGCGAAGACACACACACACACAGCGAAGACACACACACACACACACACACACACACACACACACACAAGTAATCCAATAACCCCTGTGACTTCCCAAAGTTCCTCACATCAAAACAAGCGGCTGAGAAAGGGCTAGCGGAGGCTTCCAGAGCAGCCGTGTCCTTGTTAAGACGTTATGTACCTTTCTGCTTCCCTTTTGTTTTCCTAAAGGCGGAGGTGTCATCTTAGGTGTCCCTTTTTCTCAAATCCCCCAATGTTTCCCATTATTGCACCCAGCTAAAGCCATGGCAACCTTCACAGCTAAAATGGTTTTCTGAACAAAAAGTTAAAAAAATAAAATAAACGTTAAACTAGGACTGCAAGCAGTCACACAAGGTATTCCCAGCCCACGCACCGCCTTTCCCAGCGAATCACTGGTGTAGTCATCACTCATCACCGCCATGTCTCACAGAATGCATGGTCGAGGTCAGACTTGAACCGGCGACCCTATGTCCATGTGGCAGAAGCTATGCCACTACACTACATGGACATGTTACTTGCCTGTGGCAAAATACACTATGTTTTGAGAAAGAGCCGTCTTCAATACGCGGCAGATGTAGTGAGCTCGGTAGGCATGGTAAAATGGCATTTGCATGCCTTATAAACCGGTTTACCGGAAGTAAACACATCAAAGTAATCACCAACCATGTTTCTAAAGTGTACAGTGTCGACAGCCACCTTCAAAACGGACCATTGAGAAATGATGTGTGTACCCCATTATGGCCCAGCCTGCGTTGTAGAGAGGCCTTGGTTTGGATAGGCGAACGTCAAACCAATGCATCCAATTCTATTTTGAAAAATGTTATATTTGAAATATAAATAACCAGATAGACACACACACACAAAGACAGAGACACACACACAAAGGCACAGAGACACAGAGACAGAGACACACACAAACAGTGGTTTCATAGTAGATGCCGTTTATGTGTTATGTTCTGCCACCTGCTGGCGAATTGGTGCATTACGCTTAAGAGCAATCACGTTAATTGACACTGACGTCATGGAATGAAATATCGACAACAAAATTTCACCTGTTAAGGGAGGTGTCCTCTATGTGCATGCCAAGTTTCAAGATTCTGGTCCCTTCTGAAGCCGACTTGTGGCTGATATAATAATGTTCGATCATTTGCACAGTTTGAATTTGCCATAACTCTGCCTTTTTTACCCAATCAAAAATCGATCAATTTAAGCTCAGACAAGCCCACAGATCATGAATCTGAAATCTGTTCTTTATGGGAAGCTCTGGTTCTGTGGAAGATTTTTGAAGGTTTCACGAAATTTTCACTGTACAGCTAAATCTACCCTGACGGACTTTATGGTCCCAAGAGGATAAAATGTTCAGCCTGTGAAATAAGGCATGTACACCAAGTTTCATCCATAGGTGCTGCTCGTTTAAAGTTTACCGGATGTTATAGCGCCCCCCTATGCGCAGTTCGCCGGCAAACCTTTTCGAGACCTGCTTACCGGGGATATGTACAAATCCCCCAAATTTGAAACCTTCTGATTACTGCACCGAGGAGATACAGGCGTTACCAATCCCGAATAACAATACCCAACCGCGACAACAACAACAACAGGTACCCACAGGTACACTGAATACCTAATCAATTCTCCAGCGACATGAAATTCAACTCATTAAAACGTATTCTAACTAATCTAACTATTCACATGGGTCCAACGTTATCATCCATTCTCACCATTTACACACACAGAGACACCGCCAGTGCACCTTACATAACGAGCCGAGATTAAAGCACATTGCTTTACTTATCGCAGAGACAATCGTTTCATTACAGAGCACCACAAGTAGGGTTGGGGGGGGGTGGGGGTGGGGGGCAGGGTCCCATTAGAATGGCTGCTAAACGTGACTCCGGGCCGGAGTATACACAACCCAGTCTGCAGGAGGACACCCAGGATAAGGTGATTGATGACGCGGCGGCCATTCACAAACGCTTCCGAGGCACAGCCTTTTCTTTCCCCTTCTTCCTTCACGGAACGAGCCGGCGTGGAGGATCCGGTCTCGTAACACGAGCACCCAAGGATTACATGAAAGTCAACGACGGGGCGGAACCAGCGCTGTGGCAACCTTTGGAAGCGTTGAGCAACCTTTTCAAAATATCGAATTTGGAAAGAAAAGAAAAAAAGATCGCCGTGTATAATTTTTTTTCTTCCTTCTATATATATATTAAAAAATTGTTTTATTATTCGTCAGGGGATTGTGACAAACTGCCGAGGGTTGGGCTTGCTGGCGCGTCGGTCTCACCTTGAGCCTGGCGCCGAACACGAAGAGGGACGTGCCGTGAATAACAACGTCCGCCGCGGCGACACTATAGCCTTTCGGAGCGCGTCGGGAGCGACAGACTTTGTCGACGCCCTCCGAGGGGCCTCACCTTGTCCCCGTGTCCCAGGTGCTCCGTCTTCACGTCGCTCAGGGTCTTCCAGTTGGTGTTGGCGCCGCCGCCGCCGCCTCCGCCCCTCAGCTCCGTCAGCGACTGGCCCTCCACGGCGTGGCCCTCCTTGTCGTACCTTGATGTACACACAGAATCCCAGGCGTGACAAATGTGATCGACGCATGCCCCGTCACTGGGAACATACATCACAGTTCACCGATAAACCACGGCACATGGGCCATGTGCACATCTACACACACACAGTAAGTAGGAGACCATCCTGCCCAATTTCTCTACATGTGCCCCATCTATCTATCTATCTATCTATATCTATACACACAGTACCAGAGAGATACACACACACACACACCTATATATATATATATATATATATATATATATCTTTGTACTGGGTGGGCATCACTGCACGTTTGATCCCATAAACGCTGACCCAGGAGCGAAAGACCCGATTCGTTGGCGGTGACCATGGTTGTCGACAGGTTGAAAGCCGTCACATTTTGAATTTGGCTTCAAAGAAAGAAAGAAAGGATGGAAGAGTAAGAGCTACATTCGGAGGCAGCGCCCGTTTGTGTCCGTCAAAACATGTCTCGTGTCTTCCTCCTGAGACATGAGCGCACAGGAAAAACAAATCCCCCCCCCCAAAAACAAAACAACTGTCTTTGTCTGTCTGTCTTCCTGCTCCTGGCATCCTACAGCTTGGACTGCCGACGTTGGGGCTCGAACACAGAACCTTTCTCCTGGGATCCAAACCACCCGTAGCACTAAGCCTGCCCCCTTCTGGCTGCAGCGCGCCTACAGCAGGATCTGCGAGCGCGTGTTCAGGATGTCGCCCTAAACCGCCCTTCTCCGGTTGACCGCGGCGCACAGAGCCCAAAGCCCTGCGTCCGGACCACGGCGCCGTCTACGCGGTCCGCTGGGGGCCTGGACCCAAGGAACGGACCAGAGGCATGGTGATGCGCCACCAAATGTGTTGTCGCCCCCTAATGGACGACTACGGTATCTGTTCTGCCAAAACATGTCAAAAACATGTCTCATGTCTTCCTCCTGAGACATGAGAGCACAGGAAAAACTACCCCCCCCCCCAAACAAAATTAAATAATAAATAAAAGACGACCTGGGCCGGGCCGGACTGAGGTTGTCACGGCGAAACCAGAAACCCATTACCTCCCCAACGCTCGCGGGGCTACGCTGGAGACAAGGGTGAGGAACACGGGAGGGGAGACGAGGGCAGGGAGAAACCACGGGGAAAGGAAATGGAAAAGGGGAGGGGGGGGGGGGGGGGGGGGGTGGTGGGGGATTAAACGACATAAAAAGAATTGCCCCGGGTGATCAATTGAGCTTGGAGGCTGGTGGCTCTGTGGGAGTGGGGCGCTTGAGAGGCAAATATAAAAAGACAAATACCGGTAGCGCAAGGCCCTGCAACGGGAGGCATGACTAATTGAAAATATCCCCATTAGCGCTTCAGTCTGCGGCCCTGGCTACACACAGACTGTCACTTTCCACCACTCCTACTGACTAATGTGAGCAATTATTTGCGGTGACACCCATTCTTTGGCTGGTTTGTCTCCGCCGCTCAGTTTTAATTGTGCACGCTAGCGGTCCGAGGGACTGGGGAAATGCTAACCTCTGAAAAGGAAATTAGCTTTTTTTTTTATCTATTTTTATTTTAAAGGTTGCTAAACCAAAAGAGTGACGCTGTACTTAAACAGACCCCCCCCCCCCCCCCCCCCCCCCCCCCCCCCCCCCCCCCCTCAGTAGTTCACGGCTGTACTGTCGCATACAAAACGCTTAAAACCAGACAGAAACGTGTGATGGAAACAAATGGCCTGCTGCACTTTATTTAAAGCCATCGTTTCCTCCAGCCAAGATCCCACGCAAAGCGCCAGACTCCCGGGACTGGGACTGCTCACAACATGAGATCCCAATTGGCTAATTCAGCTGTGAAAAGGCAGGGTGGGGGGAGGCTGGCCTTGATCAGGGCGGACAAAAGGCGGGGGTGATCGGAGCCGGCGAGAACCGTGGAAGGAGAGCCCCGACAGACGAGCGGACGGCGCGGCAGCAGCCCTGAAGGTGAAGGCTAACCGAGTGCAGGAGCGGTGACGCTGAGCCGGGCTTCACGGGGAAGAGAGCGGCGCGCTGATGGGGAACGGGAACGGGAACAGACACGTCACGGCGCGTCAACAACCAAGGACAGCAGCACGGGAGCGGCCGTGTGACAGACTGCCAAGGCGGGGGGGACGGGGGGGGGACGAAAGGGCCCGTGTGGGACGACGACGACTCTGTAAAGCAGCCTGTCAGGGCCGTGGAGCTCTGAGGCCGGGTCCAAGAGGGGGTTAGTGGGGGGGGGGCAACAGAGTTAACTACTAGATTTGGTGGGATGATTGTGAAACACACAGTGAAACCGTGTGGCACGCAGCTCAGCCCTGAGCTGCTGCAAGCAATTTAAACAAACCAATCATAGGCCATAACAATAAAATGGATGACTGCGATTTGTATCTACGTATTACATACACAACTATCTATATACTATAGTTACAGTACAATATAGGGTCATTGCGGAGTTACAACACCGAGTTGAAATGCTTGTTGTCTTTATGTTATTGCTAATGTACAGCATCAGCGTACGGGCAACATTTGTGGAGCGCAACCAATGGTGTAATGTAAGAACGTTATCGAGCCATCGGATGTTTCCTGAAAACAACGGCACACCGAGTGATAGTTCATTAGTAAGAGGATGTCTGTTGTTGTTTTTCTCGCTTCATATTCGTTTGGACCAATGATGTCGCTGGAAGCTGGGATCTGGAAGCGCGTTAATGGCTGTGAACAGTGGCAAACCGGGCTGGCACTGGTGAACAGTAAACGAGTGTCTGGGAAGGTTTCAAATCAACACCGTGTAGACCGGGGAAATACACTTATTAAACTACCAAGGCGTAACTCCGTCTCGTCAGTTTGTGGCTCTGTGCCGTCCGTCCGTCCGTCCGTCCGTCCCCCGGAAGTTCTGCTATAACAATATAGGACTGCTGGATACCAGATCCCTCAGGCCACATCCTCACTATGCCGGCTGTGTTTCAAACGCTGTTCATACACATGCACATGCCACCTCTTACTATTTGTTGCGCCACAAGAAGCCTGTGTTTTATTTATATTTATTCACTTTGGAGAACGTTTTCCAAAAGCTCACTCTTTATTCGCTGGTGGAAAACCGCAGCTTAGTGTAGAGAAGGGCAAAAAAAGGAGAAACAAAAAGGATGATATCTTTTTTTTCTTTACAATTTAGCTGTTGACCATGGAGGACTAATGACAAATCACAAACACAAATACTAAACTATGTGCCAGTATAATGACCAAGTAACTGGGATGAAAAGTCTCCAGATGGGGTTGATTGACATATGTAACTAGGTCAGTGCGGGCCAGAGCCAAACACTGAATAAATAAGCATGACTAGTTATTGATGTATACGTTCTGTAAAGAAATTCAAATAAATACACATTTGCAGCCAGAACCGTTACATTCTTCAGCAATATACCAGGAATATGTGTAGCCTGACAGAAGTAGCAATATAGGTCTTGGCCTTCAAACAACAGGATGGGTGACTTGACAAAAGCAGGGCTTTCATTTTATAGACCGAACTGTGTTGGCACACCACAGTTCAAAAGGTTAGGGAAGTTTTAACTGTCAACATAAGAGAAGTGGCTGTTTTTAAAAAGAACAACGTTCCATCACCTCTTAATTACTCTTAGGAAGTGTAACTGATAGATGTTTAACAATGGCTTTTTTAAAATGTATTAAGATTTCATCCTGAGAGGCATTTCAACCCTCAGTCTCTCTCACAAAAGGGGGAGAACTAAAGAGACCAAGATTTTAGCAGCCCATCCATCAGAGGATAATACACCCTAGCTTTCCAAAGATGACGAATAATGAACAATACGATTACAGATTCAGAGGAGGCGTGATCCAGCAAATGTTTCACGAATGGTTGAACTTCAGCTGCCCACCTCCCCCATAACCACTTAGTACCATTTAGCTGAGGCGTATCTCCTCAGAGACCAACTGAACCTTTTTAGCTACGTCTATAAGCTCTATTTTGCAGGTAGGAGTCTGTCTTCCTGCTCCTGGCTGCCTACAGCTTGGACTGCCGACGTTGGGGCTCGAACACAGAACCTTTCTCCTGGGATCCAAACCACCCGTAGCACTAAGCCTGCCCCCTTCTGGCTGCGCCTACAGCAGGATCTGCGAGCGCGTGTTCAGGATGTCGCCCTAAACCGCCCGTCTCCGGTTGACCGCGGCGCACAGAGCCCAAAGCCCTGCGTCCGGACCGCGGCGCCGTCTAAGCGGTCCGCTGGGGGCCTGGACCCAAGGAACGGACCAGAGGCATGGTGATGCGCCACCAAATGTGTTGTCGCCCCCTAATGGACGACTACGGTATCGCACGAGAGTTTAGCATTCAGGGCTGCTTTAACTGAAGCGCAGGGGAAATACAGTAGTTTGAAGCCTATTTGTAACAAGCAGAGCCGATTGTCAACATTGGTTGAATCCTTTGTACACAGAGGACTCTTAGGGAAAACCACAATTGAGTTATACACAAAAGTATCTTAAGAGTTATTTGGAACAAACACAATAGTTATGCCTGGAAAGCACTAACGCATACAATATGTGAGAAAGCAATGCTCAAAATGGGAGGAAAATAATTAGGCAGCGCAAGCATAGACACTCCCCCCCCCTAAAAAAACAACTAAATTCTGCACAGTTCTGCACTGCTGTGCAATAAAACAGTCGTCTTCTTCCTAATGGTAATTACGGTGACATTAAACCGCGCAGTAGTCAGCACTCCCAAAATACACGACGGGGTCCGCTGACTTGATTCTCCAGTGCAGGGCAAACCAAGCCACCAGGGACATATTAAATAGTTGTTGAGAACTCAAGAGCTCGGCACCAAAACACAATCAACTTAAAACAAACAGCGAAGAAATCCCCGGGACAGAACCAGAACACAGGTGACTGCAGTCAGCGCTTTTTTTCTGACTGGCCAAAAATAACCAAGCAGTGCCGTCTGCGTGACAACACTGGTGACACCCGACTTGAGCAAATCAAGAAAAGCGATTGCAAGAAATGTTTAATCGTTGCCATGTCGTCGGTTTAATTGTGTTTTACTTTGACACATAAACAATGAGATTTCTTTGGCAGCCTTTAATCGACGATTAAAAGTCACATCTATCACATTTACAAAACCAAACCATTTTTTTAATTAACTGCTGCGCTGATTAGTCCCCTCATTTTTGCACCCTGTAAATCTCCTCATACGGCATTGAATTGAATGACATGCCAATTCTCTCTCTCTCTCCCCCTCCCTCCATCACCCACCCACCCTATCAATCTGGACCCCAGTTTAGGTCTGGTATCCGGTCAACTGTGACTTCTGGGCTCAATTAGAGGAGGGCTATGCTGCTATAAAAGGCCTAAAAAAGTCCTGCAAGCACCAGCACGTCTCCAGGACTGGCTAAACAAACAAAACGTCAGGAATCGTTATCTGGAGTCGGCCATGTGAGAAGGGACTGAGGAAGAGCGCACACACACACACACACACACACACACACACACACACACACACACACACACACACACACACACACACACACACACACACACACACACACACACACACACACACACACACACACACACACACACACACACACACACACACACAGGGTGAGAAGTGCCAGGGGTCTAATGGGTGAACGAGTGATGATTCAGACTCGCCACGCCTTTTCCTTCATCCTAATCACGACCCACGCGTCAGTATAGCTACGTGGCGTGTGTGCATAGGCACCCCAACGCGTTTAGGATTGCTTTCACTCAAACCTCCCGGCAGTGTCTTGCCAGTTGTAACCCCGGCGATGAATTGAACGCACCACGGGGGAGGAAGTGGTGCGCTTAGTCAGCGCAGGCCAACGCCACTCTGACGCAACGGGCGGTTGCCTTGGTGTAAGAATCGGGAGGGGAACGTTTGAGGTTAAGGCGGGATCCATAGGCCGGGCAGGTCAATGAATGTGTCCTGGAGCAGAAGTGAAGGTCAAGAAAAGAGCAATGGCCCAGCCCTCCTGCTTTTGTGTCACAGTCGTAGGTGCGAAACATACAGGCTTATTCTGGTCTCGGCAAGCACCTAGGATGGGGTGGTTTAGGTAATGATGAATTGTAGGAATGGCCAGAGAGTGCAGAGAAAAGATGAAAGCTGGAGTTCAAACTGTTTCTCTATTCCTTTGAGAAGCGGAGGCCAGTAAAGTGTCTGCAAGGAATAGAAGGCATATGGCTGTTCAATTGTGATAGCTCAGCCCCATCTTAAAACCACATTTGGCACCGGTGCCTTTGAAAGAAACTGAAATACATTTCACTACACAACAGTAGCTCGTGTGATAAGCCCACACAAGACCGGTTACATGTGGTCCCCGACAAAATAAAAACGTTATGTTCAAAATAAAATGGCGACAATTGCGAGAAATCTAATTAAAATGTCAGAGGACTTATCATTTTTCCCAAATTCCGTGTCATTACATGCGAGACAGTTAAAAAAATAAAAATAAAACACTTTCCAACCGATTACAGGCGAATCCAATTCTTATGAGATACGACAGTTCCACCCCAAACCCACCGGACCATGGAGCACTAAAACGGCATTCATCTTAACGACAAGAGCAGAGTACGCAGCTCTACGGTCCATTTCCACACCCTGCGACTTGTCATGACATAACAGCGCTCGTTAAACTGGTGCCTAATGCTTTCCACCGACGCATACAGGCATGCGCGCGTCCATACAGGCATGCACGCGTCCATACAGGCATGCGCGCGTCCATACAGGCATGCGCGCGTCCATACAGGCATGCACGCGTCCAGACAGGCATGCGCGCGTCCATACAGGCATGCGCGCGTCCATACAGGCATGCGCGCGTCCATACAGGCATGCGCGCGTCCATACAGGCATGCACGCGTCCATACAGGCATGCGCGCATGCGCTCTGAAAGGCGCTTGTGTAACTGTGTTCCACACTCACCAGCCCCTGAGCTTAAAGGCCTCTGGGATGTCAGGGTTGATCATGACGGTGCTGCTGAAGGACGCGGAGAGGGACCGACCGCCAAAGTCAGACAGCTTGGCCCCTTTGATGGCCACGATGGGCTGGCCGGAGCCATCGAAGTTCTCCGCCTGCACACGACAAACAGGCCGAGGAACAGAGGGTTGAAAAACGGTTTTCTGATTTATTTTCCCCTGAAAATCTGCTTCCCACACCGCGTAGCACGTTTGTACTGTCGCGCCAAAGAAATACATTATTAGCGGCAATAAAAAACACTTTTACTGCAATAATCTCTGTCGATTTAAGTTGTGCTCGTTATTTCACTCATTGTAAAAACGTTTCGGTGTACGTCGACGTTTTCCATCCAGAGAAGCACCTAGAGGGAAGAAAACCAAACAAAAAAGGGCATACACTATAACAAACTACAGAAGTGAGAAAGCAAATATATAAACCTAACTGGAGTCCTAAGAGAGGAGAGGAGAGGCGGGAGGGGGAAATAACGCGGTTTGGTATTATGATTGTTCTATATAAACTATACACCTCGTGTACCTTGGCAAGTCCCTGCGGAACAGGGTATCTGCCGAGCAAACAAAGAGGCTAACAGTCTGCTTCTTGTCAAGGGGGAAAAAGGGAGAGTAGAAGCACGAGGCCACGAGCTGAAAATCAACCGCAACGGCCCAGAGTTCGTTCATCACCGCATGACAGGGTATTTATACCATGGTCTGAGCTGCAGCTTCAGCTGTCGCAATACCCCGTGTTCACACACACACAAATCTACCAAATAACTACTCACAAAGTGACACACAGGCCCAATACACAAACAGGTTCTTTTTAAATAAACAGGGCGTTGTTGACAGGGCGCACTGATGGGATATTGTGAAGGTGCCCATCATGCCTTAGAACTGGGCTCTAAACAAGTATTCAGTGTTTGGATGAGCATTAGTATTCACAGGAAACGGGAATTAGTCGGGAATCCTTCCACGCCGAGTCATCAAAAGCTGTTCCCTTCATCCAACTCCAAAAAAGGAAAAGGAAAAGTGGGGAGGACAACCTCGATAACAACAACGACAACAACAAAAGACAATAATCACAAACGTCCCATCGCTCGATCCCGATCCCAGTCAGGCCGGGGCCAACCCAGTCTGGCCGGGGCCAACCCAGTCTGGCTGGGGCCAACCCAGGCTCTGTCCCCCTCCCACCGCGCTCACCTCCTCCCCCCACAGGGTGACAGACACGGTCCGGCCGGACATGTCCATCAGGTTGAATGTCCTCTTGGAGACCTCGCGGCTGGCCTTGGTGGTGAGGCGGGTCAGCTCGTCCACGCTCTTGCACACCCCGATCACATCTGCGGAGAGGAAAGACGCAGAACAAACGGTAAGGAGAGTAAGGTCTCCCTCCTGACTCACCGTTTACATCCGAGAAAAGTCGTGCGGACAGGGACGAGAACTAAATGTCCTTGGGGGAAGACCTTGGCTTGAAAAACAATAATAAAACAGGGATGGGGAAAATACAGCTCCCTTTTCCAAAACAGACACACATATGCATATCATAAATATTGATCGAGGGGGCAGAGAACCCTAGGTCACTCAGAAGCCCTGGTGTTTTTCCACCACAAATTGGCTCTGGGGAAATCAACAGCTCGTTTTTCATTTGGAGGCGAGTTGGAGGTCAGTGGCCTGCGTCTCCCAGTCGCATACATACATACCACTGGAATGAGCCGGGAATAACAGCTCAGTGGTCTCTGCTAAGGAGCGGTGCAGACAACGCTATCAGACTGTTTAAGGAAGCAATATGATTATGAACTGATGGGACTATCTGTGGGACGGGAAGTGTGATCAGTAGTTTTGTCGTTAGGTTTTGACATTTCTTAACAAAGCTTGATTTTCTAAACGAGGAACGACAATGGCCTGCCCTAAAATGAAACGACATGCCGTTGATTTAAATGGCATTACCACTTTATTAAGACACATACTGATGCTTTCAAATGAATGCAACCAGCAACTTTTATATTCTGATGTCAATCACATTAGAAGTAGAACATTTAGTTCAAAATTGTTTGGTTCTTGAAAAAAGTATTAAGTTGCTTTGCAAAAATGAATTAAATTAAGTTGATAATTTGTCGACGGACTGACTACATCGACGTGTCAATTTGTTCTACAACCAATTGCTAACGGCTTGTAATGGTATTAAGTTGGCCCTGATAAACAGCTTCTCCCACCGTCTGCATTATCCAGACCACTAGCAAAACTGTCCTCTAGGGGGGAAAAGTAATACGTTGTTGCATTTCAACTCAATCCTTCACAAATCAAAACCGCAACGTTTTTATCCCCATACGCTGCTCATCGCTCACGGCGTGGGACTCGAGCCCATCGCTACACCGCTGAGCTAGGAGCCAACGTGGCCAGTTGTCATGGAAACATTAAACACGGCGGTTTACTTCGCCGCGTCGTAAAAAGGGGGGGGGGGGGGGGGGGGGGGGCGACGTCGAGCACGCCCACCCTGCCGTCACCGGACGGAGCCGATGAATACCACGATGGCTGCGGAGTCATTTGTCCCGTGAATGATTGCAGACTGTAACCTTTCCCACCAAAGGCCAGATGTTGGGGGGGGGGGGGCGGGGGGGGGGTTATGTACAGAGGGGAAATGGGCTTCAGATTGAACCACTCCTCCTCCTCTGGCCGTCTGGTTCTGAACGGCCAGAGTTCACCTTGAGCCAACACACACACACACACACACACACACACACACACACACACACACACACACACACACACACACACACACACACACACACACACACACACACACACACACACACACACACACACACACACACACACACACACACCTCTTTGATTTACAGTGAATACCGTCTTACTGCTGAGCAGCAGTATATAGTGGCCTTACATATCGTATAAAGAAGTATAATGTGCCATGGTCTGAATCCTTAACCTTTATATAGTGCCCCGTTCCGTGTACTACCCGGTGTTAGTTTAAGAAACGCGCCCTCATTTGCATTCGGGGACGCAATGAAGGATGACCTCATTTGATCTCACCAAACCCGTGTGCGTTCAAGCCTCTCCCCGGGTGCCTAACTAACCCCTAATTAACCCCCCCCCCGTGAGTGTCCTCACCCAGCACAGAGTCCTTCTCCCGGGTCTCCAGCTCGCTGATGGCCACGAAGTCGCAGTGCGCCACGGGCAGGTCGCAGGCGTCGTCGCACGGGATGACGGACGACTCGCCGTTGAGCGTCATCTCGTAGTCGTTCTTCATCGACGAGTACTGCTTGTTGGCGATCTTCAAGGTGCCCTTGGAGATGTAGAACACCTGGGCGGACGCACAGACGCGTTAGCCGCCGCGCCTGACTGAACGGCGCTAACGAGACTCGGCACACAAGAGGGAATCAACAAACGCTGGCAGGGGATCGTAAGACGACGCTCCTGTGTCTCCACGGCGGCCTCTTAAGGAGACCGACGTTCCTGAGAAGCGCATGCGCCGGAGCCCCTTATTTTCCCGTGCGACGGCCGGGGAGACGGGCGGTGTTGCCAGACGTGCGCTCCAGAAAACCCCGTCATTTTCCTCACCTTGCCGACCTCGATTAGACCGTAGAACTTGTCCACTTCTTGGTTGAAACCCGTGATGCGTATTTCTCCCTGCAGCGGAAACATCGAAACGTACGTCAGACACCGTCACACACACACACACACACACACACACACACACACACACACACACACACACACACACACACACACACACACACACACACACACACACACACACACACACACACACACACACACACACACACACACACACACACACACACACACACACACACACACACACACCGTTGGTCCCACTCTGGGCTATACTGGGAGTACGGAGATGATTCACACAACAGCAACAACAAGGACCAGAGGACGGTAACAACACCCACACTCTCGTCCACTATCTCCATGGAGAAGAGCTTGCCGTCGCCGCGGGAGTTGCTCCATGTGCGGATGTTGCTCTTGTTGGTCACGCGCGCCCGGATGGTCCACCTAGCAGAGGAGGGATGCGCCACAATCAACCGTCTGACTCACGCTCCAGGGTGGAGGGCGGTGTGGGAGTCCCTTTCATGTGGCAACGGTCACGCCACACCGTGTGTTTTTCTAGGTTTCCACATTTGACCTATCTGCGGCGTGGCGAAGCACACGCGGTACATAAATAAACGCAAGATGAATCAGGCTGTTGCGCCTCTTCTGGAGATGCATTACGGTAAGCTATTCATGTAACGCACATTTTGAGATTAATGTAAACTTCAAATTAAACTGTTCCAAGATAATGACCCATTTTCACTGCTTTTTCTTTTTATCATTCTTTTGTAATAACTTGAAATACAACCGATGCATTCATTGAATCAAGAGGATTTGGTACCAAGTAATCACCGGATTTTAGCTTCCTTTGAAGATTGATAAAGAAAACATTGGTCAAGTACAAGCATTATTTTCTGTATTCTTTAAGCGTTCCGTTTTGAAATGTACTAGCTAGGAGCCAAAGCCCAAAATACAATATGCATCAAATTCACTTTGAACGTTGTACATTTAAATACAAATGATTCGCCGGCTTTGTCGGTGCAGTCGTTCCAGTTCAGAGCCCTGCAGGCGGGCGAGATGGCAGGGGATCTGCAGACCGCCACCGGCCCCTTCGTGTGAGGAAGGCGGACGAGACACTCACTTGGACTGGTAGGGGTTGAGGCTGGCGATGGGGACGACTTTAGAAGAGCCCCCAGGAGTGCTGGGCATGGCAGAGGGGGCCTTCTTTCCGTACTCTCTATTAGGACCTCTGTGCGCTGCTGGGGGGGGGGGAGAGAGAGAGAGAGACAGACACAGACAGACAGACAGACAGACAGACAGACAGACAGACAGACAGACAGACAGACAGACAGACAGACAGACAGACAGACAGACAGACAGACAGAGAGCGAGAGAGAGAGAGAATCAATGATCCAAGAAGAGCAAGTAATGGAGTGAAGTGAAGTGAGAGACGCATGCATTATTCATCAGAGACCAAGTAACAAAATATCCAATTTCTTTAGATCGCGGCTCTGTGATCTGCGTAATAGTCTCGTCCCTGATACCGGGGCTGGGGGCTTCGTCAGGCGAACGCCACACGCGCGTGGATACGACATGACGTGGGAATGAGCGTGGGAGCTGGTGTGAACACAGTGTGAGGCAGGAAACAGGAAGTGGTGGGGATGATGTTCCTCTCAAGGAGGAGGATGATGATGATTCACAGATTCAGGGGCAGAGTGTGAAATGTGAAACACACTTTGGGACACTCTCTCCAACGCAGAGCGCACCAGCCTTACTGCGGGATTTGTCGGTTGGATGGACAAGCCCTACACACACACGCGTGTGTGTGTGTGTGTGTCCCACGTGGCGAATTATAGTTCAAAGTGTCCACTTAAGCCACACCACCCAACACTTCGACTTTGCCAACCACTGCACTTCTGGTAATTAAGCCCTCCCCAGATCAAGCAGCCACACACACACACACACACACACACACACACACACACACACACACACACACACACACACACACACACACACACACACACACACACACACACACACACACACACACACACACACACACACACACACACACACACACACACACACACACACACACACACAGCTGAGGAGGGGGTGCCGCCGTGGGCTCAATCCCCACACGGCAGATTAAAAGGGATGAATACCTGCCAGGGAACGGGGGGCTCAAGCGGGCCTTCTGACTGCCAGATCACACCTCATCCTTCACCACCACACCCCCCCCCCCCCCCCCCCCCCACCCCCCACCCACCCCCCCAGTTCCAGCCCATTTACTCCACCTTCCGCTACTCTAGTCTTTCCAACAACGTATTTAGATTACCTATGGATTTAGCCCGAGAGTGGTCGAGGCGAGACACAGCGTTTTAATCAACGTCTAGACTAGCTCGTCAGCATTTAAAGTGTTTCCAGGTTAACTTCTCATTGCACGGGAAGTATAGGACGTGATCCATTAGAGACGGTTAACCTTATCGTACTAATAAATGGTGAGAACCAGCTCAGTTGTATGAATAGAATATAAATGTCGACGGTTGTGTTTGATCATACTTACATGAAAAGACATAAGCAATGTGTATCCAAATATAACATATCTGAGCAGCATTGTAGGCATACTCTTCACCTGCTGCAAACTTGCTGGATGCCGACCCGCACTGGCCCGACAAATACCGCCATCTGGTGGCCACTCGAGAGAATGCCCACCCATTAAAATGCTTGGCCTGGTGAAAGAAGCAGAATATAACTCACCCTCATTACCATTCTGGAGCTGAAGAGGACGGACGGGAGGGGTGGGTTCTGCAGCCTGTGGTGCTTTACCCCCCTGACCTGGAGAGCAAGAGAGCACATCCCCCCACCATCAGCTCTTTGACCTTATCTTACCTCTGAGGAGAGGCCCTTACTGAGCATCTCTGATAAATGACTGAGTTTGACTTGAAAGCATCACCTTCCACGAAGGGAGTGGGCTCGCCCAGCTTCCCGGGAACGTCGCTGGCCGGCTTGAGGACCTCGATCTCCAGAATGATGACGACCCGCCTGGAAACAAGTCACCAACATAGTTGAATTAACTGAGTCTCCGTCAAAACATTTGAAACGCTAAATGATAACACCGCGCCAACGTGAAACATTACGGCCGCCCGGTACTTGAGTAGCTTCGTGTCGTTTTGCGCCACGAATACACGACCCTCACGCTGATTCCTTTATCTGGGATAGGGACTCCCCATGAAAGCAGCCCATAATAACTCAAAACACCATTACTGCAGCCCCACCTTCCATCCTTCAGCACGTTGGTCACACTCTTCTTCAGCAAACACACACAGTTGGGCTCCAGGCGGTTCTCCTCGGCCAGGGAGTTCAGCTGAGTGGACAACATGAAGTCTAAAGGGAGAGGGGAGCAGAACCAGCGACAAACTTCGAACCGGTGACCTACATTTTGTTTGCTCACTTCCGAGTCTGAAAAGTTTTGGCTTTGTGTCTGCGTGTGCCTGGGCGAGTTTAACATTGCATATGCAACTATTAACCACACAGGCTAATTAAGTACTACTGCAGTCATGTTCGGCTTGCAACAGCCCGGGTAATACGTCCCGGATATTCTGTTACACATTGAACTGCAATCAGATCAGGCCAGAAAAAAAGTAAAAGGACTCATTCATAATTGGTAAATAATTACCTTGAAATGCCTATAAAAAAAGTATCTTAAATGCCATACACCACCGGGTAGTGACACCAGAACAAGGTCTGCTAAGGTAGTGACATATCTCACATCTTTCACCTATATATATCAGTTGACTGAATGCATTTTTCTTTTCATGTCATTGGAATTAATTCAAACATTTGCACTACTGCAACGCTACATGCAGAGTTGCTTTCTTCAAGTATGCAAATTCCACAAAGCTAAATCAGTGTGAGTGTGTTCATTCACTACGGAGATGATGACCAATGAACGAGCATTGTTTCACATTGTGAAATCTAAACGAGGCGCATGTACTTACAAGACATGGTGTGTCGTCCGTCATTCATCATGATCCTGTAGCGGGGTAGACCAGTCGCCGTATCCATCTTACGGATGTTCTGAGAGAAAACACAGTAAAGCGACATGCTGCTGCAACAGCCACGCATAAAGTGCAGGACTCCATCAACAAGCCAAGAGTATGAGTCTGAAATAAGAGCGCTTATTTTCCCAATGGAAATGTCATTCCGCTTAAGGGACATTTCGGTTGCCAACATATTGTCTGAGACCAAAATAGATAACCAAATACTGTATTTATATATATATATATATATATAGATAAATAAAGATAGTAGTACTGTGATGAGGGGGTGGGCAACTTTTCCTAATTCAACAGTGATCCAAAATGGGTGCCTGTTCTCCCGTCCCTCGCATCACCCTGCTTATGAAACATATCATATACATATGCCATTACCACCCCACAAAGAGCAGTTGTAACTCACACTGTCGGTAAAGCATGACAGTAGACCAGTCGGTGATTACTTTAAAAAATAAATAAAAGACAGTGTTCCTACGGTAAAGCCACGGAACTGTGCGGTAACACCGCATTTCCAGTCACAACGTTGTTGAGACTTACCAGCACTTGGAGCACTGCCTCTGGGTATGGGCCTCCCATGGTAAGAGTCTGGCGATACAAAATGAACAATTAAAAAATAAAAATAAAAAAAAGACTCATTTGTCGTGTGAAATGTATTGTTTCGTGTGAGTGTTATGCAAAGAGCGTGGACTAAATGCATCCAGAGAAGCTACTGCCTTAAGTCAACGGTTTGTGTGCCCCGCTCAGCACACGTCTCTGAACTCGTTTTAAATGTATACAATAACGGTGTCGCGCAATAACATTGTTTATTAAGCCAAATACCATACCTCTATCGCTCCCTCTGAGAGTTTCATCGTGTCTGTACAGATAGTACTAGATAGTAAAACGAATATTACAGAGTGAAATCAGAAGCTCTGCTGCAGTTTTTGTTGTTGTCGAAAATCTGTGGCGCCAACTACTTGCACAGACCGGGAACATTCATATTCGCCCTGGCTTCCGTTTCCGTCTACAGATCCAGCATCAGTGCATCGTCGTCACTGCTAAATGTTCAGACCGCTGAAAATTAACCTAAAACGGACTCCAGACCTGTTGCTTGTCACAATCATTTCGCGCCAAACACAACGTGACGACGCTGTACGTAGTGCTGGCTTAATGGTGCGTTCAGAGCAGGCTGGCATTCGGAATTTTTCAACTCAATAAAACCAACCGTGGTCCCTCGGAGATAGAAACATGATTGTAAATATATATGCCCCATCATAAAAAATATTTTATATATATTTGTATGGGTTAAAATCGAAATAAAGATCTCCTGTAATTTTTATGAATTATTGAGCTTCTGGCCACCTATGTACTTCTGTACATAACTCTGCACATGTAATTGATGTTTCCTCCGTATATGATCTTATTGTGTTGGTTGAGCCAATGATTGCAAAAGAAACACTGATTTTAGATTTTATTGTTGAAAAAAACTAATGACAATATCTGACTGTAAACCAAGTTTGTATGTTTTGATTTAATTGACCTAGGTGATTAGTTGAGCATGGTGTGTGTCCAGCATAAAATAGTATTTCACAGGAAGCAGACATTAACAGATGCCTTGACAGATTTTATTTTTTAAAAATTGATCACAACTCGATCCAGATAATGATATAGATTAAAGTTGAGGTCTGCAAAATGATGGTGTCATCTGTTTTCTAGCTTGTGCAACGTAACAGTTCCTACTTAGGCGGGAGACCTTTAGATGACATGTCACTTTTGTCAATGAGCACTTGATCTTTGCTTCCGGGTTCAGGTGTTTGCGTTATAGGAGCTCCGGGATTCGGGTTGTTCACCACGCCCATCAAGATTGGCACTTTGGTCTTGTCGTCCACGAGGGTGAAGAAGAAAGGTCGATCGATAGAGAAGATGGGAGTGGACAAGCGAGAGATGATCACAGCAGTGGCTGCGGCGGCCTCGGCCCCCTCTTCGTTTAACTCCATGCTGGACTTGTGCATGACGCTGGACACCATTAGGGGCGCATCCGCAATCCCAGCAAGGTTGGGGTTTGAGAACATCTCTCCTAGACCTGTTGGGGGGGACAGATCACAGAGGGATTGACAGGACACTGTGAAGCAATACACCGTGGGGTGTGTCAGGATAGTGTAACCTGTGCAAGGGTGGCTAACGTACCCAAGTTAGTGAAGACATCCTGCAGTTCTTGAGTGTACTCCAGTTTAAGCTTTGGAATGGTGACTTTTACAGCCTGTTCTTCAGGCAGACGACTATATATGTCTGAGATGCTGAGCTTCTCTACCAGCCTCGACACATTCACCTGTCTAGAAGTTGGCCTGACCATGATCAGACTCATGGATTTACGGAATTTTAAACGAGCCACCTGTGCAAGCATGGATACAAATAAATAAATGCAACTAGCGTAGTTATATGCAGATAAAATCATTAACATTTGAATGAAATGTCATCATACGTTTGAAATCGAGCCTTCATTTTTGAATCCCAGTGAATCCCATTTGTGACCCCCAAGTAAATATCTAATGAGATAAAAAAAAAAAAAAAAGGATGCTTACACATGCTCCCATCTGCTGATCATTATACATACTCAAGGGGTGCTTGGGCCCTTCCATCATTTCCACCTCCACCAGTTGATTTTCATTAAGGTGAAACGCCCCTTTAGAGGTCAACTGTGGGTCAAAGCGGGAACTCCATTCACCTGTTAGACAGAAGGAAAAGCACATCCTTTTTCTTAAATAGCTGTACCACACCAAATAGCTGAATTTGGTCGGTAGTTGCAATATTCTGCATTTTGCGGTGCTGCGCATTTTAAGCATCACCTCAAATACATAGTGATGTACCTTTGAAGTGGACAGCATTAATGAGCATCAGAAGCCAATTGGAAGGCAACGAAGTCAGGAAGGCAGACATCTTTCCGTTGGTTGCTTGCTCTACCCATGAGTTGATTTGCTGCAATCCTTCCAGGACGGCCGGCTCGGACTCATAGAGCCGCTGAGAGTCCTCGGTGAATTTTGGCTTGGGCTCAAACCCTGAAACATGTACAAGACAAAAATTCATGGCAATCCTTCCAATCTCTCAAAGCACTTTCAGTACCCCTGGGCTGTGACGAAACATGTCTAAACGGTGAAATGAAGAGATAACTACTACTCAAGAGGAGGTAATGTTGTCCTCTAAATTGTGAATGAACTCCTTGAATACAGAAACCCCGCTAGTGTCTGCAGTGACCTTGGCGCAGGAAGATGCGTGTGGCGATTTGCAAATCATCGCTTTTCAGCTGCTCCAGCACATTATGCAGAGACTCGTGGTAACAAGGCAGGGTGTTTCCATGGAGATGACTCATGAGAAGTTGCTCTGTCTCATTGGCTGCTCCTAGAGTGAAAAGGAATGGGAAACACACACACACACACACACACACACACACACACACACAAGTTCAAGATTTGCTCACAAAACACAGTGCAGTAGCATCCAGAATCAGCCACTGACACAATATGTGATCAGATCTAGATACGATAAAACCCATACTAAGTCAGTACAGTGTGAACGTATATTCAGAAGGTTGCTGCTTACCCAGAGCCAGCTGGGAGAGAGCTAACGATATGCTGAGTGGGGATATGATCACATTGGGTTCTTTCTCCGTTGGCTCCAAGTTCTCCAGAAGCTGCATGCCAATTCTTTGGATGGCTTTGGCTATGAACTTTAGGGAACGAGGGCTTTGGCCAACCGACTCACAGGGTCCATCCAGATCTTCTTCTGAAAACGTCTCGTTCTCGTCATTGGTGTCGGTGGACGCAGGTGTGGGATTCTGCGTTGCACCTTCAGTCATTGTTTCTAGTGTACTGTTAGTCAGTGGTTCTGTTGTACTTTCAGCTGTTGTCTGAGAGGAAAGTATACAGGATATGTAGTGAAAGTGCTGAAATCCTTCAAAGTATTTGTCATATTAACATATTTGAAGAGTGATGGGTGAACATAATAAGTCAAGATGAGTTGAAGCCTCTAACCTGTACCGGCGATAAAGCTAGGGTAGGCAATTTATTTGTGAAGCATTTTTGTCATATATTTGTTTTAATTATATTTGCATCCCGGCCAGCAATCAATAAATCGAATGCTCTGGTATCTGTGGCTGTCGCAGGCTTGTAATAAGCCTGTCCAATCATTTCCGAATGAAATGGTTGGATGGCTTACCTGTCTGTCTACTGGGATGGAAAATGACTCAAGGCCCCATTCCGAGGTTAGCTCGCTTAAACTAATTAGTTTTGATGTTCAAGTTGTTATGTGCACACTATAGCGGCCAATCTGTCTTTTTAACTACCCAACTCCCCACAGCTGTCTGTTTTTCCTGTATTCCTGCATTGTGCTCTGTTCTCATGTGAGAGACTCCTGAGAAAAGCTCCTCTCCCCGATCATGTGTCCAACCTTGACTGTACATTGTACCCGTTATAGATAGTAAATGATGCCATGGATGGTAAATAACGGCATCTCGTGATATCTTTTGAGGTGTTGTTAACTTCTCTCTACAAAAAGGGCTTCCCTCCTCTATTCAGGGTGCTTTTTCTCGGGAACTCTGCTCTGCGTGGAGTTGCCTTTGAAACTGTGTCTTTTATGTGCTGCAGCATATGAAATAAATCAACTACGGATATCCATTTTGTCTTAGCCTTTTATTCGAGCGAGCCACCATTTATTCTATTTGCTACAACACTACCTACCTACGTACCTACCTACCCGGCTACCTGCACGCACTCTGCCCATGCATTCATTGCAAAGGACCCGAGTGCAACACCATACGAGGCGGACCTATTTCTAAAGCGGGCTTGCTAGTCACATGTTTTGGGGGAGCGGCTTTTGCGGGAGGCCTGAAGGTTGTGGGATTATTTCACTTAGATACTTTCAAAATCGAGCTTTCTCTGGCTGCTTCCTCAAAATCGAGACTGTTCTCTCGAAATCCAACAAATAACTATAAATGAGAGAAATGTGCTACTTACTGTGATTCCTTTGCTGCTAAGACACAACAACAGTGCGAGTGCCAGACGTATGTCCATGTTCTTAGTTTCTAGAGCAGAGGAAAAAATAAGCAAGATGTGTAATTGTTGTGTAATACCACACGTTTCTCGCACAAACCGCACTTACAATGAACCGTGTAACATCACATCATTATAATAGTATCAACATGAACAGTTACGGGTTAATCCCAAAACACCTGGTTTTATTGTTGTATGAAAACTTTTTTTTAATATAATTTGCAATGAAAGCATTCAATCAAAATTGGAGTAGCTACAAAAAGCTGAAGTAAAAAAAAAAGGACAGAGAAGAGTGGAGATTTGCTACAGGAATCACAGAGACAAAAATGCATATTTTACAATGACTGTACACACTGCCGTTACCAGACATTCTAATAGTGTACAAATTGTAATGTAAGCGAAGCCAAAGTCCGCCAAATTAACTTGAAAAAACCAATGCCAAACGTTGGAAATTATTTGCGAAACATTAACTAAACATTTTCAATCGAGCAAAAAGAAGAGCAATATATTTGATTTATATAACCTCAAAATATATAGTTGAATATCCTCCAATAACCATTCAAACGTACATAGGCACAAAATGAAATCAAATACACGAGGAATTTGATCTTACCTTAAATTTCAATTGGATAAAACATCTGCAAGTGTGTCTAAAAAAAAAAAGCGACAACGTACGACAGAAATCACAAGTGTAAAAGGTTGGCAGTTGCTCAGTGGCCAGTTAAATATCAACTCCCATTTATTGAGGCCTCAAACCAGTCACTATTTGTTTGTACATGTTTCTCCAGAGTAAATCAGGGTCAAGCTGTGCTCAATTCCAGTCACTTGATTACTCAGTATCATGTACACAATTCCATGGCACATCATTGGTACAAACTTGAGTCACTACACTGTTGTAATCCAAACACTTTACTTGGATTCTGTTAAACAATCTATGTAAAATGAGGTCAGCTCTTGTGATCGGTTAGACTTAAAGCTGTGGCAGATGTTGGACTTGCGAGGGTGATTAAAACTTTGCTGGGCAATGGTGCCAGGAGGGACTCATTGAAAATGTGTGGCAAGTGCTTCAGAATGTACCACTCTGAACAGTTCAACTGTTGGTTTCTTTGGACCACATGACTGCTGTTGACAAGGCTTCTTTTACAAAAATAAAAGGGGGGACTTTGTCCAGTAACACATTTCTAATTACTTTTCTTAGGCTATTTCGGAACGGCGAGCCGACGATTTCAGTGTCGTTGACTAATGACAAATAACCCCGTTAACACATGTGACATCAAGTCGTTTTCTTTTATTAAACAAGTTAATAAATAAATCAAGTTATTTGTGTTTCTTCATGTTACAATTTTTTTCCAAAACGAATACAAAGTAAAACAAAATACAAAATGGAAATCGTTGATCTGTGGCCAAAGAAATAGGATAATAATTCAAACATTCAACTTGACGAGAACAATGTTTTTGACAAAAGTTACTAACATTCATTTGAGGCTGTATAGCATTTTGACAAAAGGAGTAACGATGAGGAGACTTTACTACAAGTGCGCAATTTGCAACAAGAAAAGCACTACATGACTACAAATTATTTGTATTTTTTTGTAATATGCCCCATTAGTGGAACAGATTATATTAACATGTTATAATGTATTTGTGATTACATAGAAATATTATGATACAAAAGTATTTTGAGGCCTGCCATGTGCTCCTGCAATGCCTTTCTGTGCAGACAATGCATTGGTGGTACATTAAACACCAGGTATGCCCAAAGTGACATTTTCTCAATGGATTTCCTAACAAACATTTCCTACATACATTAAAAATTCACATCAAGACGTGTTATTATGGACCCTCTGATTGTTAATACAATTATTCATGTCTGAAAACCTGTGTTAAGACTATTCAGAAAAAAAAAACGTCCAAGTAATTAATATGTGGTAAAAATAAAATAAAAATGCATCTTAAAATCCGACCTTGTCTCCGTGTGTGACTGAGACCCTAATTGTGCAGAAGGACCCAGACTTGTGCATTATTACTCGAGCTTACCACCCAACGCAGACTAAAACGCTGAGAACATACGATAAAATGTTCACGTGGAAACAGACAGCTGTAGCTTTATTGTTTAGAGAAAAAAAAAACGTCTACTGTGTAAAAAAAAGAAAGAAAGTTTGACCAAAACAGTGATTTGGTTGCAAACAAAAAAAACAAAATGCTCTACAAATACTGCATAGTTTTATCAGTGCTTCGGACTTATCGTGGGGACAAACATTACGGGACAAAGTAGGAGATAGTGGCTTCAATGTGTTTTTGGCGTTGGTTGGTGTGCGTCTGTTTGGAAAGTGTAAACACTACACTCGAACCTCATTTGCTTCCCCCTGAGCAGGTCCTCAGATTCATTCTTTCAAAAATAATAACTGACCTTATTGAGATATGAATCTCCTATGATATGGAATATATATATATACACACACACACACACACACACACACATCTAAAAAGGCAAAAAGTTATGCGCCTTCTCTCAGCACAAGTCTGTGATTCACTGTGCAGAAATAAATCTCAACAGTGGAAGAAAGACTCGTGTCTACTATTTTGGTCAGTGCCCAGACCCGAAGCAGCAGTATCCCTTCAGGGTAAAAGGGAATTCAACTACTGCACTAAGGCTGCTTTCATTGTAGGAGGGGGACAAAAAAAAAGAAAAACATCGGAGGCGTACGCAGCTCGCCTTATCAGTGTCACAACTGCCCTGGACCCCACGCAGAGCAAGGGCCGACGAGTGTCCCCGCCTGCTCACTCCTCCAGCCCCCAGTGGCGGGGGGAGCCATCGCCTCCAGCCTAGGCAAACAAGCGGATGGCGCCGTTCTCCGAGCCCAGGAGAAGCAGCCTCTTGGTGGGCAGCACCGCCAGGCTGGTGAGCGTACCCCGGAAGTTCTCGGAGCTGAGCTTGGTGCTGCTGACGGGGCTGAGGGAGATGTCGGCCATCGAGTACACCCCTATCTTGTTGGCCACCGTTCCGGTGACCAGCTCGGAGCCGTAGAGGTCGAAGGCGTGCACGGGCTCCGAGGGAAACTTGTACTGGCGCAGAGGCTTTTGCTCCAGATCCCTCCACACGGTCAGCGAGTGGTCAGCGGAGGAGCTGATGACCAGGTTGCCTTCTGCAGCCTGCAATTAAAAATACGACATCGAAAAATTTAAATAAACATTCTGGTTCACAAACACGCGGCAGGGCGATGCAAACTGCACATCTGCGACGCAAGTCAAGCACCACCTTTGGTTTATTATTGTTAAAGTGGATCAGTTTGATTACACGTTGAGGGGAGTACCAGTTTTATCAGGCCAAGTAGTGCGCAGAAGACAAGGAACTGGACAGTGGGCCAAGGGCTATTCATGTCCAATGTGTGCCAAACAGCACAGTCAAGGTTTTTCTAATGAGTAACTTGTGTCCATATTTGCCTAAACCCATGCCTTATAATCCAAAAAGGCCCTGACCCCAAATGCAGGGTTAAATAAAGTTTGCTCGGCATTCTGTTGACTACACACAGCCTGGGTTCAACCGTCGCCAGCCTACCTGCTGCTTGGCCTTTTAGAAAGTTGAAAATAAAAACTCCTGGTTTGCAAATGGTCTTCAACTTCAGAGTGTATAACGGTGTGTGATTTCCTCCATTTATGTGTATTAAAAAGTGCAGCATCAGAGGGAGAAGAGTCGTACAGTCAACAGTGCGTGTGTGCGAGTGCGGGAGTGCAACGAGACAACCAACTCCTTTCTAACTTTCAAACTTTCCAAACTAAAAGCCGTTGTTGAGTCAGGCGTCTTATTAGGCGTTTGATCCAATTGAGAAAGTGCAAAGCGTACGCCATTGATGAAATGTCAAAGTCAAATGCCAGGGGAGCAAGACCTAACTGATGTGCGAGCCCAAAGTCTCACCGTGCCAATATTCAAAAGCAGAGGTGGGAAACCTTGACGGTTGTGACATCACAAAAAAATAAATAACAGTATAAAAAGACGTCTTTTGAAAACAAGGATACGTTTGGCCTAGATTAACCGCCATCGCGGCGTATTGTTTTGGCAACGCTCATAAGCCAGACATAACTTTGATAAAGTTCTGTTCCGTCTATTTTCTGACGCATCACCGCGAGGCGGTTCTCCACGTTGGAACAAATCACAGGCGACGTTCTTTGGAGCGTGACGCTTTGAACGAGTCAGGGAACACAGAGTCCCGGGATTAGTCACTGAATGTAAACGAAACAGCCATTCACGGTCGGGTTTGCATAACGCCTAAATAAACTTCATTCACGGGTTGACCGGGGAAGGATTTGACTTGGATGTTAATTTTGACAACGCCGTATACTAATTCTTGCATTGGGAAGTTAAATATTCGTTATCTTCACTGTCAGAGTTATGGCAGTAATTTATTCGCCCAATTAGCCACTGTTTATTGGAATGTCAAATTATCCTCGGATATTTCCTCTTAGCAATGATAAGATAATAATAATATTTATGAATAAATATAAAAATATGTTGGCAACTACCAAAAAGATAAAGACTCTGACATTTTAAATAACAAATGCAGACTGGGGATTTTAGGATTGACACAAATTGGAGCCCCATGCATATGTGCAATTAACTGGAGATTTCTTTGTTTTCATAAACAAACTTATATGCCCACACATAAATGAAGATGAAGATAGAAGATTGTCAGTAGCCACGCTTTCAAATCCGCTGGACTGGCATTGGATGTGCAGCAAACTCTACTTGGAAGAGAAAAATATTGCACTACAATATTGCTCACTCCTGAATTAACTTTTAAGTTGAAGGTTGAAACTCAACCTGCACAGAGGAGGGTTTTTGCCGAAGATTGCAGAAAATCAAAGCTGTGCATATCAGCAATCCTGTGCATCAAAGTAATGCAGATTGGTTGAGCAAGGACGGATATCCAATCTAAACATTGAACTTATTAAAACTACAGAACCATAGGAAACTAATTTGTAAGACTCCCCTCTTATTAATATATAAACCTTAAGGTCACAATAACCTAGTAAATGTGATCACACACACATACCATTCGCAAATACAGTCTAGGCTACACGCTAAGCTACAGTCTCGGCTACATGCTAGGATACACTCTAAGCTACACGCTAGGCTACACGCTAGGCTACAGTCTCGGCTACATGCTAGGATACACGCTAGGCTACAGGCTAGGCTACACGCTAGGCTACACGCTAGGCTACAGGCTAGGCTACACGCTAGGCTACAGTCCAGGCTAGTCTAGGCTAGGCTACACGCTAGGCTACATGCTGGTCAACAGTCTGGATTACAGTCCAGGGCCGGGACGGACCTTCATCTGGAGGATGTCCCCCTCGTGTGCGGGCCAGCCCCTCAGGATGAGGCCCGTGCGTGAGTCCAGCAGGACGATATAGCCAGAGGAGAAGCCGGCCGCCACCGTGCGCCCCCCGGGGCTCACGGCCAGGTAGCGGATCAGACCGGCGCTCACGTTGTTGTACGCCAGGCGGAACTCGTGCTGAGACGACCACACGGACAAAACCATGATGTCATTCAGCAGGATCGAAAGTCATTATTGGTCATGACGCAAATGCACAAACAACAGCACCATGATTGACACAGCACATCTGGATGTTTGTCGATTGGTGTAAATAGATGTCCGTGTAGTATTCGATTTTTTTTAATGTATATATATTTTTTTATAATATATGGTGTTGGTTAATGTACCAAAACCAATCTCAAGGTGTGTTTTTGTTAATTGACGGATTCCCTCTGTCCCAAGAAGTGTTGTGTGACTTGAACACAGAGCCAATTAAAACGATTACAATCAGCATTTTACATTGATTGGCTAACTGATTCAACAGCAGTTAATGAACCTCCAAAATGGCCTGTAAAGCAACTACGCTTTCCCCAGCCACGGACCTTTTTGTTAGCTCAGCTATTGCTTACTACTCATACTTATCATTTTAATAACGGAAGAAAATCCAGTTTTGCACAAACTGGGCCCTGGTGGAAACCAAGCCTCCAGCGCGCCGGAGGCGGCCTCCAGCGCGCCGGAGGCGGCCTCAGCGCGGGCACTGATTACCTGCAGGCCCGGTTTGCGTGGGTCAATGAATCGGAGGACAGAGTCCGCGCTGCCGAAGACCACGCTGCAGTGTGGGGCGGGCATGGTGGTGACCGCCGTGATGGGGTTCTTCCCGTCCAGCGCCTCGTACGAGCGGATCTGCTTTCCTGGATGGGGGGTGGGGGGGGGGGAGGGACACAACACCGGATGGCATCACGAGGAAGGGTTAGCGGGCGTCACACTGAGACGCGACGGCGCTACTGCAGGGGAATGCAGACCGCAGTGGACGACACGAATGAGAAGACTTCTGGAGAATCGCAGTGACGAGCGTACGGCTACAACGTCTTAACGTCGCTTAGAGCCAAGTGTGCATGTTTACGCGCATGCCTTCCTTCGTACTAGTCATTATGGCGGCCGGTTTCCTTTCAGACGTCCGGCGCAGACAAGGCTTTCGCTTCCATTGGTCGTGCCCGATCAATCGAATGTATTGAATTGCGGGCGGATGGCTCTTTGCTTTTCACGCGCACACACACACACACACACACACACACACACACACACACACACACACACACACACACACACACACACACACACACACACACACACACACACACACACACACACACACACACACACACACACACACACACACACACACACACACACGCACACACACCACTTTCTTATTGCCGCACACAGAATAAAATATTCTATGCAACATGCTCCCCTCAGCAATATCAAATATGAGCCCCGGCGTAGACCGACCCCCCCCCCCCCCGCCGCCCCACTCACCGGTGTACTGATCCCACAGGTGCACCGTCCCGTCGCAGCTGACCACCTCCTGCGAGGCCTCCAGCTGGCCCACGTAGAACACTGACTTGCGGTGGTCCGCGTAGCAGAGCCGGGCCTCCACGTCCTGGGTCCCGTCGCCGTGGTTATAGAGGGGCCACAGCCTCACCGTCTTGTCCTTGCTCCCGGAGAGGAAGAAGTCCTCGCCGGCCAGCGGCGCCAGGCACTTGGCGGTGCCGGAGTGGCCCAGGAAGTTCTGCAGGCGGATCTGGTGGAAGTGGAAGCGCGGGTCCTGCTGGTTGAGGCCGATCTCGTACTGCCAGTAGGCCAGCCAGTTGCCCTGCAGCGAGCGCTCGCTGCGGGGCAGCTCCATCTTCAGGGCGCTGTCCTCGGGGGCGGGGCCCGTCGCCCACGACGACGCCGAGACCAACGCCGAGACGACGGCGGCGGCCGCCGGCTGGCCCGCCGCCGGGCCGGACGCCGTGGCGACGGCCGGGCCGAGGTGAGCCCGGCCCCAGGAGTCCGATAAGCCCGCGTTGGGGCCGCCGCTGTGCTCGGGGTCCCGGGACACCTGGATGCGGTTCCCCACCAGGTGGCTGCCGAAGGTGCCCGACTCCGGGATGCAGTCCGATCCCAGGGCGGACGAGGCGGTGTAAGGGGCGGGGAAGTGGCTCTGGGTGGCCGGGGGAGCCAGGCCTGCCCCGGCGTGGGGCTCTGGACTGGCCGGCCTCACGCGCTCGTGGTAGGATTGAGCCATCAGCCACACCAGCTCATGGTTGGGAACCAGTTTACGGATGGCTTTGTCGCCTGCAAACCCCCATCGGGGAATAACACTGGTTTTACACTGTGGGAAACGACTTTGAAAACACATTCAACACATTGTAAAAGCGTGTGTTGTCACCCGTCCTCACGGGAGACAGCGGCTGCGTTTCTCACCTACGAGGCAGTAGAAGGGGATGTAGGAGGCGTAGGCCATCTCAGCGTTGAATACAGTCTGCAGCTCCTCCAACACCCCCAACTCATAGGTCACTTCAGCCCCCTCCGGCGTGCTGACGTCTACCACGGTCACGTCTGCCACCAGCCTGCGGGGGGCGCTGTCCAGCTGCAAGGAAGAAGGCATCGGTCAACCACATTGGGGCGCGTACGCTGCAACGCCGAAGCCAACGGGATCACTGGGTTTATGCACCCGGAACCCAAACGGGAGATCACAGGTACTCCTGGGAGCATTCAACCTCAACATTTCAAAACTCTCCGTCACGCCTGCAAAGTCCACAAGAAAAACCCGAGTGTACACGCAAGCACCTGCGTTCAAACCTCAATGTTCTCCGTGAAGCCCTTTGTTATAAAGCAAGCAGTTTCAAATGATTTAGCACCAACGGTCAAATCATTTTCACCCAACCCTCTGTGTGTGTAGTGGTCTAACAGTGTGTGTGTGTGTGTGTGTGTGTGTGTGTGTGTGTGTGTGTGTGTGTGTGTGTGTGTGTGTGTGTGTGTGTGTGTGTGTGTGTGTGTGTGTGTGTGTGTGTAGTGGTCTAACAGTGTGTGTGTGTGTGTGTGTGTGTAGTGGTCTAACAGTGTGTGTGTGTGTAGTGTGTAGTGGTCTAACAGTGTGTGTGTGTGTAGTGGTCCAACAGTGTGTGTGTGTGTGTAGTGGTCCAACAGTGTGTGTGTGTAGTGGTCCAACAGTGTGTGTGTAGTGGTCCAACAGTGTGTGTGTGTGTAGTGGTCCAACAGTGTGTGTGTGTGTAGTGGTCCAACAGTGTGTGTGTGTAGTGGTCCAACAGTGTGTGTGTGTAGTGGTCCAACAGTGTGTGTGTGTGTAGTGGTCCAACAGTGTGTGTGTGTGTAGTGGTCTAACAGTGTGTGTGTACCTGGGGCTGCAGGCAGCGCAGCAGGGTGAAGACGGTGAAGAAGCGACAGAGCGTGTCGGCCAGGTGCTGCTGGACCATCTCCCTGCCAATGCGCAGGCAGATGAGGGCCATGAGGCTGAGGGTCTTCAGGCACAGGGCGGAGCGCGTCTGTACCCCACTGGGGAACCTGGGCACACACACACACACACACACACACACACACACACACACACACACACACACACACACACACACACACACACACACACACACACACACACACACACACACACACACACACACACACACACTTAGATGGACGATCATGTTCCCCCTTTTCTTGATCGGACCGGGTCTTGAATACTAACGGCATTAGGCGTGGAATGTCATTACACAGGGAAAAGTGGCAAAATGGCAATCATCAGTAATTTGTGTCATTATTTTTCATGCACGACATAAAACCAATTCTCCACACCATCCAGGGTAAAAGATCATGCCGAGAATTGGTTTTATGTCCTACTTGAAACATAATGACACCAATGATTCATGAGTGGAGCGTTTGTGCAGTAAAACTTTTATTCAATTGTCTTTATTTAATCGTAGAACAGTCCGTTTAACTAGCAGAGACAAATGTACCAATCATTGTGTGTGTGTGTGTGTGTGTGTGTGTGTGTGTGTGTGTGTGTGTGTGTGTGTGTGTGTGTGTGTGTGTGTGTGTGTGTGTGTGTGTGTGTGTGTGTGTGCGTGCGTGCGTGTGTGTGTGCGTGCGGTCAAATGTACCAATCATTGTGTGTGCGTGCGTGCGTGTCTGCGTGCGTGCGTGTGCGTGCGGTCAACGGGTTTACCCCATCTGTGGGGTGGTGAGGAGCTCCAGGAGGGGCAGCAGGATGTCCTGGTTGATCTTCATCAGCATGTCCATGAGCGTGGTGTCCGAGAGGAAGACTATGATCTTCTGGGTCAGCACCACCGCGCCCAGCAGGCCCGCCTCCTTGCGCGTGTTCAGACGCTGCGACGAGGGGGGAGACACCTGGGGGGGGGGGGGGGGGGGGGGGGGGGCATACAGTAGTAACGTCAATGTAATTACAGCACATCGACAATGACGTGACATGACGCACGGCATCGAACGGCCGACGTCGGGAATCGAACCCAGTAGCTTTGGGCTGGGAGTGACATACCACAGACACAACACCATTAAGCAATGATTACATCGTCTATTGAAATGGGGATGGGTTTAAGTAGTGCATTGTGGGAGTGTGTGTGGGTGATGGCTGGTTTAACCTGTTGCACACTGATTGCTCAACGTGCAACAGGTGTGCAACCTCCCCCCCCCCCACCCCCCCCCCCCCGGCTCCAGACTCCAATCAGTCTGACTCGGGCCAGGTGAGGCTGCTTCAACCAGCCACCATCCACACACACTCCCACATGCATAAAGACAACCAAGGGGCTGTTTCCCTACCAGGTAGCCGATGTAGGGCAGGTACTGGTAGGTCAGCACAGGCTCGCCGTAGAGCTGTGCTATGTAGAGGAGACTCTCCAAAACAGGCTCGGCCGTCAGGTCTCCCACCACGGGCTTCTTCTCGTAGACACTGCCCATTGCCACGCTCTCCAGACTGCTCTCCTCAGACGGAGGGGCCAGAAATTGGTGCTTCTCAGACCCTGAACGCAAAAGAGGGAAAAGCAGGCACAAAGGAGATGTCTTTATTGTTATAAAAAAAAAAAGGTGCATAGATCAGTTATTTAATCCAGTCACATTTTTGTAACGATATTGAAATAAAATCATTCTGTGTATATGGATATGCATCTACACAAATAAATAAAACTGGATGCTACCGGAGATTTTGTATATTAAATAACTTGACTAGTTATTCAGTGACGGCTGGATCAAGACTCGCCTCCATAGGCATGCATTACAATACGACCTTCCCATTACAATACGACCTTCCCATTACAATACAACGAGGCCTTCACGCACGTACTTACCAACATAGCAAGTCGTGAGCAGTCGCAGAAGATTTCTGGCCACGTATCTAGAAGTCACCGTAGGACCCAGCTTCGCAGTTAGCCATCTCACCGTTTTGAAGACGGTGACTGTGGACACGCACGTAATGAAGTCGACGCCGAACGGCAGCAAAAGAGAAAGCCCTCCCACGCAATCAAGCATTCCCCCTCACTCACCTAGAAGTATCTTGTGTTCCTTCTCGTCCGAGCCGTCCACGGGATCGTGGTCCTCGTCCTCTTCGCCCACCATGCTTTTCTCCGGCTCCTCCAGCGTCATCCCGTTTAGAAACTCCTCCTCCAGAGTGCCGACCGTGTCTTCAGTGCCTCCGGAAAGAGAGAGTTCCCCGCTGGGATCGTCCAGGCCCCCTCGGCCTTCGGCCATCTCAGCGGTCTCCTCTTCCTCCAGCTCCCCCACATCCTCTCCCTCACTGGCGTGCTTCAGGTCCTGGCTGCTGTCGGCCGATCTGAGGCTGGCCCGGTCCCGCGCAGAGTCCCCGTCCCCGGTGGAGAGCTCGCTGGCGCTGCTCTTGTCGCTGAGCTTGCCCACGCTCATGGACTCCTGGTCCTGCTCTCTGGCTGCGGCGCTCTGGCCGTGCTGCTTGCCAGCTGTGGCGCCACCTGCGCCGCTGTTGACGTAGAAGCCGTTTTGAAAGTCTTCCCCCTCGGAGAGGAACACCTGGTCGCTGAGACTGAGGCCCGAGGAGTAGTCCACGAGGCCTGCGTCTCCGCCTACCCCAACACCGCCGCCGCCGCCGCCCGCCTTCCCGCTGACTGACCCCGACGACGGGCGGCCCTCGCTGCACTGGTAGTCGTCCTCCTCCTCCTCCTCTTCCTCTCCCGGGTTGCACGTCCCACCCCTCAGACGTTTCCCCTCTTCCCCCCCCGAGCCCGAGGCGCAGCTTTCGAAGCCGGTGATGACCTGCAGCACGTGGGGAAGGAGACTGGACAGGAAGGCCTGCAGGCCGAGCCTGGCGATGAGCTGCAGGACAAAACAGTCCGTGTAGAGGTAGAAACGCCCTCGCAGGCACCGGGGGTTCTCGTAAACGCTGACCAGGGGCTTCAACAGGAACTTGGTTGCGTTCCTGGGACCCAGCACCCTGGCAATGGGCTCAAACATGTACCAGGCAGCGTAGACGGCCGTTGACTCTTCGAGCATAAGCGACAGAATGAACGGCAGGAGGATTTCCAGGCCTTCCGCATTGATGTTGCCCAGGAGTAGTGTCTCGAGCTGCTGCCAAAGGTGAAAGACGACATCTCTACCTTGGAGGCCACAGTCCATTTCCATCTTGTCATGGTAGGAGAAAATGAACTGGTGAAGTGCTGGGAAATATGTTGGGAACGGGAAGGGGGTGATGATGGGGTTCAGTAGCAGGCATGGACTTGGAGGAGGTAGCCCCTCGTGAATTGGGTCATATTTGAAAAGCAGCGGGCTAGAGCAATGTGTTCGCTCCGCGGTTGCTTTTCCAGAGTGCTTCTGAATCAAAAGTATGGTCTCCAGAGCGTGATGCAGAGACAGGGGCACGTCGCGTAGGTTTGAAGAGCAAAGCTTTTTCACCGCTTGGAAACGATCTCTCAGCGGGGCGCCTGGTGTCAGGCCTCTCAGCTTAGGGGAGTAAAATATTTCGGCGATGACGACGCCGAGTGCCTGTACGTCTCTTTGATAGAGTTCTGTTACTGAAGTTAAGGACTGGTCAGCTATCCTTTGTTCCCTCATCTCATTCCCAGGCTCCATGAGATGTGGTACCTCAGCGTGAAGGCTTTTCACAAGGAAATTGTTCAACTTCTCCAGCTCTTCAAGGGGCTGCAGTGGGTTGAATCCTTCCGGCAGGATTATCTTAAAATCGTCTGCGTTGGTGACAGTCGCAGTCCCCTCTGCGTGCTTTTTGCCCGTTGTGCCACTTTTTTGCAACATAGTGCTACGGAAGCTGGGACCAAGCCCACTTGTGCTGCTGCCCCTGCCCTCACCAGGTAATGAACTCGGGGACTGGGATATAAGGAGGGCTGGGTGTTCGCCTCCCATCTTCCCTCCAGCTGCATGCACGCATGGCATTGGCGCAGAGATCGCAACTGAGCTAGAGGAGCTGACAGAAGCCAGCGAGTCCAGAGCTTCCATTCCTTGTTCCAGGTCTTCATCCCGGTCTACCACCATCCAGCCGGTGGACTCACACCCCGTGGCCTCTTGCACCATTCCATCCACAGGGTCAGTCACGGGGTTCAGCAGAGGGATCTGTAGAGAAGGCACATTCAGCGTCGCAAGGCCCAGAAGCGGCGGCTCTGGCGGGGCATACTGGTACGGATGAAGGCGTGGAGGGTGGGGCTGATCGAACAGCTGAACCACACCAAAGCTGGTGAGATTGGTATGGTTGTCCACCAGGTGCAGACACACATTCTTGGCCTTGACCGCTTCTTTACCCGACAGCTTATAGCCAAAGGTAAGGTCTATCCAGTGATGCAAGTGCTGAGACACCTCTCTGCTCTCCAGCATTCGCCTGTGGACCTCGACGAACTCCTCATAAGAGCTACACCACGAAGGCACGTCCAGGTCGGGCATGTCCGAGTGAATGGAGCGGAATATGGAGGGATCTGTGTAGAACTCCGGGATGCACTCATCTGGGGTCCAGCTCTGCATGCGCTCCATGCTGGCTGGGTATTCGTTGGGCTCCCACTGGGACCTGACGTGGCTGCACAAAACCGGCTTGGGGGTTTGCCGGGCCTTGTAGACGTAGTACGTGATGTCCGACAGCACGTCCGAGATGTGGTGCGGTACGTGGAGGTGGTCGGACGGTCCCGCCCCACCGCCACCCCCACCGCCACCCAGGTCTCCGCCTACTCCACACCCTCCCGGCCCGTTCCCCCCCGCCGCCGCCAGAGCCTCTTTGGTCATCTCATAGGTGAAGTCCAGCTGCTTATCCCCCTTGTTAAGCCGGAACTTGGACCTCCGGAGATCCCGGAACCTGCCGAACGGCACGGTGAAGTCCGCCACCCAGGGGAGCACCGGGTGGTAGTTGGGGTCCCCTGCTCGTCGCCCCGCTAGCTTGTTCAGCTCCATCAGGTAGCAAAAGTTACTGACGCGACCGTGGACCCAGTCCAGCGCCAACGTCTTGAGACCGTCAAAGCAGTCCCGGCACAGAGCCTTGTCGTCCCCGCTCACGCACGCGGTGTCAGACGGCAGGGTCTCTTGAGGCCCTCGTCCGCCCGCTACACGGCCGTCTGCCTCTCTCGCGGCGCCCGGTTCCTCGTAATGTGCCAGGTTGAGTCTGAGGCGGGCGCACAGCTGGTCGTCAACAGCTATGTCCTGCAGGGAAAGTTCCCCGACGGAAAGACCCGCGGCGTGACACGCCCGCAGAGCCGTTAGCGCCTGGTAGAGGATGAACAGCACTTTGGCGTGGCTGTTGGCCAGCTTGGCGGGGCTGTACGAGACGATGTCATGGAGAGAATAGTGGCTGTAGGGCAGAACCACGTACAGCACGTCGGCCGTCTCCAGAAGACACTCCGCCCGGAGGACGTTGGGACACAGGGGGTCAGCCTGGGACTTGGGCAATGAGGTCGCGGCGGATTGGAAAGGGCTTTCTTTGTCCTTCTCTCGAGCCGGAGAAAGGGACGGAGACACCTTTTCCGTCGAGGTGAACGAGGCGTTGAAGAGCTTCTGCAGCGCTTGACGCACCGAGTCTAAAGCGGTGATTTGCGTCTGCTGAGTGGCACCGGCGTATGGCTGCACACGTTTGCGATGGGCTTCGTGCCAGAGGTTTCTGGAGGGAAAACACAGAAACTACTTTGTCACTGATGGATCCCTTTTTCTCTGTCTCATCACTAATATTATTTACTTCAGATTATGAGTTGTACACAAGCAGTTACATTACAGATTAATTTGGCAAGATTCGTTTGAAAGTGAACACAAAAAGGAATTCACAATAATAATAATAATAAAAAATTAATAATAATAATTAAGTTGAAACTCAAAGCCACACTTTCGGAATCCATAAATCCCAAGTGGACGTGCGTGCCTATTGATACAAGACACAATTACACACCATACCTGACATTCTGTTGTGAAACACAATGCATGGTGTTCATGAAAGAGTCTTGTGGCATGGCTTCTCCTTGGCTACACGGATCCCTCGCCAGTGTGTAGCTCAGCTTACTCTTCCTCAGCCCTTGGACGCACACCCGCGTCCAGCCCGGCGGCACCGTCGCCTGCGAGCGCTGGAGGTACGTGCGGACTTCGCCGTCACTGATGCTGTCGAAGCGCGGACAGCGCAGCACCCTTCTCTCGCGCAGCCCCGTCACCCAGCGGCTCGGAACCAAGGCCACCAGCTCCTGGGGACGCGGACCTGGGCCCAGCTGGCGGCGATCGATCCCCAGATCCTTCTCCACCGCTGGCATCAGCCACTCCATTGTGAAGATCCGATGTCTGCCGAGAGCTCACACGCAGTCCGGATGCACGGGCCTTGCAGTCTCACACTCACACTCCCATCGGGTTATAAATGGAGGACCACAAGAGTCCTACATCTATGTGGTGAGGTTTGTCTCCCCCCTTTGGTGCTGCAGAGGACCTATCCGAAACAGAGATATAGAACAGTTAGACTGGTATGTGCACAACTCTTTGTTAGAAATGTGGTTTTCACTCTACGGTGTAAAGTCAAGAGCCACATGCAAGTCATACAGTGGAACCTAGCATTGTTTTTGTAATCAACAGGATGCCATTTTTGTGACACATGTTTTCAATCTGGGAGCCAAGCTCACATGACTTGGCTGCCTCAACCCCATGTGCAAAGGAGAAATAACTATTCCTAGGCTCAAAACGCTAGACCATGATTGGCTCATGTAGTGTTTCTAGCTGATCAAAAGGAGAGAGTACACAACGTTTAAACTGAAGTAATATCCGACAAAATTACCTAGATAAGGATTGGATGAACTTGGCAGGTCTGGATTCACAGATAAATGATATAGAAAACATAAATGTCGACCCTCTCTACAGATAAATGTAGTTTGGTAGTCAATCACATATGTAGACTTCTGTACATCCCTGGTGGCTCGTTTAAAAAGAATGTAAACCGGTAGATCACGTATTACAATTAATGCATGAAGTAAGTATGTTCCGATTTGATCCCGGGGAGGCTACACATTCTGTCATAAGGCGGTTCAACAACACAAAACACAACACTTATTCCACACTTTCGTAAACAGCCGTGGTCCTTCTTAGATCGGCGTGTGTACGATGTAGAGTGACCTTCTGTGCAAGTCTCCCATCGGAAGGAGCCACGATCACGAATCGGCTGATAGAAGAACCAGCTAACGGGAGCTGCCCTTCAGCACCATGTAACGCCTGAAGATAAAGTCGACCGCAACGTGAACACAGCGGGTACCGGACACAAAACCACCAACTAGTCAAAAGCAGTAAACTGCGGGACAATCGCTAACGTGACAATGGCTCACCTCTCCCAACTTGTAGCTAGCCGCCAGTGCAGAAGGCTGAAGTTTCGCTTCCTTATCGGCTGTGTGCAAGACGTCGCGTTAAGACGTCCACACTGTGGACCGGGACTGCGTCTTTCGGAGCCGACTTGTTTCCTGTCTCCGTTTAGGTTTACAACACCGTCCGCACAAGGACGGAATCAGCCATCCGACGGGGGGGTTCGTGCAACGTTACGCGCAGCCATATTAGTTCAGGGAGGACTCACGTGACTGCAACAGCATGTCACGTGACCGGTGTCTCCACGCCGCTGAGCAACGCAACCGTCGTCTTGCTTTGTGTTGAAAAAAATACAAATATGATATTATTTATATATTCTATTATTATATTATATTCAAATATAAACGCTGGGATGATAATAGTTGCTGTGCTGGTTAGATAAAGTATTAACAATTATGATTCGATGATACTGAGGAAGACGTCCGTCCAATGGTCTTTATTTTTTCTTTGGTTGCCGTATGTCTGAAATGCAATAAAAGCTCAATCCACGCGGTGGCGTCATTTCTCTGTCCAGCAGGTTTTGCGCTTGGAATTTTTATTTGGCATTCCGTGGCATTGTCTTATGGTTGTATTTATTCCATATAGTTTCTATGGTTCAACTTCATTTTTGTGTGTGTGTTTAATCGTGACCTCTCGTGGTTTCATTGAAAGTAGGATGCTCTAAGGTATAGGCTAAATTATGCTTATATGTGCAAATTAATATAGGGGACATCACTATACTAAGCAGACCTATAAAGTCAAGATCAATACATAGAAAAACACCGTCATCAGAATTCTACTGGCCATACGATGTACACTGGTCTAATACTTCGTTTATTTGCATAACAAGGATGTATGCATTATTTTTCCCTGCGTAGAAAAAGCAAACCATCTCACCGTGAAAAGGTAGCCTACATATAGGTCTACAAAAAAAAAGGCCACAGTAGGCTCACAGGAAAACAAATGAAAGCTGTTCTCATCCAAGCGCACCGCCACAAGCTCCGTAATTGCAGCCAGCACAATTCAAAGAACATGAGACTCTCTCTGTACACTATGTTCCTTCCACAAGAACATTTGAAACACAAACGGATGGGACGTGGCCTTCCTTTGCTTTCTTTTGTCACTGCATTACGTGGCAAGTTCGCTTTGTATGAAGAACACGCTGGATTGAGTTTATCTAGATTTAATAATAGTTTTTGTAGTAGTAGTCTACACGGTGTGTGTGCACCAGGCGCGTTATCAATGATGGGAAGTAGCCTATATCCTCTAAAGTAGCATAATTAACTCGAATAGGCCAACTTGCATTGATAAAAGCCTGGACCCTGGACTGCTCCCTCCTCCCTCCTGGTCCTCTTCTTTTCCGAGGCCCCTGAGGGCCAGACCCCCCAAAAAACTGAAGGAAAGCTTCTACTGCTGCCGAGCTCCATTTGGTTCTGCTTTACTTTTGCAAGGACAATAAAATCTAATCTGATCTTTTATTGTTCACTTTACTTGATATACGGTCATATACATTTTTATAGGGGGGGGGGGGCAAATATCCTGCTTGTAGGCTCCAGATGATTATATAGGCCTAATGGGTAAATGAGGCCTAAGCCATTTGCATTTCTGTCTTTTTTTTTTGTTGTTGTTGTAGAATGTATATAGTAGCTAGGCTATAATAATGATAATAGCAAGGGCAATTTACATGGCATGTTGGAAATAGTCCTCCAATCCTGGATGTACCGGTGTCAAGTTACTCTGCAAGGCCACATCTGAGGAAATCATAACCGCTGCACATTGCTGCGGTGCACATTGCTGGCATGGAAGCCGGTGAGTTCCACTGCGAAATGAGCGCGTGTTTGCGCACGCACCGTAACTATTACTCTGGCTGGCAATGAATGATTTGTGGCGGACGACGAGGATGACCATGGAGGAGGCAGGTTCAAAAAAGTTATCTCAGGCTTTGCTACTCCCCCCCCCCCCCCCCCCCCCCCACCACCACCACCACCACCACCTCCCCCCCCCCCTCTCTCTCATCTCTCTCTCTCATCTCTTTCTCTCTCTCTCCCTATCTCTCTCTCTCTCTCGCTCCCCCCCCCCCCCCCTCCACAATGCGATTCGTGAGTAGACTGCAGTCCTCTGTCCTCTTTTATCTGCTGAAGGACTCCCCCTTTCCCCCCGCCTCTCTTGGTGTAAAAAGGCCATCCATGGGTCGCCAACTTTCTTTCCTCCACTGTGTTGCGCTGTCTATGCGCTGCTATGGCCTTTTTTAGCCGTCTTCGCAGTCTAAAGAATGAGATTATTTTACTCGTCGCTCCGTGCATTCTCCTGCCACTGCCCCTGGTGATCGGAACATCGGTATGTACAACACACACACATCCCACAATCGATGTCATTTTAACGCTGTAAGACCTGCTGTAGTCTAGCAACGGCATCAGGTCTTTTTTTTTTTTATTCTGTCTCTGATCGAAAACCAAAACAGACCCCATTCATTAAAGCAATCACATTGCACATTTCACACGCAAATTGTGTAGTCTATTCTGGGTCAATTCCAAACCAAAGGCCGTCCGATTTTCGGGGTGATACGACCTACGCGCTCTATCCCCCCCAGAGCAGGTTGCCACATGTGGGAACTGTCCAGTGTTGCCGTAGGCTGCCGCACACACTGCCCTGTTATTTTAACTCTTTGTTTTTAACACGAAGCAAGGGTCAAGTCCAGCGTGGGAACAGTGTCATCCCTGCTGCATAATGTGAGACACGGCTGTAGCAGTGTTGTGATAATCCGCCAGTCGGACAACGGAATATAATTCTCTTGAAAACAATCACGTTCATGCAGATGTTTGAATGGACTTTGCAACGTCTCTGAACGTCATCTATGTGTAGAGGCAGGTGATTTAATTACAGCTCAGAATATTAAACTTCAACCCCATGTTATCTTAGCTTAGAGCTACTTATTTATTTTTCACCCAGTAATAAATATCATACAAGACATAGGCCTAGATGTAGTCTGCTTTGTTGTGCCGTATTTGATCCTTTATCGGACACCTTTGCACAAGTGTCATTCTTGTCTTAATTAAAACAAGGTGTATGTGTATGTGTGTGCGCGCGTCTGTTTGTGTCTGTGTGTGCTTCAGTGTTTGTGTGTGCGTCTGTGTTTGTGTCTGTGTTTGTGTTTACGTGCTTGAGTCTGTTTGTGTTTTAATGTGCGTGTCTGTATGTGTTTGTTTACGTGTGTGTGTTTCTGTTCCTGTTTGTGTGTTTGTTTCTGTTTACGTGTGTGTTTGTTTGTGTTTACGTTTGTGTATGTGTTTTAACCTGTGTATGTGTGTGTGTTTATGTGTGTATGTACTTGTGCGTTTCCTAACGTGTGTGTGTTTTCACTAATGTGTGTGCGTTTCCTAACGTGTGTGTGTGTGTGTTCCTGGTGGCCCAGGTGGCAGAATGCGCCTATGTGATCATCCTGATGGCCGTGTTCTGGTGCACCGAGGCGCTCCCATTGGCTGTCACCGCCCTGCTCCCAGCGCTGCTCTTCCCCCTGTTCGGCATCATGCAGTCCAAAGACGTGAGTCCGCCAGACGGGCCCCTCCTCAGGGCAGCGGAGGGACCCGTGTTTACTCTTTGCGTCAGCGCCCGTTAACGATTCGTTGTTTGTCGTTCTCATTGGTCGACACCCAAGTGGGCTGTAAGCGGGCGTGGTTGTTTTGGCCAATCCAGGTGTGCATGCAGTACCTGAAGGACACCAACATGCTGTTTGTGGGCGGGCTGATGGTGGCCGTGGCCGTGGAGCACTGGAACCTCCACAAGCGCATCGCCCTCAGGGTGCTGCTGTGTGTCGGTGTGCGTCCGGCGCTGTGAGTGCTGGGGGGGGGGGCACACATCCCTACTGGCGTCCCCTTTACAACCACAACGCTGTCCCCTCAAACATACTTAATGAGCACTTAAATACGTTGTCAGGGGTTGATATGTCATCAGCATGTCGACCCCTGTAATCATCTTATCAGTCGCTGGTGTTTGTTTTGAACGGGATTTATTTCTGACACCGTTTAAAACCCCAAATAGTAAACGCTCAATCAGCGTCTCCCGAGCCGTGTGTATTCTCGTACTTGTCTGAGAAACGCGACGTGTCTCTCAGACAGCGACAGTACAGGACAGCCAGCCAGACGGCCTGTCACAGTTCACTCCCAAGACAGTCACCCTTTCATCCGTTCATCCTTCCATCCGTCAGCCCATCAACCACAAACGCATGCTATAAGCTAACGCGCACACACACACACACACGCACACGCACACACACACACGCACACACACACACACACACACACACACACACACACACACACACACATCTGCTTGACCCTGGCCCGTGTGCTTGCAGCCTGATGCTGGGCTTCATGGGCGTCACGGCCTTCCTGTCCATGTGGATCAGCAACACGGCCACCACCGCCATGATGGTCCCCATCGTCCAGGCCGTGCTGCAGCAGCTCAACGGCAACGGAGACGCAGCCGAGAGCCCTCCCATCCTCGGCTCAGAGGACCAGGACCCGGTGGCGGAGGGGGACCTCAAGCTGCCCTCCAGGCCCGCCAAGCAGGGCGAGGGACAAGGTCCGCTGATATGGTCCGCCGTCGTAGTTAGTCATTAGAGCTCAGATAGGACCGGGAGTGAGTCATCCCCTGGGCGGGGAGATGCAGGCGTCACAGATGTGGTGCAAAGGACGCAAAATGCAAGACATGAAACATGCATATAGAAAACAATAGAAAACGTCAAATAACAAACCTTCGATAAGGTACTGCACTCGTGTGTATATACGTATGTACATTGTACGTGGACATGTACAGTATTTGTAGGGAGGCAGAGAGGAAAAACTGAATAGCCATTGTACACAATTAAAATCAATATTCACATAGCTTATGAACAGGCTTAAATACGCAATTTTTTATAGAAAACGTATAGATACACATAAATAACCTATTTACATATTGTTTTTTGACTTGGGGAGGACTACATACAAATGATGAAAATGTTTAGAATTAGCAAATTAGCATGAACAACGCAACTGAAGAGGGAAACGAGGCCATCCATTGCAAGACTGAAGGTGGAACGCTTTTATTGTGTAGTCCAAATGTGACACGTGAGACAGCGCCGTACAGCCCGTAACTTGTCCTGTGGCCTCCCAGTGGTGGTGACCTTCCTGGACGCCTCGATGGAGCTGGCCAGGCGTAAGGAGCAGGCGGAGAACAAGAGGATGTGCAAAGGCATGACTCTGTGTGTCTGCTACGCTGCCAGCATCGGCGGGACAGCCACGCTGACCGGGACAGGCCCCAACCTGGTGCTCACGGGCCAAATGAACGAGTGAGTGTCCTGTTTACGGGCCGCTCTCCAGCACACGCCCTCATCAGACATGCCGGTCCGTTCAGATTACATGGCATTAAGGACCAGACTGCTTGCTTAAGGCACAGAGTGACATCGTCTTAGTCATCGTATTTCACAACATAGCGTTAACCTTTTTTGTTTTTCTGTACGCTTTCATGTTTCATGCGTTGTTGTTTTAGTCACACAAACCCCCCCCCCCCCCCCAAACCTTTCTCCTCTCTCAAGACTCTTTCCTCAGAACGGAGACGTGATCAACTTTGCGTCGTGGTTCGGCTTTGCCTTCCCCAACATGATCCTCATGCTCACCCTGGCCTGGCTCTGGCTGCAGTTTGTCTACATGGGATTCAAGTGAGCCTTTTGGCTGTGATGAAATGCGCTGCAACTCACCATCTAATCTAAGGGAGATTAAACGCCGAGGTGACACACAGATTGCTTAATTCCCTTCTCCAATCCCCCCCCCCCACCCCCCCCCACCCCACCCACCCCCAACCCCCCCTTCTAGCTTCAAGAAGACCTGGGGGTGTGGCTCGGTGAAGACGGAGAAGGAGATCGCCGCGTACAAGGTCATCCGTGAGGAGCACCGCCGGCTGGGCCCCATGTCCTTCGGAGAGCTCAGCGTGCTGAGCCTCTTCGTCCTGCTGGTGGCGCTGTGGTTCACCCGGGACCCAGGCTTCGTGCACGGCTGGGCCACAGACGTCTTCAACGCCAAGGCCGAGTTCGTATGGCTGACTCACACTGTTTGATCGCCGACATGAGAACGCCGTTGTTGTTGTTGTTGTTGTTGTTGTTGTTGTTTACTTCAAGAGGTCAGCAAAAAGGTCTTGACACTGACACCTCTTTGTATTGTCCTCCCAGATATGTGACGGACGCCACAGTTGCCATTTTCATTGCGATCCTTCTCTTCGTTCTACCTTCCAAGCCGCCCCGCCTGTGCTGTTGGCAGGGCAATAGGTTTGACGCAGGTGACTTGGCTTTTTCAGATCAACAGAGCACCGCATCAGTGCAATGCCAAACAACAATCATTAGTCATTTGCGTTTGCTGTCGAACCTCGATCGGTTTCTCTCTGCCGTGATGTATGACGTGGCGAGACGGAAAAGGTCACCTGCGATCGACTGATGACTGCTTCCATCTCTAACAGATGAACCTGCGGGTCCCACGCCCCCTCTGCTCACCTGGAAGGTGGTGCAGAAGAAGCTGCCATGGAACGTAGTGCTTCTACTTGGGGGGGGCTTCGCTCTAGCCAAGGGCAGCGAGGTACGCTACGTGCGGCTGCCCTACATGACCGCATCACATCCACTCACCTTCTGCATCTCTACTGCTCATGTGCGCACTGTTTTTATTTTACAGGAGGGCTTTGCGTGTTTGTATTTCTACTGCTGTGACACCCATATTTCACTCATCTTATCCGATCAGCTCCATGTGCCGACTCTACTCTACTATCCTCTAATCTACTCTGCTCTACTCTAATATAATCTACTCTACTCTAATATAATCTACTCTACTCTAATATAATCTACTCTTGCTCTACTCTAATATAATCTACTCTAATCTACTACTCTGCTCACCTCTACTCTACAACTCTGCTCTACTCCAATATAATCTACTCTACTTTAATATAATATACTCTGCTTTACCCTACTGTACTGTACTCTAATATAATCTACTCTACTACTCTGCTCTACTCCAATATAATCTACTCTGCTTTACTCTACTGTACTGTACTGTACTCTAATATAATCTACTCTACTACTCTGCTCTACTGTACTGTACTGTACTCTAATATAATCTACTCTACTACCCTGCTGTACTGTACTCGAATATAATCTACTCTACTACCCTGCTGTACTGTACTCTAATATAATCTACTCTACTACTCTGCTCTACTGTACTGTACTCTAATATAATCTACACTGCTGTACTGTACTGTACTCTAATATAATCTACTCTGCTGTACTGTACTGTACTCTAATATAATCTACTCTGCTGCACTCTACTCTTCTCTAATCTGAAATAATATAATATTGTACATTCCTCTGCAGGTATCGGGCCTTTCAATGTGGATGGGGGATCAAATGACCCCCCTGAAAACGATCCCTCCCTGGGCCATCGCCATCATCCTGTGCCTGCTAATCGCTACCTTCACAGAGTGCACCAGCAACGTAGCCACGGCAACGCTCTTCCTACCTGTGCTGGCCTCAATGGTAAGGATTTACAAGGCCCTATAGAAAACGCTATTAAACCACCAACCTTCCGTTGGAAGGGCAGGAGCAATGGGAGATATATGCGTTGGCGGTGGGGAACCTCAATGTGAAATATCGTAACAGTGGCGAGTCTTTCTGAGAGAAAGCACCAATTGGAGCGCAGCACTGAAACTACTCCCAGTGAAAGCTGGCCTATGTGAACTTGTTTGGCGCTCCAATGGCGAGCCATTCGGGCTGCAGATATTAGGTCCCCTTAGCTGGGCCCCTCCTCCCATTAGTAACCTGCCAAACACACACTTGGGTCCTATTTCGCAACCCCACTGCCGCTGAAGAATGGTATGGCTGTGCCCAGTATTCAGCCCCCTGAGCAGGAATGAGACAGAATGTGACAGGCAGGGGTATTCAGACAGATATTTACCGAGCCAAGCCAAGAGGGGGGCAGCAGGGGTTCCACAGAAAAGACCCTAAAGGGCAATAGAAAAGGGGATAGGAAAAGAGCATTTCATCAAGTGCATGCGATGTAAAGTTAGGAGGTGTGGCCACATGCCCTTTACCAAACTGCCACGGTGTTTAGTCGTGCAGGATGAATGGATGTAATTATGGAGCATAAAGTATTTCCACCCTTTGTTTACTCCAAAGCCAGCAATTGTGGTCCTGTCGTCAGCCCCTGTGCTGGGGGGGACGGGGGACGTGTAATTCCAACGCAAACCCCAAGCAAATGTGTGCCTTGGTAGTAGTCTGCCATTACAGCCACCTTGGAATGACTTTTCCCCATTCTGCATTCTGTCACACGAGTCAGCCCCAAAACAGACAACGACTTCTTAATGACACCCAAGTAATCCTTTTCACCTCATAACAGCGTTACACTTCAGTCTTGCAATGGATGGCCTCCTTTCCCCCTTTAGTTGCGTTGTTCATGCTAATTTGCTAATTCTAAACATTTTCATCATTTGTATGTAGTCCTCCCCAAGTCATAAGCAATATGTAAATAGGTTATTTATGTGTATCTATATGATCTCTGTAACAAGTACAATAGTACTTGTTACACGCTCTTATGAGTCAGCGATTACAGCGCGAAACAAAACAGGAGCAGATGTCCCTCGGTCACAAAGCCAGTGGGCGCCACCGAGCTAACGGCCTTGTCAACTGTCTCTCTGTGATTGGTGCAGTCTCAGTCCATTGGGATGAACCCTCTGTACATCATGGTGCCCTGTACACTCAGCGCCTCCTTCGCCTTCATGCTGCCCGTCGCCACGCCGCCCAACGCCATCGTCTTCTCTTACGGCTATCTCAAGGTGGTCGACATGGTAAGCCTCGCAAGCGGCCGCGCTGAGTTCACCGGGTAAAGTATGAGTCTGCCGGTCCACAGCTCTGACTTTCGGTCCCTTGCTACGCAACCCTGAATCAAGTGCATTAACAGTGATTGGTTCAAAGCTCTGGGTGCGACGTGTGTCACTGGGTGGGGTGTCCCATGTGCGTTACGCGCCTCGCTTCGTTCTTCTCGCACAGGCCAAGACGGGCATAGTCATGAACATCATCGGGATCCTCTGCGTCACCCTGGCCATCAACAGTTGGGGCAAGGCCATGTTCCAGCTGGACTCCTTCCCCGCCTGGGCCAATAACACGGGGGTGTGAGCCCCCTGGTCGGAGCGAGGACATCGAGGACGTTACCAAGCAGCGTCCAGAGGGAGCTCCGGTTCAAGGACTTCACGCTAGAGAGACGCCATGGAAGGACTCGGTGAACCGGGTCCTCCGTGCGGGTCCACCTCGCGCTTGAGGCCCCTGGGGAGGGAAGGCGCTGATGACTGTGAGACTTGAGGTTCAAAGGGCTGAGGAAGTGGAGCGTCAGACATGTTGGAATTAACATTGCACCCCTAACTTAAGATTAAACCACGTTTTGGTATTGCTAATAAGGCATAACAGTGCCACTGGCACTCTCCTTTGTCGTTTGCCTTCCCTCGGAATATACATATTTTTAGCTTCATATATACAAAATATAACCTTCATGAAAAGGACATCATGAAATGGAATTGGATTCCAGAAAGGTTAAGAATGGATTCAGACTCATAATAAAACAATGTGCAGAGCAAACGATAAGATCATTAAATCCTTGAAAAGGGTGGGGAAAAAGTGAATTGTTTTGCTAGCTCGGGAGATCATGATGACGTAGTCAATAAATGGCGAAGAGAACCAATATTTTTACACTTATACCTTTGAAAAGAATACTGTGCATTGTTACTCCCACCATCAGCTGAACTTCGACTGGTGTATCATCGCTGCAAAGTAGTCTGAAACCCTATGTAAATGATCAAAACAAATTCATGCATTGTATTTTCTGTTTTTCTCAATACTGAAGCCAGTGTGTATGCTTACAGCAATGTGATTAAACATAGACATTTTATATTTAAGAGCAAATATATGTATAGTTTGTCTGTGTGTTTGAACATAAAAACGTTTCAACGATAATGAAAGTCTCCTTTATCTATGTCTGCTGCGTGTTATGTGCACAAAATACTTGCCTTCTCATTCATTCCTTTTTCAGTTTACAAACTCTGAACCTTTTCAGCTGAGAAACAAACAGCCATTACACGAGCATACCCCCCCCCCCCCCCCCCCCACCAATCTGGAGCTATCTGGAGTCCACCTCCTTATCTCCAAGCAGCTCTTCACGAGGCATGCTATGATTTGATGGCGTAATTGTTTTTCCCTTTTGCTCCGTAGTGACCTCTTGTCTCGTTGCTGATCAGCTATGATCCCGTAAACACAGTGTTCAATGCCAAGGTAATCCTTTGGCTTTGAACGGCCGCACCTCGTCTCAAGGCCCTCGGTAAACACGATCCTTTTCAATCCAGCCGGCACATTTCACAAGTGTCCATTCGCCCGGATTCACCTCATCCCCAGACCGGCGTGGGGCCCTACAGCGTCGCGTTTGGAGAATCCTCGGAGAACCGGAGAATGTTTCACCACCGTGCGAAATTGCGTCAAATGCTTGAAAGTGCTACATTCACACGTGACCTCAACGTTGTTTGCCGTTAACTCCAACGCAGCGCCATATGGCA
>JACYXH010000116.1:267500-309855 GCA_026745465.1 Lota lota | reverse complement strand
GCGGCACACAGGAAGAGAAAGCCTGCTGGTTCACGACGCGTCAACACAAAGTAGACATATCCCAGTGATTTGGGAGCGAAACATTGTTATGTGGAGGGTTATAAATACCTTGTATGTCTTTTGAGTTATTATATTACACTATAGTTGTCTTGGAGAGGTGGGAATCCATTATGGGATGTGTTGGTACTTCACCATACGCTTTATTCTTCCCTCTGGGTTTGTTGTTTGTGTTTGTGGAGTGAAATAGAGGTCGCCTAGGAAATCAAATGTGGAAAAAAGCAAATGTTACTGTCGAAACAAACATCAGAATGTGTAGAGCATAATACATCGTAAACTACTTAAAAAAAATAAAACACTCCACATGACAATATGATTAAACAAATGCCAGTCATGTATAAAACAACAGATACATTAGTTGTGATTCTCCCCGTTCACTGCAGCCTCTCCACAGCTCGACATAAATCATCATCAGGCAACGTCTCTCTCTGTATATCATACTGTGTGTGTGTGTCTCTCCCCCCCCTCTCTGTATATCACACCGAGTCTCTCTCTCTCTCTCTCTCTCTCTCTCTCTCTCTCTCTCTCTCTCTCTCTCGAAATTAAACAACCCTGCACTCTTTCTGTTTCTCCACCATTTAGGCATTCAAACACATGTAGTGGAGCTATGATAGCACTGATTAGATAGGGTATGAGAGCATGTGATTGACATGCAAGACAGATTCCCCGAACCAATCAGGGCAGGTCAAATTTAAGCCCTGAGCGGTCAAAATCTAAATTGTGTCATAACAGAGGCAAGCACTGACAACCAGAAAATACATTCACACAGAGCACTTCAGTCACTAATAGCCGATGGATTGCTGTGGCATTTCTAACAAATCACACAAAAAAATATAGCTCTTAACTCTTACCTACAGCATCTTACAATTTTGAACCATTCCACATCAGCCTAGCCTGGGAACGAGATCAATCATATCTATCTATCTATATATATATAGTTATGATTTATTTGCTCTGGCAGATAAGCCACCCCCCTCTCCCCATTCAGACAGATTTCCAGCAGACCAGGCCCGGGTCAGGCCAATCACAACCGTTTATCTAATATGGGGCGGGTTTAATGTGATGACTGTACAGAGGAGCGTCCTATGGGAGCACAGTTGATGCATTTTCATAAAAACCAATTGGCGAAAGGCAAGCTAACATAGGTCTATGCAAAATACATTATATTATATACATAACAGCCTACTTGTATATACAACATAACTTTAATAGTTTCAGTATAGATAGTTTAACTTAATTGTAAAAGTCAATGTCATCCGTTCACCTCTGTCTACTTTTACCAAAACACTGAGGTTATTTACACTTTTATTGAATTCTCACCAATAAGACTCTTATTAGCTGCTTGTAGTTGAAGAGAGACAACAGAGCTTTCTCAAGCCACGTCTTTCACAAATAATAGCAAACTAAAACACAAATGCACTAATCCCTGAGAGAAAAGTTTGAGAGAGATCGAGAACGAATACAGAGATTATGCAACACCAAACTGATGTTTGCATTGCACTTTCCTAATCATTTGTTTGATATACTAAAGAATTCGAGGTCGGAATGAGATTAAAAATGCACAATACTGCGTGTAGCAGGATTAGTGCGTCAATGCTGAACATCTTAAATCCTCACTGGAGAGATTGCACGTATCTGTTACGTGAGAAGATAGTACAAACTTTTCTTTTTCTTTGTTACAAGCAAAAAGGCCCCCCCCCCCCCCCCCCCCCCCCCCCCCCAATATGAGTATCCGTACTACCACTACGCATGCGCCAACGCACCTGTATGCTCTCGCAATAGGTTTATCAGTTCAAATTACGCACTTTGAACGATTTAAAGTACACTAATAAACGATGAATCCAAAATCCTACTGATTTTGCTTTGAAAGTGTAGCTTTGACTGCTTTGAAAGAACACTTGATTTAGAATTGTGTTTTTCTTACGTCACTACGTTTCAATAATAATACATTTAAACGTACCGTCGGGCTGCAGTAGATAAGGACGCACGTGTTGAATACTGTAGAATGGCAGTCAGTATTCCGTAAGCCAACACCGAGCTTCGCATGGATATTTGCATTTGAACTTGAAAATTGGTTTGATTGCTTAGTAGTAGTCCCATCATATCTGTGTTTATAATTGCACCTTCAACTTGCAACACGGCGAGAAGACTTGCATCCCATCACAATGACAAACAATGACGTCACAATCAATTAGCTTGTAGGCCTTTGCACAATGTATGGTGGCCAGTATAGTTCAATTTGATTTTAGAACGCTAATTTACAATGTAAAACGTATTTTCTGCAGCATTTAGGGACCTGGTATAATTAGCGGATACCATCATTTTTATTAAACAAAATATTAAACAATATTTAGTTTTTTGTCTTATTTTTAATGCAATGGGTCACAGTGAATACATTATCTGTGTAGTAGCAAAGAGGACACCAGTTCATCCAAGGATTAAAGGTTACCTGTTAGGGATTTAACCAAAAGTTACAATTACTCCTTACAATTATTATTTTAGATATGCGATGCTTAACTAGCCCATATTGGTCTAAAATGTTTTCTTTTTTGTTGTTGCGCCAAACCCTTTGTGGCATATCAATAAACAGCATTCATTCAATTAAAATGAGCTGTGATACAGAACCCACTCGTTTGTTTATCTGTGCTCTCAGTGGCACTGGGCAATATCCGGGGGTATTCAACACAAGCCGCGAGGGGCATCAATCAAATGAAAAGCGCAGCGCGCCACATGCTAATGAGAAGCTATGAAACCGTTTCACATGGGGCCCTGCTAGCTTAATGTCCACCAGTAGAAAGGTTTTGGGTTTAGAACTCAGACTTAGAACTTTGGGTTTTAGCCCAGGCTTTGTTTAGGCTCAGCCGGGGCTTCTCCACCCGGTCTCAAGGACACGCGAGTCCCGTGCTGCCTCAGCTTTCCTGCCTCTCCCAGCTGGCAAGGCTCTTCTCTGCCCTTGGCCCCCCCCACCCACCCCACCCCCCCCCCACCCCCACCCCCCCCCCCCCCCCCCCCCCCCCCCCCCCCCCCCCCCCCCCTCCCCCCCCCCAACCCTAACCCTAAACCCCCCCCCCCCCCCCCCCACACACAGTTCAGCCCGTCAACCCCCCACCACCCTCACCCCAACCCCGCTCACTCCACCCCCCCGCCACTCAGATTAAGCCCCTGCCCAGACACATGCCCCCTTCAGGTGGGAGGAGGAGAGGAAGAGGAGGGAAAACAATAGGAGATTAAGAAAGAAAGAAAGAATGAAGGAGGAAGGAAAATGGGGAGGAGGTTCAGAAAGAAATGCAAGAGAAAGGAAATGAAAAATAAGGGAGAGAAAGGGAGTGAAACAGTGGGGGAGGGAGAGAGATATGGAAAGAAAGAAAAGAAAGAAGAAGAAAGAAAGAAAGAAAGAAAGAAAGAAAGGAAAAGAAGAAATGAAAGAAAGGAAAGAAAGACAAGAAAGAAAGGAAAGAAAGAAAGAAAGAAAGAAAGAAAGAAAGAAAGAAAGAAAGAAAGAAGAAAGAAAGAAAGAAAGAAAGAAAGAAAGAAAAAGGAAAGGAAAGGGGCAGAAGCAGGAGTCTGGAACCCAGTGAGAGGATGAGAACAGGAGGAGAGGGGGAGGCGAGGTCTTGCCTCTTATGCCCAGCGTATCCATCACCTTCAGGGGTCACACACCCTCACATGGCTTTCCATTCCCCTCAACCTCACCTCCCTGGCTGGGGGTCGCCCCCTCCCCCCGCCCCACCCCCGCTCCCTTCAGCTCGTTCACAACCAGCTCCTTTCCTCATGGATAAAACTGCACTTTTAAAACCACGCAGGGGAGAGAGGGCATTCATCACCAAGGTCTCTCGCCCCGGCTCATGGCTTTTTTTATGTTTCGGATTTTTGGAAACCATAGAGGCAAAAAAAAAAAAGGGAGAACGAGCAGACAGAAAAAGTCAAACACAGACACCTCCCGATGGATCGTTTTCTCCTTGTGTAGTTGAAGCACGGCGGGACCGCTGTCCGTCAGGATGGACGGAGCCGGTAGACGCCGGCCAGCATTCCTGGCTGGCAGTTTGCCCACCTGCTGGAGACCAGGAGCGGCCCGTCTTCAGCTGTCAGACCTGGGTCTGGGAGAGCCACCACGCTGGGCTGATGAACGGAGACAGCAGGCGTCTGCCACCTTTGGCGCCGGACACACACACGTCACACACACACACACCACACACACACACACACACACACACACACACGTTCACACACACACACACACACACACACACGTTCACACACACACACACACACGTTCACACACACACACACACACGTTCACACACACACACACACACACACACGTTCACACACACACACACACACACACACACACACACACGTTCACACACACACACACACACGTTCACACACACACACACACACACACACGTTCACACACATTCACACACACACACACACACACGTTCACACACACACGTTCACACACACACACACACACACGTTCACACACACACACACACGTTCACACACACACACACGTTCACACACACGTTCACACGTTCACACACACACACGTTCACACACACACACACACACACGTTCACACACACACACACACGTTCACACACACACACGTTCACACACACACACACGTTCAACTCAGAAGCCACGGCGCGCGCACAGCGGATCCGGACTGCAATCTGGTGCATAAGTGGGAGGAAAGGTGTGGAACGAGCCACACAATTAGCTGCTGGGACCGTCTTCCTGCCTGGAGGGCGAAATGAGACAGGTTGACTAGGATATCCTCTCAAAATGGCCCAGGTGAAGCTCAGCTGGTATAGGGCAACACTGCTTAGGTTCGGGGTTTAAATTGCTACTGGGGAAACCCAGAATGAATGCGCTCAGTATTGCATTGAATTATGGTATTGCTTTTGGATAAAAAAATGTCCACCAAATGGCATACATGTCAGTCAAAATAATCACAAAACACATGCATACAAACATATAGACACAAACACATCTTTACAGCCCTCTCCCTGGGCCCAGCATCGCCTTGTCCAATCTCCATGGTCCCTCGCCCGGTATATGTTTCTGAAACAGTCCACTCCAGAGGGACGAAGAGACGAGGTGTGGAGGTGGATGGGTAGTGGTTATTCAGGCACACTCTCTCTTCTCTTTCTGCTCTCTCCATTGATCCCGGCCCATCAGAGCGCTCATGAATATTAGGCGGGGGAGCGTTTGTTTTAGCAACCTGTGTGAAGATCAGAGATCCGAGCAATAGAAGTATCTGGACATATATATATTGTTTTGGGTGGGGGGGGGGGGGGGGGGGGGGGGGGTGGTGGGCAGACAGCCAGGAAACCTGCAGAGAGTGTCCTTGTGGGGGCCCGGGTGGGGGGGGGTGGTGGTGGTGGTGAAGCCCCAGAACGCTGCCTCAGGCAGGCTGTGTCGAAGTCAAGGGCAGCTGAAGGGGAGCCGAGCTGCTAATGTGTGAGACCTGAATGTGATTCAAATGAGCCAATCCGACGCGGACCTGTGAATGTGCCACAAACACACACAAACCAATGTCACACACACACACACACACACACACACACACACAATGGATCATTTATGCCAAGCATTTTGCGCTATTGTATCACAGACTGGCTCACACACACACACACAGTTGATAGGATTCTTCTACCCACAGCAATACAAAGAAAACGTTTGGAATAATAAGCAGATGTGAAATTGTTTCGCTCATCCGAAACCCTTCAACCTGAAGCGCGTGTGAAATATTCGTAAACACAGCGACCAGCAATCACAATCACAATCACAATCACAATCACAATCACAATCCCACAGAGACAAAAGAGAGGTCAAATGAGTCAAATGAGGTCAAATGAGGGTCACCGGATTAAAGCCACCGTCCGTTTCCAACGCCTCCACAATGCGGTGCCGCCCCGGTTTAATACGTGTTGTGTTCCGGGGGCGACCTCCATTTTCCCGTCTTGACCAGACTGAGAATGGAGAGGTGCGGAGGTCAGCTAGCCCCTCCAGCCTGGACTAAACGTGTTTAATGTGCTACCTGACATCATTGTGTTCACAAAGCAGCGCAAATAGCCCTGGCCTCCTGGAGAGGGAGCGTCCCGCCTTCTGGAGCAGACACTGATGTGAGGACGTGGTCAGCCCGGGGCAGGGGGGATAACAACTGCAACGGCCCTCTGCAGACATGGGGAGCGTGTTCTGGATGGCATGGGGTTAGTGCAAGTCTGAGTGTTTGGAGGGGGTCGTCTTTTAAAGCGGGGACAGTGATGACACATGCGCCACTGGCCATCCAGAGATATAGGTAGCGTGTTTTGGTATGGCGAGACACTGATTGAGGACGTGAGGTCGATCCTGCAGGGGGCAATGCAAGCTTTGCTTTCTCTCCTACAACCGAATGCGTCCGTAATTCTGAGGTAAAAAAACACGGTTAATGAGGACGTGTTTCGTAGGCTGCAGGCTAAAACGCGCGCAGTGCACTGGCACCTGCTGATCAGGAGCCCTGCCTTCGGATGCAGATCACTGATGGAGTGACGTGTCGGTTGTGGCTGCGGGGGAAACACAATGAGCACTGTGTGCTGTGAGGGACCGTCCCGCCATCCTGGAGCAGACACATGGAGGAACGTGGTCGTGCTGCAGGGGGGAAACCAATGCACTGGCCTCCGTGCAGAGGTAGCGTCCCGCCTTCTGGAGCAGACACTGTGATGGAGACGTGGTCGCGCTGCCACGGGGAAACCAATGCACTGGCCTCCTGCAGAGGGAGCGTGCCCGCCTTCCCCAGGAGACAGAACACTAGTATGGGCAGATCCTGTGTCCTTCCGCTGCAGGGGGAAACCAATTGGCAAACCGGCCGCTTTGTTTCATTCTCCCACAGTGAGACATGGGGAGGGGGGTGTAGTCTGGCCGGCATGGCGGGGGTTGATTAGTGGGACGTCTGGAGTGTTTCGTGATTGTTCCCCAGCGTCTTTTAAAGATGGGGACAGTGCATGACATGCGGTTGCATTCTAGAGTAAAACACATCCAGGTAAATAGGTAGGCTGTTTTGGTATGGCTGTTGAGGCTAGGCCATGGCTGATGAAAGACGTCATCATGGATGAGGAAAGACGTGGGGTGTTGAGGTGAGGCGTGGGGGGGGGGGGGGGGGGGGGGGGTGATTGCTTGGATGAGACAGAACCAGGTGAGGTATGCACCATTTCATTTCATTTGCCGAACAATTAACCCATATTACTGGTAGGCCTCCTGCAGTAGCGTCACTCTGGTGGGGAGGGGGGGGGTGATCGGGGGGGGGGGGGACTTTGGGTCTTAGAACACAAGGTTAGTTAATACCTGTGCAAACCACAAAAGCAAGTACCCTATCTATTGCCCAAAGTTGAATGTGTTTTTCATAATTTTCTCACAATATTCTGATACCTGTCAGAGGGAGCAACAAATAGGAGTTATCAGATACACATTGTAACACATTGTAATAACCAATCAGATAATAATGTGTGTGTGTGTGTGTGTGTGTGTGTACTCCCCTCCCCTTTCTGATTGGCTGAAATTGAGGTACAGAACAAGAATGCTGAGAAAGCAAGCAATAATATGATCAGAGAAGGATATGAAAAGAATAATATCTGTAATATAATGTCTATGTAGTGATTTGAAGGCACACAAAAACATACTCAATGAAAACTCAAATTAAATTCATTCTTAATTATATATGTGTGTGGGAAACTCTAAAATGTTGTGTGCTCTTCAAACATCATCTTGCAAATGCATAAATATGTCACAAATATCACTCCATTAATGAGGGGCAATTTGAGGAAATAATGTCATGTTCTCTAATGGTGGGAGTCATGACAGGCTGGCAGGCAACAGGAGAGGCACAGGAAAAGTTATGCAAATAAGTTATGAAATGGAAAAACCTTTTCGTATTGCTTATATCGATTTAAAATTATTTAAAACTCGGGAACTTCCAACGGTTGACAGCTGATATTTTACATTCGATTTTTCTACATTGAATCTAAAAACGGAGGGTGGCAAAATTTGAATTTGATCGATAAATACACGTTGACGTCTGATAGGTCACATTGAAGATGATTGACAGCTCCTCCACCCACTCCATGCCTATGGGTCTGCAGTCATGCCTATATAATAGGTCATGTATTTGGGTTTAGCAAAACAAACGTCATGGGCTGTCAATCCTTCTAAATGCTCATTGTAGGGTGCAAAATAAATACAGAAACATAATAGCGCTTGCTGAAGAGAGCCGATTTATCCCTGAAAAAGCAGTATGATGAAGTTCCTCTTGAAGTTCCTCTTTCATCGCGGTGTCCTCATCATTGATGAATGATATGGTGTTCCATAGTGCCATCTAGGAGAACTCTCCCTGAGTGTGTGCGTGGTGGTGGCTGGTTTAACCTGTGCACACTGATTACTCAATGTGCAACAGGTGTGCAGCCTCACTCAGCCCCAGAGTCCAAATAGACTCGGCCGGGTGAGGCTGCTTAAACCAGCCATAATCCACACACACGCTCCCACAGCCGCTAATAGAATGTTTTTATAACGCCGTGACACACACACATCAAACACATTCATGTATTGAGTCACGCGTGTTCCACACACTTGAGGTAGTGAGTCAGCAGCTTTCAACGCTTAGATTGTTGTGTATGTTATGGAAGATTCTCAGACAGGGCCACCAATGAGCCGGGGGTTAACTCCCACTAAGCGCACATTGGATCGCCGGAGGACTGATTGATATCGGATTATCAGAGCGACGGTGGGCTGCTGAAGCTGCACCGCCGCTGGCCGGAACAGAATGAATTACAGGACATTTTCAGATCAGACACCGTAATCTCCTTTGGACCATGCAGAGCCTCACTAGACACTGTTGGCACACACACACACACACACACACACACAGGTCCAGACTTTGTTCTGTCCGCCTCCTTGTACTGTATCGCCAGTCACGAGCTGCTTATTCCTTAGTTTGTATGCATCACTGTTCATATCAATTCCTCTGAACTATTTGAACAGCAGCAGCAGTAGTAGCAGCCAGTTCCCTGCAACACTTCCATCTTCCACTCTGTACTTGATCCACCTCACTGTGTTTACACACCTTCCGTGGTGTTTGATTGGCTGTAACCCGACCGAAGGCGGGAAGCTCTGCTGTGTCTCACCTGATTACTTGAGAAGCAGAGATCTCGGACAAAGCCGGAGGGAGAGACACAAAGCTAACCAAATACTGCAGCGTAGATTAAATGGCGGCTCCCAGTGGAAATGCAGGCTTTCAGAAGGATTTGAGGACCCTAGAGCAGTGCTTCTTGCAATACAAGGTGGCCAGGATGTGCTTCTCCTGCAGGGGGGGGCGCCATCTCCCCCGGTTTCATGGTACCAGGATCCAGATGCATGTTGCTCTGGCATCGCTTTATCTGGCCTGTAGGATGATTAGAATGAAGAGCTGATGGAGGCGATATATACGCACACACACACTAGCAATGAGAAGAAAAGCAATGTTCCACAAGACTAAACATTCATTACTTCGAATAAACCGCCATTAAACACATGAGACATGCATAATTAGGCTATAGGAATAATTAGAACTGTGATTATTTTCTCCACAGGCCAAACTACCTAAATGGAGATTGACACCCGGGAGATGTGGGAAGGTTTACAAGCAGAGACTGGAATGAATACATTTCAACACCCACACATGTTGCTACTCCCGGCCGTGTGATACAAGAGGGGGGGCTTGCATGGACTGCATGATGAATCAGGGTGCCACCTCCACAGTTCATGATCAAAACACTAGGAAACGCACTCTGGTGGGCCTGGTGACTAAGATGCTGGCAGAAGAAAGTGTTTTGACATTGTTGTCAGCAACCCTAGCAACCGTAGGTCTATTCTTCTATCGGAGCGTTTGTAGTGGTTTAAACTTTAAAGTACTGCATTGTCTGCCTTGAAGCACGTCTCCGATCGTAGTGATGCCGCAGAGCAGCACCAACACAGGTTACTTTGAACCAGGCAAGATGTCAGATGACCAACCGTAGATAGACCACCTAGGTACAAGAGCCCCCTCTTCAAAGAAACCCATTACAGCCCCAAACATGATTTGTCCGCAAGGGGGGTGGGGGTCTTAAGGAGAAACCATTTTTGTGAGTGTGGGGGGCTGCGGAGGACAACACCTTTCATCTCCAGCCCCTTCTCTCCCAGGGGACCAAGGGCCAACAGCACCCCCACCTTTTCATCTCACCAGGTGGGGGCAGCACTGCACCTCTGAAAGGGAACAGGTGACTTGGGATGAGGGCTGGGGGGGTTGTGTTTAGCATTTTGTTCGTGCAGCAAGAGAGGGGCTCTTCTATCAATACATATGATAAGAACCGGTGTCAGCAGGTTCTTTATACATATGCAAAGCATTCAAGATTGCAGGGTGCCGTACATCTTAATGGGAGAAGCTGGCACTGACAGCACATAAAGCCGATGATTGAAAACGGTTCTATCGCGCCATATCACGTTACCATAGGAGACATTTTTCAAGTGATATCTAATTCCAAGATGCCCTTTGGTCTTCAATCTTTGAAGTCACCCGGCTTCTTCACAAAACCCCACTCTTGCACTCGATCACGCAGAAATTCAGACGACACAAGCAAATCATGATATGTTCACATTTATTGTGCAGTGACTTTTATATACATATATTTTATACACCTAATTTACATCAACAGAAATAAATGAATCTGCTAATAGTTCATAATTGTTCTTTAGTGTCGACAGCGAGCGTGCCAACGCAACGATAAGAGGGGCACAATTCCAATAGGACATGTAAGTGACAAGGCAGATTCATGTGACTATATCGAGATTAGTCTACGTTCAAATTAGTGTTCACACTTTACACATTTCAAGAATCCGTCAGTAGGTTTTTAAGCTATGAGATACAGTGTTACACAATCAAAACGGTGCATTACAGAATGCTACGTTGTCTCACTACAAAACATTCAAAATGCAGTGTCTTTCTCACAACTATAAAAACGGTGTCTTGCAGCTCAGCTAGAGAAACTACTCTGGAGGTTACAGGCAGAATGTGTACTTTTGGACAACAATGTTGTGGAGTGTGTGTGAATGATGGCTGCTTCAAGCAGCCTCGCCTGGCACAAGTCAGACTGATTGGACTCTGGGGCTGGGTGAGGCTGCACACCTGGGATCGGGCAATCAATACACACAGGATAAACCAGCCCTCACCACACACAGTGCACAAATGTATTTTCCATAATAATTGGCAGTCTAAATCAAAAAGGCATCACTTTCCCTTGTTGTTTTTAATGCAATTAATCTCGCTACGTTTAGTACTTAAAATACAATGTTATAAAATACATATTTCTTTATGTATTTTGCGTATTCATACATTTGTTGATATTACTCAGCCAGAGGAAGTTACAGAAGCAAGCTAACAACATGGCCAAAGCAATACCGGGAAGTCAAAACCAAATCTTCAAACAGTCTTTATTTATTTATTATTATTATTATTTTTTTAACACGACTATTTCTACAATGCTAAATACACAAACACACACAAGCAACCTAAAACACACAGTCGCTGTATTTACGTAACGATATATATTTATCTTGTTTTGTTTAATAAAAACAAAATCTACGAAGCAAATGTGTAACTTGCCAGGAGAGTAGTGGACATTTTTTAGTGTTGGCAAACAAATGACAAAATAAAATTCAAAACCGAGGCCAGAATGCACCCGGAAACTTGGCGGAAAAAAATAGCGAAAACCAAAGAAACGGAATAAAAGTGTAAACCGTCAAAAAAGAGGTCCTCTACGAGTCCACCCTTTGTAAATGAATATACAAGGACAGTGAGGGGCTCTAAACACAGAGTCTAAAGAAGGGCCCGGCAGGGAAGGGGGAAGCTAAGCCACTATGTCATACGGGTAATGTGCCTCTTGGTCCAACTGAGGTAAAGCCACACGTTGAAGTTAAAGGGAAATATTTATTACACAAACTATAGGACAACAAACAAGAACGCAGACAGGAACTAACATAACACATACATAAATGTCAAGCGTGACCTACATCAATGATTGCTCTCGCAACCATCACCAACAGTCTACCCCTACCAATGAAGCCATCCAGGCTTAAATAGCAGTAGCAGTTGGTTAGCTCCACCTCTAAGCTAAACCAAGTGATTATAAATCAATTAAACCCTCACATCAATTTTAACCAGCCATAACACCAAAACAAAAGTATATTATTATCCTAAACATAATACAAACACAGCACAACTTTATCCATATATTTTACACACACATATAATACCCTCACCATTTACCGCGATGGCCTGACCCAGCGCGATCCCGTGACATAAATTGCGGAAGTGAATGCAAACTTGCCCTTAATGCAGGAGAACTGTGGTGAGTATGAGTGATGTGGTTTTACAGACGGACAGGAAATACAGAAATAACATAACATAACGTGCGCAAATGTCCATATGCTGTTAAAAATAGTCTGTCGGCTTCCATGCCGTGGCGCTTCGTAGCGCTGTACCATTGGTACAACATGTGACGATCACTTCGTCACACACTAGCACTACTCAACAGGCCATACTGGAAATACACCAACAGACACACACACACACACACACACACACACAACACACACACACACACACACAGCTCCAGGATGTCCAACACCTGCAGGCAGAGACGCATTAACACAGACACACACACACACACACACACACACAGCTCCAGGATGTCCAACACCTGCAGGCAGAGACGCATTAACACAGACACACACACACACACAGCTCCAGGATGTCCAACACCTGCAGGCAGAGACGCATTAACACAGACACACACACACACACACACACACACACAGCTCCAGGATGTCCAACACCTGCAGGCAGAGACGCATTAACACAGACACACACACACACACACACACACACACACACACACACAGCTCCAGGATGTCCAACACCTGCAGGCAGAGACGCATTAACACAGACACACACACACACACACACACACACACAGCTCCAGGATGTCCAACACCTGCAGGCAGAGACACATTAACACAGACACACACAGACACACACAGAAACACACACACAAACACAGAAACACACACACAGAAACACAGAAACACACAGAAACACACACAAAAACACACACACAGACACACACACAGAAACATAGAAACACACACACAGAAACACACACAGAAACATAGAAACACACACACAGAAACATAGAAACACACACACAGAAACACACACACACACACACACACACACACATAAACACACACACACACACAGAAACACACACATACACACACACACTACCTTGAGTCTAATGCGGAGGCTGGGGTGAGACAGCAGGTGGCTGCAGCGTTGCATCACTTCCTTAGAAATGAGGATGTGGGCAGGAAGCTCCTTCTTCACATCCGGCACCTCCTCCTCCTCTTCTGGGGCCACTTAAAAAAAATAATAATCAAAAAGTGGTTTACCAACGACAATAACCAGAAGCACCACGCAATCACAACCCCACCCAGGGTCTTGAGAAACCACACAGCAGAGGAGCAGTGACACTTCCTCCTTCTCCCATGTTAACATTGTGTTTACTAGCTCCTCCTCCTCCTCCTCCTCCTCCTCCTAGGTCATCATTGTGTTGACTGAACACAGATCTTTACCTGGCACCTCCTCCTCCTCCTAGGTCATCATTGTGTTGACTGAACACAGATCTTTCCCTGGCACCTCCTCCTCCTCCTCTAGGTCATCATTGTGTTGACTGAACACAGATCTTTACCTGGCACCTCCTCCTCCTCCTAGGTCATCATTGTGTTGACTGAACACAGATCTTTCCCTGGCACCTCCTCCTCCTCCTAGGTCATCATTGTGTTGACTGAACACAGATCTTTCCCTGGCACCTCCTCCTCCTCCTATGTCATCATTGTGTTGACTGAACACAGATCTTTACCTGGCACCTCCTCCTCCTCCTCCTAGGTCATCATTGTGTTGACTGAACACAGATCTTTACCTGGCACCTCCTCCTCCTCCTCCTCCTAGGTCATCATTGCGTTGACTGAACACAGATCTTTCCCTGGCACCTCCTCATCCTCCTCCTCCTCCTAGGTCATCATTGTGTTGACTGAACACAGATCTTTACCTGGCTCCTCCTCCTCCTCCTCCTCCTCCTCCTCCTCCTCCTCCTCCTCCTAGGTCATCATTGTGTTGACTGAACACAGATCTTTACCTGGCTCCTCCTCCTCCTCCTCCTCCTCCTCCTCCTCCTCTGCCCCGATGCCCTGAGCCAGCTCCTTCTGCCTGCTGTGGTCCAGGAGGAGCTGCCTGACGTCCAGAGCGGTCATGACCTCCGGGTCAGGTCCAGAGCGCTGCTCCCGTCCGGACGCCGGCCTGCTCGGCGTGTCCAGGCTGGGGGGAACCACCTCACTACGGGGGGGGGGGGTTAGTCACGAATGTGTCGCTGATTATGGGGGGGGGGGGGGGGGGGGGTCTCTTGTGTAAATGACCTCAACACGACTGAGAATACTTTAGCTTTTTGTAAATGGGGGGGGGGGGGGGCGGGGGGGGGGGGTATGTGTTTAAACTCATTAGCTCCACTGTGAAATATAGGAATAATCGGTATAAAAAAAGAAGGTATTTCTACTTTGACTTTTTTGTCAGTCTAGCAGACACTTTTGACTCAAAATAACCATTTTAGATGCACGCCATTAATGAGCAGGTAGGGGTGGGGGCACGTCTTGCTCAAGGACAAACTACTGTGGAGAACCGCTCACGGCCCCCTCGGCGAGCGGGGGAGCGGGGTGAGCGGGGTGAGCGGGGCCTCACCGAGCGCCTCCACGAGGGGGCCGTGAGCGGTTCTCCACAGTAGTTTTTCTTAATGATTATTTAATGTTGTATATAAAATCTGAATATTTTTGATAATAAAAAATAAAAATAAAAAATAAAAAAGCATGCCCGATCTCGTCTGATCTCGGAAGCTATGCAGGGTCGGGCCTGGTTAGTACTTGGATGGGAGACCGCCTGGGAATACCAGGTGCTGTAAGCTTTTTCTTTTTCAACTTTGCATCATTGCATCCAATGGCCTAGATCTGATCTTCACCACCAACCGTTTGTGAAATTTTAAGAAACATTCATAAACTTACAACGTCGCTCAAAACTATTTTTATGAAACATGACGACAGATTACCATGACTGCCAACAGGGTGCATCAGAGAGCTGCAACAAGAGATCTACATTTCTCCAAATGTAATTTCTGACTATGCAATGCGCCTTTAGAAGCTCAATGAATGGATACTTTCTGTGTCCCGTCCGCAAATTGTTAGTTCTACTCATCACCACACTTTGGTCAATTAACAATCTAACCATTTTGACTTACCAGCACGTGCTACGGCGAAGACAAATAAGGAGCAGAGTAAAACAGTGTAGGCACACACATAGAAAAAGAAAGAGAGAGAGAGAGAGAGAGACGCACACACACACACACACACACACACACACACACGGACAAAGTCTTATCAAGTAAATGAATTCTTTCCTGTCTCACAATATTCGGCTGCGCAATGCACCAGCACAGAGCGTGGACTTTGTAATTCAATTTTTATGAAGCAAACAAACCATCTTTTGAAACAATTGTAACAACCGCGGGCCATTTCAAATGTTAAAAGAAATCATTACAGTGAGCCGGATCACATGCTTCTTTTTTCTGTTCTGTTGTAGGCCTATAGTCTTTATCTGTCCACAAACAAGCACGTCGAATGTAACCTACACATGGTGCTTGCTCTCAATGTACAAACGATTTGGTTTGGGAAAAATGACGATGGAAATCGATGAGGACCTGACAGTGAAATGATAGCTTAATGCTGGCGGAATGAATGCCTATGCACGTTGACATCGATAAGGAATCAGACCGAATCAATTACTGCCCTCTACATTGAACTAATCCTTCCTTTCTAAAAGTGTAACGTGGAGTGTGGCAGCCACCTAGGAGGAGTGTGGCAGCCCACCTAGGAGGAGTGTGGCAGCCACCTAGGAGGAGTGTGGCAGCCACCTAGGAGGAGTGTGGCAGCCACCTAGGAGGAGTGTGGCAGCCACCTAGGAGGAGTGTCCCTGGCATTGCTACAAGGTACATTTCAGGAACTGGGATGAGACAGAATTATACGTTGACCTTTGGCTCAAGCAAGATTGATTCGACAATCTGTTTGTGTCCAACAGAGAAAGGAATAATTATTAATCACGTAATAAAATATATTTGTGTATATTATTATTACTATATAAATATTGTAATAAATTATTTATTGATATAGAGTGTCAAGTTAGGTGTGATTAATCATACTAGTCGTATTAACTGGTACATCGGATCAAATCCAATACATGTTGTAATCAAGGGCAATGATCCAGCCTTCCCTCTGTTCAACCATCCATCTGTCCATCCATCTGTCCATCCATCTGTCCATCCGTCTGTCCATCCATCTGTCCATCCATCTGTCCATCCATCTGTCCATCTGTCCATCCATCTGTTCAACCATCTGTCCATCCATCTGTCCATCCATCTGTCCATCCATCTGTCCATCTGTCCATCCATCTGTTCAACCATCTGTCCATCCATCTGTCCATCCATCCATCTGTCCATCCATCTGTCCATCCATCCATCTGTCCATCTGTCCATCCATCTGTCCATCCATCCATCCATCTGTCCATCCATCTGTCCATCCATCTGTCCATCTATCCATCCATCTGTCCATCCATCCATCTGTCCATCCATCCATCTGTCCATCCATCCATCCATCTGTCCATCCATCCATCTGTCCATCCATCCATGCACATGTCAGAGCCTGTCTACTAACGACCCACCCTCCCACCCACCCACCCACCCAACAAACACATTAAAGACACTTGTGTACAGAAGACCCTCCCCCCCCCCCACCTCTACATCGATAGAACTGAAGTTACTCCAGTGATCAAGCGACCCCGAGTCTCAGTGAGCAGAGCGATGGTTTCCAGTCACTGACCAGCCGGTGTAATGTGAGGTGAACTAACGAAGATTGAATGGATCAGAAGCCTCCCATACAGCCAGGCCCTAAGTCCGCCTTCCCCGCCTGCCCCGCCTGCCCCGCCTGCCACCGCCTGCCCCCGCCTGCCCCGTCTGCCCCGCCTGCCCCGCTCTGCCCCGCCTGCCCGCCTGCCCCGCTGCCCCGCCTGCCCCGCTCTGCCCCGCCTCTGCCCTTCTGCCCCGCCTGCCCCGCCTGCCCCGTCTGCCCCGCCTGCCCCGCCTGCCCCGCCTGCCCCGTCTGCCCGCCTGCCCCGTCTGCCCCGTCTGCCCCGTCTGCCTCGCAGCGCCGCTCATGAAGTGAGTGATGGAGAGCAATGCAGGGCCAGCATCGTCGGGGGCGATTTGTCATAACACTGCACACACACACACACACACACACACACACACACAAGCATGTGCACATGCACATAGTCCCACGCTTGCACGTTCACACACACACACACACACACACACACACACACGCATATGCACAAACTTGCACCCGGACAGGCACGCACACACAAACGCATGCACACACAAACGCATGCACGCACACACAAACGCATGCACGCACACACACACACACACACACACACACACACAGACAGACCAACGCATGCACACACACACACACACACACACACAGACAAACGCATGCACGCACACACACACAGACACACACACACACACACACACACACAGACAAACGCATGCACACACACACAGACACACACACAGGCACACGCCCCCACTCTTGAGAGTGAGGTGCAGCACAACAGAGAGCATCTCTGCGTACTGGTGGTCTTTCCGTTGTGAACGGTATTCCACCTTTGCCATTGATTGGCTCTGATTCAATCGTTCCTTCCGGAGAACCTCGGGAACTCATTCAATTACTCCGTCATCCAATTAGAGTCGTCAGACGGGGAGCAGCCATGAACTTTGGAGCTTGCCTGAAATCCGAATAGCCTTGCGTCAAACATAACTGGGGAAATCCAAGATTTTAATATGGAGCTGCAGATGGAGAATCCGATTGCAGATTGGCGTATGAACACCTTTATGTTCCAAGTGTCTCCTATTTCATTGCATTTAATGTGTATACTATTTCCATACTTATACATATCTGTCCCAGTATGTCTGCATTGTCTTTTCAGACATAGAGTAGGCTATATTATTTTACCTGACAATCTCCATTGATCTTAATTGTGTTCATAAATCTATGATCACTAAAATATTCTTGGAACCACAGCATGGCGTTATGCGATATTCTTGTTATCATCTTGTCCCTTTCATTCTGAATGGCCTCCACACAGCTCTGATGCTTATTCTTTGGACAACCACACAATGTTTGGTGTTCATTTGTGACAAGCCCTTTGGCGGCATAAAGAAATATACCTGCTACCGAGGCTCATAATGGGCAGGGAGCCAGGACGATGGCACAGCAGTCCACTGGATAACACATACACACACACACACACACACACACACACACCAATGGATGACTATTGCATGAAGAGCTCAGCTAGGGCACATTTACATTTGCATACATACACACATCAGGAAGTGTGCAGGGAAGTATATGATGTTTCTCTGGTAAACTTTGTGTTACCAGACACACTCAAACACACACACACACTACACAGATATTTGCATCTGCATATCCTTGGGAGTTTGGAGGACTCCAGAACAACCAGAAGACAGTCATGCGAGCGGAGAGAGAAAACAGAAACTTTCAGACACACAAACACACACACACACACACACACACACACACACACACACACGCGCGCGCGGCCTGCTGTGTCAAAACAGCGCTGTATTTAACACATGAAAAGGCGAGAAGCTGAGTCATGTGATGGTGAGTTGACGCAGACATGACGGCAGAGATCACCGAATGGAAGCTTTTCAAACTGTTTGGCAAAAAGATGGTTTCCACCCCAAAATGAGAAATGAATAAATAAATGAATAAATGAGTAAGACCAAACAGAAATGTCACCATTTGACTCTACTATACTGTACTAATTTTACACTTAGCGCTACAGTTCTGTTATTACAAAAATGTGCATCTTCCATCTTGAAATAATAGGAGGCTTTGTTGATTAACAACACTATTCATTCACAACAAAACCAAACGCAGAAGGACCACAGAACATAAAAGGGGAGGGGAGGGGGGAGTAGTTGTGGATGTAATGGTCTGTTCTCGCAGCAAACTCAAAAGGAATACAAATTGACAGAATGAAGACTTTTTCAGTCAATATCATTAAGTGGAATAGTATCCAGCAGTGACATCCTCGCCGCACCCTTCGAATGACATTAAGAGGGGCCTTTTTTAAATGATGGTATGATGGGAGATAAATAGTGTAGTTTATACATGGACTTTCATCTACAGTAAAAAGCTTCCAAGCTTCAGTATTGCTTATACATTATATAATATATACACGCGTGTGTGTCTCCACACACACACGCGCACTCACACACACACACACACACACACATCACACACACACACACACACACACACACACACACACACACACACACACACACACACACACACACACACACACACGCACTCACACACACACACACACACACACACACACACACACACACACACACACACATACCAGACATATAAACCAACAGACGGTAAGATATAACGGGACTCAGTTTATGACAGCAAAGTTCAGCTTTGAAGCCTGTACCCGTGAACTTATGACACATCAAAGCTAACTTTTTTCTATTCTGGAACTGTACAGCAAAAAACACAAATGGCCTGTCTTCTCGTCAGTCTCAGGTGCTATAATGAATGAATACACTCTTCTGGGGAAAAAAGTTTTCAGTCCAAATTTCCTCTAAGCACTTCTCTCTGACTGGCCAATTTAAAACCATCACATTTTATATGGCAATCCGGACAATTTATCTAACTAATATAATATTGTGTCTCCGTAGCACCATTAGAAGCATAAAAGCAAACAAGGCTTAAAGGGTTTATTTGATAGGGATGATTATTCACTGGTATTGTAACGTGACCCGCTGCCACCACCTAGTGGCGCCGGCTGTCACTTCCCCACGTGCCTTTGTTTACCTTTCTGTCACCAATGACCCTCGTGCACGCCGCTCTACACACCGGTCTCCAATCTTCAATCAACGCACCCTACTTCTTCCCTCCTCATCAAGCAGCCGGTGCCAGTTCGTTGTTACACTTTTCTAAGTCAGTACCTCGTTCCAGTGTTCTAGTTCTAGTTCTAGTTCTAGTTCTAGTTCTAGTTCTTGTTACCCAGTCCTTGCCTGTGTAACCCGCGTGTCCTTCTCCTCTAGTCCTCCCGTTTCCATCCCGACTCCAGCCTTCACTCGTCTGACTGCCTTCCCTGCTAAACGACCACTCGCCTGTCTACGTTCCTCGACCTACTGCCATCTGCCTGCCAACGAACCCCTGCTTGTCTGACTATCCACCTGCCTAGCCCTTGTCTGTGCTGTAAGTAAATCCCTTTCGACCCCACTCCATCTCTGTCTCGGTGTCTCGCGTTTGGGTCCTAGCTCGGTACCATAACAGGTATTTCAGCAAGAAAATATAATTTAAGAATTATTTTAAGAAAACTAAGAAGTAAAGCTAAACCAAAATGTACTAAAACAATGGTATTGAACAGCAGCAGCAGCAGCATTATGTGTATAACCAGCTAGATGTTTATGATCAGGATGTGACATTATTTCCACCAATATATTTGCGCTATTTGTCGCTATTTGTCTCTAGTGGTGGCCCAAAACTCATAAAATGTTAATCCATAAAAAATGAAGACTTAATTACGTCATGCAATTATGTTGGGAACATGTTGCTTGTAAAATACGCATCTCAAAAACGTTCCATTTTCATAATTCCTTTATTTTAATATATGAAAGAGGCATTTTCCAACGCATTCAGTGTAAAATACCATGTCCCACACGTTTCAAAATTTCTTTAATAGGCAACACAATGACAGAAGAATGGACAACTCACTTCGGTTATTGTTGCAATCTTACAAAATAACAAATTAAAGTAAAATCAATTGCATGCTCCAAAAGAAAAACATCAAACAAAGACATGCTCGTCTTAAACAAAAGATAAGCTCTGCTTTGACTGCCATGTCCACATTGGGAGCTTTGTGGGCACGTCTTAAATGTCCGTCGCCTCTGATGTAAAGCCCGCTGTACGACCCTTAAGCTTGACCAGCGACGGGTCATGACTGCGGTTTAAAAGGGTGGGCCACTGCATTCTATCTGAGCAGTGCGTGCGTCCCAGGCACGCACCGCTACGGGAAACGTAACGTCATTACGTAACGTACCACTGTGACGTAAACACGTAACGTACGTAGCGTACCACTGTGACGCTTGTGCTTGCTGCGTCAGAGGCCCGACCAGCTTGGAAACGTCAGAAGGTTGTGAGGTCGACATGGGAACGTTTTTCTGCAATGTTAAGCTATATAGCGGCAACTAAAGAAGCTTCAATCTTACACATTAATTATGGTCATTATTACAACAGATATCTTCTCAGCTGGATATGGATATATATATACATATACTATATATATATATATACATATACGATATATACGCGATTCACAAAATCCCTTTAGAGCAGAAATGTCGATACGATATTATTGGACATCATTCATGCTTGACATATGTTAAGAGGCAATTTGAAAATGACAGAATAAGGCAATCAACTGGAGAGGTAAAGGGCAGAAAATCTGAATGTAGCACCAACTGTTACGCCGTCCACTTCCACCACCTAGCGGGCGCCGGCTGCCACTTCTCCACGTGCTTCTGTTTACACACCTGCCGGCAATCACCAATCAACGCACCCTATTTCTCCACCGCATTTCCTAGCAGCTCGTTGTTACTCTCCACCCGGTAGTCTCTTCGTTCCCGCCATTCTGACTCTCGTCATTCTCTCCCTGCCTGTCCCTAACTGGCCCTCTACCTGTGTCCAGCTTCCCTCCGGATTCCTGCACCTGTTATGCCCCTGCCCATCGCCTAGCCCCTCGTCCGCCTGCCCGCCCATCGCCTAGCCCCTGTCCGCCTGCCCGCCCATCGCCTAGCCCCTGTCCGCCTGCCCATCGCCTAGCCCCTGTCCGCCTGCCCATCGCCTAGCCCCTGCCCGCCCATCGCCTAGCCCCTGTCCGCCTGCCCGCCCGCCCATCGCCTAGCTGTCCGCCTGCCCGCCCATCGCCTAGCCCCTGTCCGCCTGCCCATCGCCTAGCCCCTGTCCGCCTGCCCGCCCGCCCATCGCCTAGCCCCTGTCCGCCTGCCCGCCCATCGCCTAGCCCCTGCCCGCCCATGCGCCCCATCGCCTAGCCCCTGTCCGCCTGCCCGCCCATCGCCTAGCCCCTGTCCGCCTGCCGCCCATCGCCTAGCCCCTGTCCGCCTGCATCGCCTAGCCCCTGTCCGCCTGCCCATCGCCTAGCCCCTGTCCGCCTGCCCGCCCGCCCATCGCCTAGCCCCTGTCCGCCTGCCCATCGCCTAGCCCCTGTCCGCCCGCCCATCGCCTAGCCCCTGTCCGCCTGCCCGCCCGCCCATCGCCTAGCCCCTGTCCGCCTGCCCGCCCCGCCCATCGCCTAGCCCCTGTCCGCCTGACTGTCCGCCTGCCGCCGAACTCTTGCCCGCCTGACCGCGACTGTGTTTGAAATGTGGCCTATTTGACCGGCCAGTGTCCGGTCCGTCAGTGGGCATGTGGGGTGACTCCCCGCGTAGGACAGCATGAGTCAGACGCCACGCGATCCACTGTGAATGTAACACGCAACGGACATCGGGACGACGGGAAGCTAAATCCCCCCCCCCCCCCCCCCCCCCCACCCTCCCCACCCCAGCACGTGAACAAGCTGTCCTGTTTCCCCCCCCCCCCCCAACGCGTGAACAAGCTGTCTGCCCCCCCCCCCCCCCGCCTCCCCCAGCACAACGGTGAACAAGCTGTCCTGTTGATTCTCCCCCCCCCCCCCCCCCCGCCTCCCCCAGCACAACGGTGAACAAGCTGTCCTGTTGATTCTCCCCCCCCCGCCTCCCCCAGCACAACGGTGAACAAGCTGTCCTGTTGATTCTCCCCCCCCCCCCCCCCCCCCCAGCACAACGGTGAACAAGCTGTCCTGTTGATTCTCCCCCCCCCCCCGCCTCCCCCAGCACAACGGTGAACAAGCTGTCCTGTTGATTCTCCCCCCCCCCCGCCTCCCCCAGCACAACGGTGAACAAGCTGTCCCCCCCCCCCCCCGCCTCCCCCAGCACAACGGTGAACAAGCTGTCCTGTTGATTCTCCCCCCCCCCCCCGCCCCGCCTCCCCCAGCACAACGGTGAACAAGCTGTCCTGTTGATTCCCCCCCCCCCCCCACCAGGTGACCTCTGCTCCTGAGGACGGACTTCACCAGCTGGCCCTCAGGTCACTCACGTCGTTCGCCAGACTCTGAGCGAGGTAGATACCAAGGATCTATACACACACACACACACACACACACACACACACAGTAAGAGACATACTGGGACCAGTTCATAAGCAGTAATATAAAGACTTCCATCATAAAAGCTCAATAGCAGCGTGCATCTGAGCAATGTAATGACCAGCAGGTGGCAGTAATAACCAATATCAATACAGCCATCGGTAGTTAAAAACTACGGCTGCACTTTAGGTTTGAGCCAAACCTTAAAAGGATGAGGTCACCGTTAGCCTTAGCTGCAACTGTACATCACGTGTTAGAAGAGGCAAACTCACCTGTAAAAGTCCAACACAGACAAAGATTACGGCTAGAACTGTCAGGTTATCCTGAAGCCACTTGTCAAACTGGCCCACACAACCCCTTGTGTTGATGAACGTCTGCTGATCCAACCTCCTAGCGCACAAGACAAAAAAGGGACTTGTTTATTCACCCAAAAATTGAGCAATAACAGTCTATTATATGACTGCTGTGGCTGGGCTCACTAGATCACAAGCATGAGGAGAGAGAGAGAGGGAGAGAGAGAGGAGGAGGGGAGAGAGAGGGAGAGAGAGAGGGAGAGAGAGAGAGAGAGAGGGAGAGGGAGAGAGAGAGAGAGAGAGGGGGACAGAGGACTGCTGTGGCTGGGCTCACTAGATCACAAGCATGAGGAGAGAGAGAGAGAGAGAGAGAGAGAGAGAGAGAGAGAGAGAGAGAGAGAGAGAGAGAGAGAGAGAGAGAGAGGAGAGAGAGAGAGAGAGAGAGAGAGAGAGAGGGCCTGCCTGTGGCTGGGCTACACTAGATCACAAGCATGAGGAGAGAGAGAGAGAGAGAGAGAGAGAGAGAGAGAGAGAGAGAGAGACGAGAGAGAGAGAGAGAGAGAGAGAGAGAGAGAGAGAGAGAGAGAGAGAGAGAGAGAGAGAGAGGAGAGAGATACCTACCGCTTTAAGCCGAACGTCGTAGCCACACTGTGTGTTAATGACGTTCTCCTGTGAGGCACACACACATGGAACAATTAGCTCACCGCAGGGTAGCCATAACGAGTCCAACTGTAAGTAGCAATTTGTAGGCTTTGGAGGGCATACAAAACATGTGGAAAACACGATTAAGGCCGAAATAATGAGTTGCTTTAATGACTTTCAAGCCACGGCATGCAATGCTACAAGAATGAAATATAACAGCTGGCTGTGATTCCAGGAATTCTATTTTTGGGCGAGGAGGATGGGCGAGCTATTTGACCGGCCCGTTCCTCCGCGCATCGGCCGCGCGCCGTGACCTTGGCCTGCCGCCGAGCCTTACGGCGGGGTCTCTGATGCAGCAGGAGAAGGGAACCCCACACCTCTCCCTGCTGGGGTTGTCGTCGGTGCAGTTGAAGTACGCGTTGACGTCCCAGTCGTCGGGCCCGAGGGCTCCACAGCACGACCACTGTGGAGGAAACACGCCGGGGTCAAGACACAGGCTGACGCGCTGGCTCGTGACCTCGGGCTCGTGACCTGAGAAGGCCTCGAAGGAGGAGGTGAACTGGGTGTAGAAGGGCGTAGCTAGGATGGCTACACCATCGAGTGAGCCACGAGTTGGACAAGAGTGGATTCAATGTCTGTAATGCGCCGGTGAAGCGATCACATGGCTCTTAGTCTGCATATCCTCTCATTCGTTTCAACAGTTCAGTCACAGGAAACAATACTTTATCACATAAAAGAGAACATTGATCCGTGGCTGAATTGGGGGGGGGGGGGGGGGGGGATGATATAGACTCACGTAGTTTTGTGCAAAATCGATGAGGTTCTGCAAATCGATATCGTCGCGGTACGCCTTGATGTTCTTGTTGATGAAGAAGTTCAGCTGGTCATTGATCGAGTCCTTGAAGACCAAGGCGAGGGTCCCAGCGGTCAGTTGCAGGAACAACATCAATCCCAGGAACACATAGAACTGGACACACAATAAATAGACAATTCGGGGCACATAGAATGGTTCCTATAAAACCACGACGCAGGCCCAGTCCTGATCGATGGATCGACCCAGACTTGAGTGTGGCCTTTCAGACGCCAGCAACAACAACAATCCCAGGGTCTCCCATTAAGTCTTCCTTTTTTTTTTTCTCCAGTAATCCAACAAGACTACGGGTCTGGCCGATAAACGCGCCGTATCGCACAGACTCAGCGCACCTCCCCTTAACACCACAAAAGCCCTGAACGATTCCTCTGCAGCCAGACCCGCGGGCTGCGCTAACGGGGAGAAGCTAACGGCCACTCGGTTAGCGGCCCCGCTGGACTACCGTAATGAAACGACCCCAGGAGGCTTCGTCCGGGGTGTACGCTTTGGAGCGTGTGGTCGACTCAGGACAAGGTCGTAAGCCAACGTGACGCCTTGTTTTCATCACGAGAAAAATATACGGTTGGAGCCAAAAGATAAACATGGCTTCGGCTGTGCGGTGAGTGGGGTGTGAGCTACAATTTTAGACATACCTTTTTCTTTCGCCACAAGATAAAGACTTGGATCAAAAGTGCCACGCAATCAACCTTTAAAAACAAAACCTTGAGGTTTAGTGACTCCAACGGAAAGCTAACTGCCAAACAGCTACAGAGCCGTGCTCCCGGTGGGAAGCGCGGGTGTGAAGGCGTGACGTGCCGGAGAGGTGGAGCGCTAACGTGTGGTGGGGAAGTGTCCACGAGCGTCTGCACCGGCTTACAAACTTCAGCAGGACCGTGTTCTCTCGGAGCGCCCCGACGCACCCGGCGAAGCCCAGCGCGAACATGACCGCGCCCACCACCACGAAGAGCCACACGGGGTCCAGGGCCCCCAGGTCGGTGATGGACGACAGGTTGGCCAGCACTCCCTGGGGAGGGAAGAGGAGCGTCACGGTACAATCACACCCGTACAAAATACATGACACCGAGACCATTACGTCAAAGTCAGATCCCAACGGTTTCCATCGATTTGTAAAAGAATCCATTAGAATTATAACATCTCCCATCTAAATTATAAGTACCCCAATCTACTAGCCAGCGAGTAATATTCAGTAAAGGTAAGACTGGAGAATCAGGACTGGATATTGGCTAATTGCAGGGTTCAGAATCAATACGGACACTCGATCAACAGTGAATCATGTGTCGTGTCATATTGTCCCTTTCTCTGTTTCTCTGCTTTTCAATAGTGCATCCTCTGGCTTCAAAGGCTGTATACATCAAAAGCTTTCTGAATGAATGTCCACACTGCTATAGTGTGAGGGTTGTTTTCTAATCCTGTCTACAATGTTGTCTTCAAAGTGTGTGGGATATTAGCAGAGGATATTAGGATCCTCTCAGGGCCTATGGCCCTAAAACCATTAGAGAAAAGGGACTTGCATGCTTTATAATCTCCTGCACATGCTCAGAAACAGACCGTGGGCCTTCCTCTGGTGACAGCTGTGCTAGCAGGTGCCCTGAGAAAAGGGACTTGCATGCTTTATAATCTCCTGCGCATGCTCAGAAACAGACGGTGGGCCTTCCTCTGTTGACAGCTGTGCTAGCAGGCGCCCTGAGGCCGTCCAGCCGGCTTCCTGTCAGGCCTCTCGTCTCCTGTGCTCACGTCCTGTTTGCTTCCACGACCATTCAGAAATCACAACGAGCTGAATACGTTTGAAATATTACCCGAGCTATATGTTGACTAAGCTCACAGACAACATGGCCGGATAACGACAGCAGTATCAAATCAATTTGATGCTGCGGACTGGCTTTGATTAAAATCGTAAACTTTAAATCAGTGTCATCGGGTCTAAGGCAACATGGCTGGTAGTAATAGTCCCAGTCACTTTAAATCAGTAGGGTCCTAAGGCAACATGGCTGGTAGTAATAGTCCAGTCACTTTAAATCAGTAGGGTCCTAAGGCAACATGGCTGGTAGTAATAGTCCCAGTCACTTTAAATCAGTGGGGTCCTAAGGCAACATGGCTGGTAGTAATAGTCCCAGTCACTTTAAATCAGTAGGGTCCTAAGGCAACATGGCTGGTAGTAATAGTCCCAGTCACTTTAAATCAGTAGGGTCCTAAGGCAACATGGCTGGTAGTAATAGTCCCAGTCACTTTAAATCAGTAGGGTCCTAAGGCAACATGGCTGGTAGTAATAGTCCCAGTCACTTTAAATCAGTAGGGTCCTAAGGCAACATGGCTGGTAGTAATAGTCCCAGTCACACACAGATTTAAATGTAGTCCCAGGCTTCTACCATGTTGCACATCATGGGCTCCATCTTTGCAAAATAATAATGTTTCTTAACATAAGGACTTACCTTCAGTCCTACATTATGTATTAGTACAAACAAAGTTAGTGATGGTGACTCTCTGCCTGTTATGCGTTCTCTCTTTGATGCGTTAGGGTTAGTTATTAGTTAGTTAGTTACCGTTATTCACTCAACCAATTGGTGCAGCCCTTGAATGGCTGATGAGAGAGCTTCAGCTGGGAGGCACATTTTGACACGTGCAATATTTCTTCACACCTGACAAGGCCATCGAGCCATCTGGCCTTTATGGGGCTTCGTGCAGTACAGATAACCGCCACAAAACAATATATAATTGGACTAATTATTCGGCCTAATCTGCACTAGACTCCATTTAAGAGCGAAACTCATCAAGCATGGAGCTTCTAAATGAAATGAATAGATGATATTAGCCCTATGGTTTCTCATTTGTGTCTTTCGTCTTAATACCGGACTGCTCATTGAATTGATTATGATACGACACTAAAACCCATCCAAGAGGTCCCGGCGATCTTGGAAGCTGAGTGCGATGGCGTTTACGCAAGCTTTTAACATAGAGCACACACACCGCTGTTCACAGATGCATTACTCACTGGAGGTGTATCAAAACAATGCACTTTAGGAGGTGCGAGTCGTGCATTTTAGGACCGCCATCAGCCGCTCTTGCATTGTAGATTGCGTTTGTAATACTCGTTGTGCCCTCTAGGGACTTTGGGGGTTTGCACGGTAGTCCCCGTGAACGACTCTTCCACATCCGCTCCGTTCTGCTCTCAGCACCGCGTCGCCGTGGGTGACGGCCGCAACACAGCCATGGATACGGGCTGAAATGGGAGGGGTGTTCTTGTAGCGATCGCCGCCAACGCATTCACAGTTCATGGGAGTGGTTGTTCTTTTCTGCGAGGGTACGTACCTTCTCCGCCCATGCCCACAGGCCAACGGCCAGGAATGCAGCACCAAGTAACTGCAACAAAGAACAGACGCCACGCAGGGAAGAAGATATTAAGGTGCAGTCATGCATTGAGGATAGTTAACTGGACTCAAAACTCTGATTCACCGGTGTTTTCCTTGTAATGCCGGAACTACATTACTCGTTGATCCTGTGTAAAGTATAGCACTTTCGTTTTGCAATGCACACCATACATAAATATTACCTGTACTTTTGTGCAAATGTGTACATAAGCGTACACATGCACACCTACAGACAGAATTGATTATGATAAGACACAAAAACCCATCCAAGAGGTCCCGGTAATCTTGGAAGCTGAGTGCGATGGCGTTTACGCAAGCTTTTAACATAGAGCCTACACACCGCTGTTCACAGATGCATAACTCACTGGAGGTATATATAGATATGTACACACACGTTCGCACAAACAGGCAGAAAGCACACAAACAGGCACGCACACACACACACACCCAAATTCAATACAGCTGTTGAGTTATTTGGAATAGAACATGTGGAGCGAGGGTGAGGGCTTCTGAGGTCGGGTCTTTATAGAGTGGCTATAAAAATGCACTCCTTCCTGTAATCAGCTAGCATGCAAAGCCTATGCTGTCTGCCCACCAAAATTATAATAGAGGGGAAGCTCCAATGTTCTAGTTGGTTGGTTCACTTAATGGACTGTCGAATATCACTTCCAGGGATCCTACTCCAATAGTTCTCCAAAGTATGGTTTCAAAGTGAGACCAAATACATTGCACATGCATGCCAATTCTTCTTCTGCAGAGTCACTCTATTCTAGTCCCACCAAAGAAAACCCACTATTGCTGAGGGAGCTCCTACATACTTATTATATTTACGACAAAAGGACAGTGATTTTATTTTCCTTTGGGGAACTGTCATTATTGAGCAGGTATGTTAAAGGGTTCCTACATTGAAACGTAGCTAGAGGGAAGGTAAGGCTAGGAATGGTTACATCCTCTGTGCTAGTGAACAGGGCACAGGGCCGTAGGCTAGGGGGAGGTAAGGCTAGGAATGGTTACATCCTCTGTGCTAGTGAACAGAGCACAGGGCCGTAGGCTAGGGGAGGTAAGGCTAGGAATGGTTACATCCTCTGCGCTAGTGAACAGGGCACAGGGCCGTAGGCTAGGGGAGGTAAGGCTAGGAATGGTTACATCCTCTGTGCTAGTGAACAGGGCACAGGCCGTAGGCTAGGGGAGGTAAGGCTAGGAATGGTTACATCCTCTGTGCTAGTGAACAGAGCACAGGGCCGTAGGCTAGGGGAGGTAAGGCTAGGAATGGTTACATCCTCTGTGCTAGTGAACAGGGCACAGGGCCGTAGGCTAGAGGGAGGTAAGGCTAGGAATGGTTACATCCTCTGTGCTAGTGAACAGAGCACAGGGCCGTAGGCTAGGAGAGGTAAGGCTAGGAATGGTTACATCCTCTGCGCTAGTGAACAGGGCACAGGGCCGTAGGCTAGAGGGAGGTAAGGCTAGGAATGGTTACATCCTCTGTGCTAGTGAACAGGGCACAGGGCCGTAGGCTAGAGGGAGGTAAGGCTAGGAATGGTTACATCCTCTGTGCTAGTGAACAGGGCACAGAGCCGTAGGCTAGAGGGAGGTAAGGCTAGGAATGGTTACATCCTATGCGCTAGTGAACAGGGCACAGGGCAGTAGGCTAGGGGGATGTAAGGCTAGGAATGCAGGGAGACTTCAGCTAGAACAATCCAGACTCCAGAGTGTGTATTCATCCGTTTAAGTGTTTTAATAATGTAAAAAGCCTGAATGACTTAAACAACAATATTAATTCATTTTAGTTATATTAATTACTATAATTTGTAAAGATATTTTTTCATTTCCCTCAAAATGTCTTTCTTGGCCGCAATCGTTTTAGTTATGACTAAAGCTAATTCCACCATCTAATCTGAAACTGGTCCTCCTCTGTAATTCATGTCTTCATTCTAACTCTCCTTTAAACTCAAACAGCAGCAGGACGAGTATCAAACCAATTGTTTGAACAATGAAACTTTACTCTTGAGTTGAATTCAAATAGTTGGATGCTTGTTTAAAACAGCAGTATATAGTAATAGCAAAACTCATGCCACAGGACTTAACTTGTGTTGTATTATTTTATGAATATCACCTGCACAACAGGAGTTCTGTAACCTGGGGTGGGAGTGTGTGTGGATGGTGGCTGGTTTAAGCAGCCTCACCTGGCTGAGTCAGACTGATTGGACTCTGGGGCTGGGTGGGGCTGCACACCTGTTGCACATTGAGCAATCAGTGTGCACAGGTTAAACCAGCCACCACCACACACACTCAGAGAGAGCTCTCCGGCATGGCAGCATGGAGCACCAGCTGCATGTCTCATTCCATTCAACCTTAACAATAAACCGGTTTTCAACATCACCACCCTGTGTCCAATTGTTTGGAGGAGCCCGAGGAAAGTCACCTAGGTGGAGTATGGGAGCCACCTAGGTGGCTCCCATACTCCACCTAGGTGACTTTCCTCGGCCTCAGCCGCATGCATCGAATGCGCATGCATCGAATCCGCATGCATCGAATGCGCATGCATCGAATGAAGCATGCAGATGGTGCTCCATGCTGTCATGCCGGAGAGCTCTCCTCGAGTGTGTGTGGTGGCTGGTTTAACCTGTGCACACTGATTGCTCAATGTGCAACAGGTGTGCAGCCCCACCCAGCTCCAGAGTCCAATCAGTCTGACTCGGGCCAGGTGAGGCTGCTTAAACCAGCCACCATCCACACACACTCCCACACCTGGATTTCTGAATTGTGTTTTGCGGTGCATTTTTTGTTCACCTTCATGCTGTGTTCCCCAACCTTGGACTACAGGTGCCTGGTATGCACAAGGGGTCGTGGGAGATAAGATGGCTGGTTTATAAGATATCGATATTTGATGATCCCTTATTGATTATTGAAGTTTAACAACTTAAAAGGTTTGAATAAAGGCATTGTTAAAGGTCCTGTATATAAGAACAGGCGGCCTAATGCTTTTAACCACTACTAATCACTAAGTGTGGTGGGATGTGCATTCACTGGCCTGCCTCCTAGTCCCCCACTCCTTCCCACGCCTTGGTCCTCAGATGTGTGTGTGTGTGTTCTCCCTAGAAAGACAACGCCGTAGTGCAATGCAACACAATGGTGGTGGAAGGACTGAACGGGTTGCCTGAATGAGGAGGGTTGGGTGGTTTTCAGGGCGGCTTTCCTTCAGACAGTGTGTGGGAACCTCTGGGCCGGACAGACATGCCATACGCTGTTCCTTCTTCACTCACATATAATATAAACCATCAGCCACCAGACGAGTGCCCCATGGTAGGCTGAGAAGATACGGGTGGCTTCGTGTGGGATGGATGGGAAAAATAACATGGATGTTCTAGACTCGGCCAAATAACACACAGAATACCAAAATTGTGTGTATATATATACACACAAAAATCCCAAACAGAAAAATTGGTTAATTTCATGCTCAGATTATGTTGAGCCTCAAGCACAGCAAGGAAACACCATTCACAAGCTTTACGCCTTGAGGTGGATTCTTAATACATACACTATATTATACAGCTTTAAACACACTGCAGCTTTTGGAGAAAAACTGGAGACGGCTTTATATTTGATCGATCTGTTTGACTGACAAAAAGTTCAGGGTCTGTAAATAAGTCAACTCACACATGTAGTCATCCACAACGGTATCTTCTGTCCAACAAAAATAGATGAACGACAACTAGGATTCACTACAAGTCCGAGCCGTTATCTCGCGATAACTAAGCTTTTATCAGACAACGTGAATTAAGATCCAATGAAGTCGCAGAGAAATCAGGATGAGTGAGGGTTCGTGTTGCTGGAGGTATGGATGGATGGACGGACGGACGTCTGACCACACTGACAGGACATTAGTCCAACAGCTACTCAACTCCAGGAAACGTTGAACTTACCCAAAATACGATGTTGAATCCAAACAAGAGGTGTTTGACCCAGCAGCTGACTTCAGCTCCTCCGTAGTGGGGGTGTGGTCTAACGTTGCTCATTCTTTTAAACAGCAGGCGCCAGCCTGCGCGCTAGCTCTCCAGCGAGGCTAATGAAAGAGAAGTTCAACAGCTCAACAATACGTCCACTTTTTAAAGCACTGGGACAAGTGTTACAGGCCATCAGCCGCATCGACCTGCCTTCTATCCAACATTAATAAACAAATGATAAGCAGCTTATTGACAACACTTAGCAGGTTCCTTCACGTAAACCACCTCGTTGGCTAAGATCTATCTGATCTATCTTGCTAACATCAGCAGCTAACAACAATTCCAGAAACGCTTCTGAAGTACGTTGAACGCATAGTCATTTAACTCCAGAGGAATCTATAACTGTTCAACGTTGAGCTGATATCGCGAGTAGAAAATGATAGTGATGAACCTCGTTGGGTAAAATACTACTTTTCCGTTGCTTTAAACGTTAATAGCCTGAGAAATCCATCCTTCTGTTGTGTTCGGAAAACCACTCCTTGCTGTCAACAAAGGAAACGCGCTACAATGTCAGGCTGAGAGAGGATCCTGAATGATAGCGTTACGCCGGTCTATCGCAACGCAATTTCCGGTCTCTTAGATCCTATGAGCTTTGACCGCTATGAGAGCGACCTCTAGCGTCCTAGCAGGACACACTATGAATTGTCATGACTTCCCATCTCAACATATACGTATATGATAAATGAACAATAAAAAGTCACAACAGAAATGACTATGTGCAAATGTAGGCCTATTTAAACTTATATCTGCAATCCTACAGATGGCAGTCTATGACCCTATGAAGCATTTGGCCTTGGTTGTTCTTGTTTACCTTATATGCTCGTGTAAAGAATAAATGGTAGTAGATACCCATGAAAAGAAAAATATACTGTCATAAGCATTGGAATGTGTCATTTATTTCCACATTCAATCCCACAGCTAAATACATCACTACATTTGAGGTGTATCACAAATATCAGTGCATTGTTTTGAATATGTATATTTAAAAGGTGCAAAATAACAAATAATGAAGAACACCTATTATATTTAATAAGCCATGAGGACAAAGTGAATCAGGTGTTTGTTATGATCCGATGCCAATGGAGAGCCTATTGGAGACTGCAAATATTTCTAGTGGGTTACATTTTAGTCTTAGAAGCCTTGAAATGAAAACCAAAGTAACAAAGTCAAGCCTCTAAATGCATGCTATAAACCATATTACTAATAGTTTACGATTGTAATTAAGAACCCGTATCCATAAATGAAATGAACAGGTGAGGGCTATTTTCTGTATAAACAAATGTAGGGAATGTAATACAATAACTGAACATGAAACTGAACAGGTGTCCTCATTTGTTTTTATTATGTGCTCACTTAGGCCGCCAGATTCATAACCTGAAACAAGAATGACGATCATTACATCCATTTTAGATTTCAATCCTGTTGGATAAGTCATAACGTGCTAGAGAATGGCAACTGTACTGTTCATTTGCCAATCTAAACTTAAAAAGGAATAACGTATAGGGCCTTACGGGGTTAACATCGCTTGGGCTCGTCTTCTCCCGCTGGTTAAACAGCTTACTTCTGTGAACACCGTAGGACACGACCACGGGCTCTGATCCAAAGGTGGGCATTGGTGAGCACTAGGTGGTCTCCAGCAGGTCATAGACGTGAATGTGGAAGTCGCCGTCGTACTTGATGTAGTAGACGGTGGGGTTGGCCGGGTCCTGGTCGATCACCAGGCCTGTTCTCTTCAGACCATCGCCTGTGATGTGCTCCACCTTCTTACCCACTAGGCTCTCCGTCTCCTCGCCGGGCTTCCTGTCCGCGGGAAGCAGGTGCTTGTTCTCTGGAGGAGGAGGAGGAGGAGGAGGAGGAGGAGGAGGAGCGGGGGGTGGGTCAGGGTGAACAAGAGGGTAGAGAATATTAAGAGCTATTACAGGAAAATGCAGAGGTGTATAACAAATTGGTTCTTGTTTGAAGGCTGGTTGGGCCTGAAGGAGAAAAAAATTCTCAACAATGAATGCTTCAAAGTTGAATACTGGGGCAGTTCTTTTTCAAAGTACCCAAGGTGAACCTAATCAGTTTTTTTTGGTGCATGAGGAAAATAAACACCACATCCTTCAATAGATGGGAGATAAAGAAGCATTTCTCTGAAGCCAATCCGCTAGCTTTGTCCAATTCTATAACTTGAAGACAACTCTGAGACTGCATTACCATAGGATACTTTCACAACATCAAATTGGAAAAAGAAAGCGCACAATTGTCTAGCAAAATATTAAAATGGTTTCATGGGCGGGGGGGGGGGGGAGTGGTCTCCATGACAACTACATGCTACGAACATACCAGACTCTGGGAGGACACGCAGGTCTCCATCTTTGTAGTCATCCCACAGCTGGTACATGTAGAGCATGGGGTCCTTCTCGTAGGTGATGTAGTACCAGTGGGTCATGATGGGGGCGCGGGACAGCACCATGCCCCTCCACTCGTTCTCCTCCCCATCCTCCGTCTCAAAGAGATGCTCCACGGCTCTGCCCACCAGCTCCTCCGCTCCCGCTGGCACCTTGATCTTGTTGTTCACTGGACAGAATAGGAGGTTGCCTTAGTGCTCACATCATAGTTCACTAGTGGCTCTTCTGAAAAGATATGCTCAAGATGTTTATCTGCTGATTGTACTGTTTAATACAGTCATTAGTAATGCTGCCAGTTATCATTTGTGGAGGTAAATATGGGTTGTAGTGTCATGGCTAAAATGCTGATTTTGACCACATCTTAGTTACTGCAATATTATGGAAAAATGGTTATGAGTGGTAGGGTTGGTAAATCTGTAGAAGAAATGTGTTGTGAGAAGGCTTTACTGGGAGCAATGAAGGACATTGTAATATAAATGAAAATACTGATGAATTCTGTTAAGTGTCTTCCGCCCAAATACGTTTTCGGCCGTTACGTTTCCAGTCTTCTCAAACTCCATGGCTGGGACCTCGATTCGACCCATTATCAAGGTTGGCATTTCAACAGCAGCCCGTATCGTAACCTGCGTTTCTTGGACCAAAAAAAACACTGTTCGTACGACCAGACTCACCCACTTTCTCCGCCAACACCTGCAGCCCGGACACCCGCTCGTCCGTGAAGAGTTCGATGGCGTAGACGCAGTCGACGCCGTCGTACTTCACCATGTACAGCGTGTTCCTCACCGAGAGGCGCTCCAGCACCGTGCCCTTCCACGTCATCAGCTCGGCTTCCTCCCGCCACGTGTGCTGGATCCTCAGACCCGGCAGGTTGTCGGGCTCCGGGGCACAGCTCTCGCTCAGTTCCCGGCCGCTGCGCTTCCTGCGAGGACACGGCCACGGCAGACAATACGTTCCACTGAATAGAGCGGAACTGCCGTTACATCGCCTTTTACATGCTTGCATTCATGTCCCTGGCAACCAGATCCACCCTTCTTCTTTCTTTGTTCTCCAAGGAGGGGAAACTAGGATTACTTGAATAGCGCTACGACTCAAATATGGAGGAATTGCAGAAGGCAATTCAATCCATACATCTTGGTTCAGCCCATCTCCTGTACAGGTAAAATGGAGTCCAGTAACCAAGAGACCAATAACCTCAAACACAGATTGAACCCACAGTAAGCAAAGCATGCCAAATATTGACATACAACACAACACTTCAACATATTAAAAACACAATGATGACAATAATCATCTCAAGATTTCTTACAGTAGGTCTATAATACTGTCAGCACATGCCATTAATCCGGTATTGATTGTCTATCAGTGTCCATCTTCCTCAAATAAAGGACCAATCAAACTGTGAGGGCTAGATGTGGTTAACATGCATTGAGGACACTGGAGATTGGAGTCCAAAATGATGTAGACCTCGTGCTGAAGCCTACCTTCCCCGTTTCTTTGACATGTTTCCATCAATCCAGTCCTGTGAGACACAGAATACAGTCAAATGGGTGTTAGGAGGAGGGTCGTAGTTCACACGTTGAGGACTGTTGAGTTAACCGAGTTTGAAAACTAACAATGGAGACAGAGAAACTGTTTGACACGCTGCCAATGAGCGGCCACAAGTTCATTCAACAAAGGCAATGCAAATAATAATGATAATAATAAGACTAACAGTTACAATAGGTTGCCTGGCACTTCGTGCTTGGGCCCCTAATGAGCCACCACAGCTGGCCTGCCGGATGTCAACACAACTGATACAATGTCCACATCTACAGCGATCTAAGCCAAAACCAACACACACACACACACACACACACACACACACACACACACACACACACACACCGAATAAAAGATTTTCCTTCTTTTTTTAAACAGAAAAGTCATTATGAATCAGAAAGATCCTATCGCAAGTGTAAGAATAAGTAAAGGTTTAAGTGAAAGCATGAAAATAAGTCAGAAGTCAAAGTGGATAGTAAGGAAGCTTTAATCTGAGAATTAGACACAACGTCTATAAAATGTTTAAGAGTAAGGCATTTCTCTTAAAATATTCCAAATGGAGGTTTCAAATGAATGCTTGTAAATGTAGTTAAAGTGAAATGAACAAGGACAAGGCCTTAACAAGCATGTTTCTGTTCAATGCGGTTGATTGTTTTTTGATTGCTTTTTCAGCTGTACTCAAGTACAAGTACTCAACTAATAGGACAAACTATAGTTGAACTACACCCTAGACAGTTTTCAAATAAATCTTACACTAGAGAACACACAAAAATATTCCAAATTACACATACATACTGTGGGAGTGTGTGTGGATGGTGGCTGGTTTAAGCAGCCTCACCTGGCCCGAGTCAGACTGATTGGAGTCTGGGGCTGGGTGAGCTGCACACCTGTTGCACATTGAGCAATCAGTGTGCACAGGTTAAACCAGCCATCACCACACACACTCAGGGAGAGCTCTCCTACATGGCAGCATGGAGCACCATCTGTTTGTGTCATCATACTCAACCTTGGCAATAAACTGGTTTAACATCACCACCCTGTGTCCTTTGTTTGGAGGAGCCCGAGGAAAGTCACCTAGGTGGCGTATGGCAGCCACCTAGGTGTCATGTAACTTGGACTTTGCTACACATACATTCAAAATGCACTGGACTCGTAAGAAAATAAAAAAAATATTTTTGTGGAGAATTAATAATACCATTATTTATATTAATAATTATTACTATGGAATGCATATGATTAATACCAAGCTCAGTTATAATAGTTGTTATTACTATTATTTTATGGTATTTCAGATTAATAGAGAAGTGCTGGTAAGATCACTGCTATATTGTGTGGCTGAGGTCATCTTCAGCATGGAAGAAACATTGTTAAAATTCCATGAAGGAACGGTCGTGGATAATGTCTGAAATAATGGCATCTGGGATCTGTTTGGCTCTGTTACTATGCTGCTAATGATTCCCCCTAAGGGATCCATGAAGTGGTCAACTCGAACCAGGAGTTGTTCTACAATTTGGTAATTGACCTTGTCTTTCAGCAAGGCAATAAAACAAAATCAAAACCTGCTTGACAACACCATAAAAAATAAAAATAATAATATAAAATAATAAAAGAAAGAAGACACTCTTCTTTCACAGTCACCTATTTAAATTGAAGGGATTAAAAACACCCAGCTGTCAACCAAACAAGCCTTGATCTCTTCATTAGACTGTGTCCTGGAGCTGAGCCATGGACTCAGCCCTGTTTGTATGCCTGTCAAGGATGTCCCGGTGGGCTCCCCATAAAGACCTTTACAGGCCGTTTGGTCTCAATCATCTAAACCCAACTACAACACATGCTGCAGGGCTTTGCAGTAACGGTGATACGACCCCTGAGCTATGTTTACAGCGACCACTGCCTCTCTGGTGGATGCCAGTTGGCAAGTAACATGCAGGTGCAAATTCCACCATTGATTATCATGTCTCAGAGAGAAGCACATCTATCGCGTAACCATAGACGACGTCGGGTATATGCTACGTTCAATATTTAACATGCATGGATCAATCCACTGAATGTAAGGCTGCACGGTGATGAAAATACCAATAATCATCCTCATCATTTACCCAAATCACTGGAGATGACCCGGATTAGGTCGATTTTAGCTAGTGGAAATCATCATGTGCAGTCTTAATATAGATTCGGAGAACATTTAAATTCACAATGTCATTATTTATCATAACAGATTTTTTTTAAAGCTGCCACCCCAGTATTTTAAAATCCCCAAAACAACAACGCATCTAAATCAGGATGAAAGAAAAGTCGATTTTTTATTTATTTTTTTACTTGGCTACAACTTCCTGACGTGACTACATTTGAGTTTGTTGACTTACTCTCCACTGTTGTTCTTCTTCCCTACACACAAACAAAGGCCTCGACACAACTCAGAGCAGCAGCGCTTCCGTCGACGTGCCCAACGCTTAGCAGCGCAGCGCGAGACTTTATTCCCGGCCCAACGTGCTTAGCAGCGCGAGACTTTATCCCCGGCCCAACGTGCTTAGCAGCGCAAGACTTTATCCCCAGCCCGACGTGCTTAGCAGCGCAGCGCGACACTTTATTCCCGGCCCAACGTGCTTAGCAAGAGCAGTCATGGGGCAGGCAAAGGTCAAAACCGTAGGCAAATCCAAAAAACAGGCAGGAACTAAACAGGCAGGCTGGCAGGCAGACAGACAGCAGACAGGCAGACAGGCAGGCAGGCAGGCAGGCAGACAGACAGACAGACAGACAGACAGACAGACAGACAGACAGACAGACAGACAGACAGACAGACAGAGTGAACTGACTAGGTAAGCTAAGAGCAAACATAAGAACAATCGGACAACATGGACACTGAAAGCACAGGACATAAATAGGCTGAGTGATTAGCACAATGACAAACAGGTGAGCGGGAAACAGACAATGGCAGGTGTACAGGTGAGGGGCGGAGACAGGGCCACAACAGAAGTAGGCACATGGTGGACAACAACACAAAATAACCAGCAGGAGGCCACAGAGTCACTGAGTCCCAAAACAGAGGAGCTGACAGTTTCCTTCAGGCTTGCATACTGAACACATTATGCCACAATACATTTTCATATTCAACACAGGGATGTTGGAGGACCAATGGTCCCCACTCTCTTTCCCCCTCTTTTTTTTTTCTCCAGCCTCGACCTGTTTTCCCGCCTTGCCGACCGGACAGAGAGATCCAAACAGTGAGTGAAATATTTGCAGAGGAAAAAGTGCTCTGTCTCCAGGACCTTTGTACCTGTAGAGTCACAGGCCTGCTACGTTACAGTAAATATCCCAACATACACAGGTGAAAATGTATCTTTGACCTGGGGTTTAAGATAAAGAACATCAAAAGTGGGGACACACAAAGACACACACAGGCTGAAAATCTCACAGAACAACGCTTGCGGCCTACTGCCAAAGTAGGCTGTAGTCATGGGGGCATTATGCAAACTTTTCCAAATCCAATTTGCTCCAAGAAGGCAAGTGTTTCATGAAAGTTTTGTGGTCTAAAGTGCTTTCACATACTGGATAGCAAATGGAAGCTGCTTGTTGGGACTACGTTAGGAACGAGAACCACAAACGACCATATGGATTCTTTGTGTGTGTCTGTGTGCGTGGTTTGGTGAGTGCTCGTGCATGTGTTTGTATGTGCTTGTGTGAGCTTGCATGTTCACACACACACACGTGTGTGTGTGTGTGTGTGTGTGTGTGTAGCAGAACACATACTCTCCCACACAGGGTTAGTGTATATATGTTAGTGTATATAGGTTAGTGTCACATACTCTCCCACGCACGTACACGAGCACACACACACACGTGTGTGTGTGTGTGCTCGTGTACGTGCGTATGTGTGCGTGTGCGCTTATGTGCGTGTGTGTGTGTTTGTTACTAGCTTTGACCCCACAGAGCTAAGAACAAATGCAACATGATACCTCGTCTACTAATCAACAGACTGTTTTGTTGTTTCATTTCATGCTGCCATGTAGGAGATCTCTCTCTGAGTGTGTGTGGTGGTGGCTGGTTTAACCTGTGCACACTGATTGCTCAATGTGCAACAGGTGTGCAGCCCCACCCAGCTCCAGACTCCAATCAGTCTGACTCGGGCCAGGTGAGGCTGCTTAAACCAGCCACCATCCACACACACTCCCACAGTGAATAATTGAGGTCGTTAGTCTCACTTTAATAGGAAGGACCAACAAAAGGGACCTTTGTTACACCTTGTTTCCTCTCACAGGCGCGACTTACTAACACGTGTGCTCATGTGTCTCCATTTGACGTGCAAGCCCAATGAACCATGAATGGATGAATGATGGATGGATGAACTGATGAATGGCCGTCAGTCAGTGAACGAGACGCCTCTTGAATTCATTTCTGTGAGATTGCTGAGGGGGGGGGGGGGGGGCGAGGGGGGCGGGCGAGGAACATTACTGGGCAAACTCTTTCCCATTAACTTGTACTGAGGAGTCTTTCGGAAGGATCTTACTTTTCTCAATGAAACATCAAGCGACACCTTTTCACCTTTTTCTGAATCGCTGTTGGGTTTTTAACTGCTGACCGAAAACACATTTCCAAGCCCAGTTACTTTTGAAGAACCTGTTTTATCCTCACCGTTGTTCTGGGGGAACTTACATCACTGAGTGTGTCCTTCCTCCGTCAGGCCGTCCCAGCTGTGGATCAAGAGACGTGCCCTCCCCGCACGGTTTCTGGAGTCTTCGACCCGGTTCCATATCGACGCCTTCCTGCCTGGGGCGGGGCCGCCCTGCAGAGGGAGCGGGAACGAGGGCAGGAGGTGTTCTCTCCACAAGAGCCTCTGTCTTGTTAGGGCGAACGCTCTCGTGTTCTCTCCACAAGAGCCTCTGTCTTTGTTAGGGCCAACGCTCTCGTGTTCTCTCCACAAGAGCCTCTGTCTTTGTTTGGGCCAACGCTCTCGTGTTCTCTCCACAAGAGCCTCTGTCTTTGTTAGGGCCAACGCTCTCGTGTTCTCTCCACAAGAGCCTCTGTCTTTGTTAGGGCCAACGCTCTCGTGTTCTCTCCACAAGAGCCTCTGTCTTTGTTAGGGCCAACGCTCTCGTGTTCTCTCCACAAGAGCCTCTGTCTTTGTTAGGGCCAACGCTCTCGTGTTCTCTCCACAAGAGCCTCTGTCTTTGTTAGGGCCAACGCTCTCGTGTTCTCTCCACAAGAGCCTCTGTCTTTGTTAGGGCCAACGCTCTCGTGTTCTCTCCACAAGAGCCTCTGTCTTTGTTAGGGCCAACGCTCTCGTGTTCTCTCCACAAGAGCCTCTGTCTTTGTTAGGGCCAACGCTCTCGTGTTCTCTCCACAAGAGCCTCTGTCTTTGTTAGGGCCAACGCTCTCGTGTTCTCTCCACAAGAGCCTCTGTCTTTGTTAGGGCCAACGCTCTCGTGTTCTCTCCACAAGAGCCTCTGTCTTTGTTAGGGCCAACGCTCTCGTGTTCTCTCCACAAGAGCCTCTGTCTTTGTTTGGGCCAACGCTCTCCAAGGCGCAGTCAGAATTGAACCCGGAGTCAAAAAACTAAATACCAAACAGCCACCTGGTTCAGGGATTGAATCTGTGTCTCCCAGCGCAAGCACTTAACTAAATATGTATTCCCCCCCCCCCCCCCCCCCCCCCCCCCCCCCCCCCCCCCCGCAAATAACATTA
>JACYXH010000116.1:247500-262500 GCA_026745465.1 Lota lota | reverse complement strand
TATGTGTTTTCTTAACGATAGACACACACACACACACACACACACACACACACACACACACACAAATACATAGTGGGGATGTAAAAGATGGGCCTCACATGTAATCTCTCCCCCCTGTGGAGAGTGGACCAGGCAGGGAGGATCTTTGGCTGTTTCTGGAGAGCATCAGACGTCTTTACGAACCCCTGCAGGCATCAGTGAATACTATAGAAACATTAGTGAGAGGCCTTGCATCTGCTCCTCACATCTACACACCCCCCATCACCTGGGTCTTTTCATTGACCGACAGCCACACAGTCCCAGAGGCGACAGAAAACAAGCTTTTCGGTGTGTAGTCTATAGGCGACAAACCTCCGTAAAACGTGACTCGCGGCCCACTCACATGCGTGCTCGGAAAGAGTGTGTTAAGCAGTAGCATTTCTCATAAAGAGTACAAAGGGGGGGGGGGGGGGGGGAGAAATAGTGTTATATGTTGGAATGATATGTTAGCATCTTGAAACGATATAGCTTCAATATGATAATGCTACATTTAGTATGATTAGCTTATTGTGCCAAAACTCTAGCTTTCACAGAGCTCACATCAAGAAAAATGTAAGTTAAAAAACTATCACCATCATTGCTTTTGAGTAAAACCTTGTACATCTTAAAGACTCTATGTCAAGAGTCAAAATGCTTATATTTAGTATTTCTGTCACGATTTGTCTAGTGCAGGAACCCAAAAGCAGACCAGGACGAGGTAAGTAGGAATTTACAAGGTGAGTATTTATTTGGAAACTGAATTTCGAATATTGGTCAGGAGTGGGTGAGGTTGGAAGGCTGGAGGTCTTTGTGCTGATCCAACAATGCTGCAGTGAAGTAGACAGCCAGGCAGGTGTGAGTGACAATCCAGGTGAGTAACTGTAGACGGAGGAGTAGGCGGCAGATTAGTGACAGGCAAACGGAGACAAAAACAGCAACTACTTTGCAAAAACTTGAAGCTTGACACGAGAGCTAAACATACTGGTTACGCTAACGATCCGGCAGGGAATGGATGTCTGGTCATGGCTTAAATAGTGCAGAGGTGAAGATCAGGACAAGGTGTGCAGATTGCAGCAGGTGAACGTAGTTGGAGAATCAGCCGGGATGTGTTCAGGAAACTCAGGAAAATTGGACATCAGGTCAGAGGAATAAACAAAACTAAGGCAAAACAGGCTCAAGGCTGCAGGATTCATGACAATTTCCCTCCAGCGTACTGCGTGTACTAACAAGCTCTTGTCGTATGAGATTATCTCAAATACCCAGCCGCTGGTCCTAAACACAGACGGTCTAAAATCAGCAGAGAAGACGTTAAGGTGTGTGTGTGTGTGTGGGGGGGGGGGGGGGGGGGGTAGATAAGAACAAGAAGCAGAACAGAGAAGATAAAGAAGAGGAGCAGGGTAGGGGGGCAAGATAAAGAACAAGAAGATTGTGGCCAGAGGAGGGGAGGCAGGGAAGGGGACAAAGGAGAGATTAAGCATGAATTTGTGAAGTGAGTAATAGCAGGAGATTTAAAGTGTTGGAATAGGTGAATGTACAACAAAACAACGAATGAACAAAGGACAATGAAGTATCAGAGGAAGGAAATGAGAGGGGGTAGTGAAAAAGAGAAGCACGGTAAAAGTTTGGTGAGAAAAGCAGAGATGTCGCTGAGGCATCTCCCCAGATAGATAGCGTGAGAATGACTTTAGGGAGTCAGCAACCTCCATGCCTTAAATATAGCCCCTGCAGGGGGGGGTCATAATCTCTGCTGGTAGTGGGCGGTGGTGGTGAGTGGCGGTCATGGTGAGAGGGGGATTGATTGACAGCATGTTCAGACGCAGGTCAGGATTTCAACGTGTAATGGAGAAGCATACCGTGTTGGTGAGTATTACAGTGGGTTGCATTCAGTACTACACACTACAGTGATTTGTGTTGTACCACAATTATTTGAACAAATATTGGCTTCGGTGAATACTTATTTTAGAATTTATCTTTATTCATTTATTTTATATTTTTTAGTTTGTGTCACTAGAGATACTTAGTTATTTATTCATACTATATATTCTTTATTTGAGCTTTTGCATGTTCTTGTATGTTTCTTAAAATCCCTTATTTTGTGGGATTTCAACAACAACATTGACACTAGTCTCATTACTTAACTGGACTTGAAGTGGTGGATTGCAGAACCCATATCTCATTGTTTCGATGTTTGTTTGTTTGACTTTGTATGATCTTTTTATCTAGTAATTAATCAGCGGTGACTTAAAGGTCATACATTCGCATGTACACTGAACTTCCTCTGAACTACTTTTGCATAGATGCATTCTTTGTTAACCATGTATTTAAGACAATGTGTGAGTGTTTGTGTGTATTTTCTGCATGCGTGTGTGTACGTGCACTCATGGCGCGCGTCCGTGTAGGCGGCTCTGCCCAACGGTGTGGTGCCAAACACACCACTGAGTCTTGTGTCACAAAAGGCCAATTAGCACACCGGCTAATGACTGCTTCCCTCTCTGCCACCTCTCACCGCCGACAAGACTCATTAAATGAAATCAACACACTGCTCTTTCCACCGTGTAAATGTTCTGTGTTTTGTTGTAGGTGTTACATGACTCTACTTAATGGAAAACCAGGGCCAGAGTGAATGTCAATCGCCACATCAGGAATGAATGACCTCCGCACTAGAGAAGTAGAAACAGTCAAAGAGAAACAGAAAGAGAAGAGAGAAAGAGTCTAAAAGTGACACAGAGGGACAGTGTCTTATATGCTTGACAGGGTCAGAATAAATGTGGGCAGAGAAATCTAAATGTCGAAAACATTTAAACAGATGAGTGGAGGTAAGCATTTTTATACAGTAGGAGCTACGCACAGTATTCCTAACTTATATATGCTATTGTGTACACAATGCTATTGTGTACAAAATGCCATTGTGTAAAACCGTGCCGCTTACCTAAAAAGGCCCAACGAGTGAACTGTAGCCTAAGGAGTAGTTAGCCCAATGCTAATGCATTGCTACAGGTGTCTTTTGTAGCTTACATATCCAACCATCAAACTGTGGAGACCAGGAACACCACCTGAACGACGCCCCGCCTGAGGATTGGAGAGCATGCACATGCGCTCTACAAGTTGATCAGAGAGGGACGGCTAGTAAACATAGCTCAGACAAAGAAATAATACACAGGGGAAGCAATTGATGCTTTCTTTTTGCATGTCTGTGTGTTTATCATTTGTGGGTTTATGTGCTACATTCTTTGTGTTGCACGTAGCCCATTTGAGCATGAAGCTGGCTTCTCTCACTACAGCTGGTCCTGTTAGCTGCTGGTTATGTTACCAAGGAAAATGTGTGTTTATGTGTATGTATTAACTACTTTAATCCATCACTCACACATACTGGCATTTCCGACTGCCGTTTCACAAGCAATTATCTGCGCTAATCACGAACGGAGGAGCAAATATGGCTTCTTTCATGTGCAGAGAGAAAAAGAGGCCTTTCAAGCATTCAAAGCATTTTCTACTGAGCCTGGATTTCCACATTCTCCATGCTGTATACACCCTATTGGCTTATATTACCGTGTGTGTGTGTGTGTGTGTGTGTGTGTGTGTGTGTGTGTGTGTGTGTGTGTGTGTGTGAACAGTGCTATGAGGGTAGTTGTAATCAGGCGAAACAGAGGGGACAGATGTTGTTTTGGACATAGACGTGCTGCTCCCAAAGTTCATGAGCAATGTTGTGCAAAAATGGGAGCTCCATTTGTGTGCGTGTATTGGAGGAGTTGTTGAGCAGTCATTTAATTACATTTGTCTACTAATCTGTGTTAGGTGTGTTACAAGTGTCTGTCTGACACTAATAACACACCTAACAGCACCACAGGAGAATGTTTGAACACGTTCAAAGGTGTCGGAGATAGCTAATGAAGGATGTGTGTGTGTGTGTATGTGTGTGTGTGTGTGTCTGTGTGTGGGTGCAAGTGTGTGTTTGGTTGGTATGTATGTCTGATTGTGCTTAAGTGTGTCTATGTATGTATGTGTGTGTGTGTGTGCGCGCGTGTGTGTGCGTGTGTGTGTGTGTGTGTGTGTTGTGTGTGTGTGTGTGTGTGCGTGTGTGCGTGTGTGCTAGTGTGTTTGTGCATGTGTGTGTGTGCGTCTGTGTCTATGTGTGTGTGTGTGTGTGTGTGTGTGGGTCCACAGGTGCAGATGGCTTAGCTGTGAGGGGTCCCACGTGGTGGCAGTGAGACACTGACACTGCAGCTGTGTTGGCATCATGGTGGCAGTGCCAGGCTGAGAGTTGGTTCCCTCAGTGTCCCCCACCCCCAACACAACCAAGACCAATAGCACCCTGCCTTTATGAGCCGTAATGTCACTAATCAGAAAACACTCATGTGGATTTGACTACTCATTTGTTGCTGCTGTGATTTGTTTTTCAATTCACTTCAATTTAGTTCTACAGCCACAGCATTGAATGGTGTAGTAGTAGTCCTAATGGTTATTTCAAAACAGCGCCAAACAACTTACAGACACTTGATTGGAAACACGCATGCCTATGTATTTATGAGACATACTTTTATAGCTCACCAGCCTACAACATTTTCTACACGTCTGTACAATTCTTATTGTGCTACTTTTAACTCAATTCTTTCTAATCACATTCTCATATCTAAAGACATTCCTACTTGCAAATCCACTGCGGAGACGTTGTTGCGTGACCTACAGTAGTGGCGCCTCCTGCTGCTGCCCCATATATTCACATGATGACAGAGCCCAGGACACTACCTGAATAACAAGAAAGTTGTACCGTCTTATACTCTGTATATCTTGTACTGTATGACACATGTTACATGATATTGCATGTGCAACGTACAATATTTCCAAATTTCCATTTTATAGCCCAATACTGTGAGACTATAAAAGCAGCATATGGTTTCCCCTCTGAGCTAGGTACAGTATAGTAAAAATAGCATGTCCTACTGTTAATCACCATGTGTGCTGAGAGAACACTGGGTAATTATCGCCTGCAGTTGTAAGTGAGTCTCAAGGTATCTGCTACAGGTTTATGGAAGTCATACAGGAAGTGGAACGCACCCACATGCACACATAAACAATAAACACACACACACACACACTCACAGATATACACACACAGACACATACAAACACACACACACACATAAAACCATAAATATACACACACATACTTAAACACACTGTATTCATCCAGATTATTTATATAGCCAACTCTGCAGTTCCAGACCATCCAGACACAGTAGCTAGTGGGGCTTGGCAAACACCTTGTAGGTCTGGCTCTAGTTTAACCACATTTATTTTACACGCTCACCTGTACTCTATCAACAGTAGCGTCATCCATTGTTAAACAAAACGTTTAAAATTCCTTTGATTCTGGGAACCAATTCATCACACAGTAGAACTCAACTCAACTCAAGATCGAAAGAGAAGAGAGAGAGAGAGAAGAGAGAGACAAGTAAAGAGACATAGAGAAGCTAGAGAAAGAGAGAGACAGAGATGAGGAGAGAAGAGAACAGAAGGTCAGAGGAGAAGAGACAGAAAGAGAGATAAAGAGAGAGAGAAGACCACTGAGATCAAAATATTATAAGAGATAGATCCAGATCCAAACAAACAGGGAGATGAAACAAGAGTGAAACTTATATGTACAACACCAATGATACAAAAAATAGTCAAATTTCGCACAACACAGGACGGCATCATACAGAAATAAATAAGCTAGAACAACTGTCTGAAACGTACAGAAGAAGAAACAACAGTCGTGAGAGTCGATTGTGATATTAGAGAAGAGAGAACAGAGGAGAGCAATTACAAACATAGAGAGAGAGACAAGCCAAAGACTGAGATTTATACCACTTTACAGAGAAGGGACGCAGAAGAATGATGAATAAATAAGAGGGAGAGAGGAACACGGGAGACACGAGGAGAGAAGAGAGGATAAAAGGTGACAGAGGACAGAGAGAGAATAGGGAAAAAAGGAAAAGACAGACGTATTTATAGAGGACAAGAGATGGAGAATCAGATAGAAAAAATAATGATGAGAGGTACAAGACAGAAAGAACAGTTAGAGATGGAGGAGAGTGAAAGAGGAAAACCAGTGAGAAACAAAGACAGAGAACATTGAGAAAAATAGAGAGATGAGAGATAAAAAACGGGAGAGAAAGATCAAGCAAGAGGAATGAGAGTGAGGAACAGGAACTAACGAGATGAGAGGAGAGAGGAGAGAGAAGAGAGAGAGAATGTGACGAGTGAGAAGGGAAGAAAGAAGAGGGATCAAGAGAGAGAAGAAGAGAGAGAGAGTTGGAGAGAAAGGCTGAAGAGAAGAGAGAGAGAGAGAGAGAGAGAGAGGTGGGCAGAAAACAGAAAAAATAAAAAAGAGAGAGACAGAGAGAAGGAATTCCAGTATATATAATTACAGTGGTGAGAGTGGGTTTACAGCTCCGGAGGTGCCTACGTGTCCCTGGCACACGCCCATAAACAAGTGTGGCAGACATGCACACACACTGACAGAAGACAAAGACCGCCGGAAAAACCACACGTCTGATCAAACGTCGCCCACCCACCACACCCCACCACAACGGTCATCATCTCGCGTTTGACACAAAACGGATTTCACACACACACACACACACACACACACACACACACACACACACACACACACACACACACACACACACACACCATTCAAGGTCTATGGGTGACAAACTTCTTCTTCTGCTCTGAGAAGTTTGGATTTATTGCTGAGAGGCAAACGCAGCCTGGCCAGAGCGTGGGGTTGTGTTAAGCTGTTATAAACGTGTTCTCCGGCCAGCGCTCGGGGAGCCGCTCTGCGGTGCGGCCTTGTGTAATTACTGTCAGCATTTACACAGCCCTCGTACGTCTCCCCGCGCGGAAGCTGTCACGCACGCGCCTTTACCGTTTGCCCATTTCGAGGATACAGTTTAAATCATCCCGAAAAGGGAATGGTTTTCCTCCTACTTTATAAACGGAAAGGGAGAGAGACACACAAGATACATATTTATTAGGTCAAATGTTCCACTATTTGTTAGTAGATAATGCTAAATCTTGTGATTCCGCAAACTCAACAGTTGATGGTCAGTTCTTAGATGACAATTAAAACCAGTATTTTCATAAAGAACATTGCTCGTTTTATGTTTATTTAAGTTAAATGTTCTATGTTTCAGTTTTCCAGCTATGACAGCAACGTACAGTACAGTACAGTACAGTTCAGTACAGAACAGCAACTCTTATGTTAGACTCCCTCGCTGACCTCATCAAAGCTACGGGAATGGGAAACCATCCTTGACCGTACCATTTCTCACTCATATTTGTTTTCTCTTTCATTCCTCAGTAATTTGTCCGGCCTTCAACACTATAGCATGGATCTTGCCTCATATTCTTTGAAGCACACGGCCCATCGATTGTGAAAGAATGGAATTTCTGGAGAGGTAATTAGAAACAGAATCAAGATTGTTGAGGCTCTCTCTATTATCAAGTTTATCAACAAACAAAAAAGAAGTCTTAAAACTCTTCTGTAACTATTTACTGGAGGTGATCTTGAATACTAGACAGGTCAATGGGTTGACCAATCGTAGCTAATTGGCAGGCAGCCCAGCCAATTACAAACAGCCAATCACTCAAAACAAACAACACTGGTTGCCATATGACGGTGTGAATCTGTAAAGGTTTGTGTGAAATGTGTTTGTGTTTGCATATGTGACTATGTGAGTGTGTACTAATGTCTCCTTCTGTGTCTGTCTGCACGGCTGTCTACACGAGGCTCAGCCACACAACACACACACATTGTGCTGCATCAGCCCAACCGCTGCAGCCCGCTACTTTCAATAGAAAGTATGAATGTCCCCCCGCTTATATAGCCCAGAGGGAGAGAGAGGGAGAGAGAGAGAGAGAGAGAGAGAGAAAGAGAAAGAGAGAGAGAGAGAGAGAGAGAGAGAGAGAGAGAGAGAGAGAGAGAGAAAGAGAGAGAGAGAGAGAGAGAGAGAGAGAGAGAGCCCTAGTATGAGCATCTGCTGACTGACACTACCATCACTCATAAACTTGTGTACACACACGTGCACATGTATGGACACGCATGAACACAGAGAGAGAGAGAGAGAGAGAGAGAGAGATTGTGCTTACGCTGGCAGAATATAAAGCCAGTGGTGGCCTTTTGGCCACAAAAACACAAAACAGAACCAAAAACATTTCTACACTTTCCCTAATTACTTCAATGGGACAGAAACATTTGTTGATCCCATTTATAGATCACAGGAACTGTTGCTTCAAAATGTAAAACATGAGAGTAGAGAAGAGAAAGAAATCACCATGGATGTCATTATCTTATCTGAATGGATAAGCATGGAAACTTTTCAGAGGTTACTATGGTAATGCTCTGATGGCTAAGGAGAGCTCATTATGGACTGGCAGGGTCTCTGGTCTCGATGGTTACAATGATACCATATTAACACACACATCTCTCTCTATCTCTCCATGTATTCTCTCTCTCTCTCTCTCTCTCTCTCTCTCTCTTTCATCTCGTCTCTAATCACCCTGGCTAGGTGTTTCTTCCATGCTGCCTTTGACCTTTGAACTTATGGCGTTCTGAATGGCCTTCACAACAGAAGGCCTCCCTCCAGGCAGGCAAGAGGCTCTGATTGGCTTTGGGTATCTGTACTGAATCTGGGCTAAAAGGCCACTCCCGTCCTCCCATTCAGTGATTAGCTCTTGGCTCTGTGCAGAAGCATAGAGGTAAATGTGAAATACCCATGTGACCTAATGTTGGATTACATTACATTTTGTTATTCCTGGACGTAACTGTAGGACATTTGCACGCTGAATAAAATACCGGCCAATCGAATGATTGATTGTCTGGTATGGAGGACTTTTGTCCACTCTCTTGCCCTGAGGTGACACCACAGATATGGCGCAAAATGGCAGGTGTCAAATAATTGCTGAAGAAATGAATATATATATATATATATATATATATATATATAAAATATTGTTACACTTGTGCCCATAGCTACGAGGTAAAGTGGTAGTGGATGGAAAGAGGAGGTGTGGAATGGTTCTGACAAGTTGTCAAACAAGTGGAAACCGCGGACGAGGAGAAGGACAGCGGCATGGAGGGTTCAGGCGTGAAGGTGCGTGATGGAGAACGCGTGAAAAAGTAGTCTATTGGTCTGTCAGTCCGTCTACGTGTTTGTCTGTATGTCTACGTGTATCCCTCTGTTGTTCTGTCTGCTGTCTACATCCCTACATCTGTCTGCCTTCCTGTCCATCTATGTGTCTGTCTGTCTGCCTCTCTGTCCGTCCAGCTGCCCATCTCTCTCACTGATAGCTTGACTAAACCACTTGGTCTGCAACACTCACTACACAGTTTCCACCGTGCCTTTCTGATCTTTTTTATTTCCCTTTTTTTTACTCTTTCTCTCATCTGCTTCTCTCTGTGAAAGAATGGAAAAATACTCAAATGCAGCTGAGACCAATTATTTGAAGACCCAGAAATGTGTTTGTCTGTGTGTGTGTGTGTGTGTGTGTGTGTGTGTGTGTGTGTGTGTGTGTTTGTGTGTATCTTCTAGATTAGATGTGTTGTGTCATACCTCTGGCGCAGAGCCCAGGATGTAGTGAAAGGGAGGCGGGGGGCGGGGCAAAGCACGTGTAGGAGGACCACCGTAACCATGACAACCACAACAACATCTTCCCTATGAATCCACTCAAAATGTCTAGGTCCACCCATGGGAATCACGGAGTGGTCTGTCAATGCTCAGTTCAGCACATGATATATAAAGAAAAAACATCTCACTGGAATTCTAGCCTAATTTCACAATCTGCACTTTAGGGGGGAATACCATATAAATAATTCTGACTCACATAAAAACATACATTCAATGCAAATGCATGCATCTGAAAACTGATTTTTGCATGGATTAGTCTGAAAGACAAAGCCTGTGTCTATGACAATAGTTAGGCATATATTAGACGGCAGGCAGGTAGCTATAGATAGAGGTTTGAATACAAATAATCAAACTGAATAGTGAACAAAAGGAGAGGCTAAACTGGGTTTGGCTGCAGGTTCCAGGGTGGGGGCGGGGGGTTCCAGGGTTTGGGAAGGACATGGGACCACAGCTGGGGCTGCAGCTCCCCCTGGGGCCACAGCGGGGGAATACACACCGGTCATGCCTGGTGGCGGTGGTTCGGAGACATGAACATGAGTCCGAACCTGAAATGAAGCTGAAATGAAATCTATATTTAATAGAGGAGGGATTATTATCTTATTTTGGGTCTCGAACCCATTCTTTAAATTGGTGGGGTGGGGTGTATATTGCACTGTACACCCAACCCCAAAGAATAGGAGAAAAAGAAGAAAGAAAGAAATACTTAGTAATACATTTACAACGACCAAGGTCAGTCAATGGTCTAGAAACCATCAAGATAATAGGGATACTGGTTTACAGAAAGTAAAAGTGGGTGGAAACCATATATTTATATATTTTACACATTAAAATGCTCTTGATTAGTTACACAAGTACACAACAATAGTTCCCCTCTTTAATCGTCACTTTCTCTGTTCTCCTTCCCTTGTATTTACATGCTGCATGATGTTCGCCACGGCAGCGCAGTTATGTATTTACGACCTTCGCTTTTATAAGAGCCGTTAAACACCTGCTCGGACGTTGACCCAGGGGGTCATTCAGAGGAAGACAACTAACACCAGCGATGAGGACTCATGGCTGGCTCTTGATCCCAGACCCAGCTCGTAATGGCTTGCCCACTGTGCAACACACGCACGCTTGCCATGCATGCCTTTGAATAAAGTATGGGGGTGCTCACACACACACGCACTAGACATTATCTCTCTTTTTCACACACACACACACACACACAGCCAACAACTTTACAAGCATGTGCACACACCACACACAAGAAAGAAAAAAAATAACACACGCCCACATGTTCATCTGAGCATGCACACATCTGCATAGACGCACACCGTTTTTTCTGTGTGATGGTTAAGGATTGCAGGTCTGTCATTAGGTTGAACATTGCTGGTATATAGAACAGCTGTTGCAGAAAAGGAAAAACATCGTTTGGTCAGTCCCGGTCTCTGGCCCGCTCTCCATCTTTAGTGTGTGTGTGTGTGTGTGTGTGTGTGTGTGTGTGTACAATCTCAATGGACTGAGTACAACCCCTGTGATGATGATACGGGATCTACATGTACGACGATATATTTCAGTGTTTCGGGAAAAACCTTGCCAAGATATAGGGCTCGATCTTTCCCAGAGGGAGAGAAATCAGAAACAAAATGGAGCCAAAAAGGACCCGAAAGCTTTAATTATGGTCTTATGAGAATAACTCAAGCAAACATAGACTTAAGTGCAGCATTCACAAATGACAGTTCCGATTTCACAATAAATTACCCTGCTTGGTTCCCGGGACATTTTATGTGTAATACCATCTGACAGTGCATGCAGTACTTTGGAACGTTCTATGTGCCCTATTGTGTGTGTTATGTGTATGTGTATGTTATGTGTATGTGTATGTGTATGTGTATGTGTATGTGTATGTGTATGTGTATGTGTATGTGTATGTGTCTGTGTATGTGTATGTGTATGTGTATGTGTATGTGTATGTGTATGTGTATGTGTATGTGTATGTGTCTGTGTCTGTGTCTGTGTATGTGTATGCTTATGTGTATGTGTATGTTTGTGTATATGTGTATGTTTCTGTGTATGTGTATGTTTGTGAGAAAGCCCTGATGCAGGGTGCTGGCCCGTGCCGACACTAGCCCTCTGAGACCCCCCCCCCCCCCCCCCCCGCCCCCCCCAGCATGAGGTCACCACCCCCGCAGCCAGCCACCATACTTTTACAGTCACACATCATCTCCTGACATCAACAACTGGCCAACCAGTTGCCATGGATGATGCAACACAAGCAGTGTGTTCTGCTAATGTACACGCCATGTGTGTACACATAGACAGCTTGAGGTTGAAATGATGTCGTGAAGCTGAAGTACTAAAGGTGTATTGTCAATTCAATGGGTGCAGTTTGTGCGATCTGCAGATTTCAGTATGAACCAACCACAGAATGTAAACCCAAAATAGGCAGCGAATACCTTTTTAAATTAGAATCAAATTGATCTGCCTTTGTTTGAATGTGCAGCACTGTCACAAAAACACCAGGAGATAATCTGTGTGTATATAAGTGTGTACGTGAAAGCACGTGTGTATCATTTGTGCGTAGGAGTGTGTGTGCTGACAGCCTTTTCTCCCCTGCTCTCCTGCTAAGCCAGTCTGAGCTCAGTAGACAGTATAACTGGAGTAATCACAGCTCATTGTATAAATACACACACACACACACACACACACACACACACACACAAAGCCTAGTTGTAATCAGACTAATGTTCTGTTATTACATTAAATAGTATAATCGGCTCACCTCAATATGACAGGCGTATTGGCGTAACATTTTTAAATAAAGCTTTTTGCAACGTTATACCTGGTATACCTGGTGATTTGGCTCAGACTGTAATGAGCTTTTAATAGCTGCTGTTATGCCTGTGTAATGCCAGAAAATACAGTAGGAATACAGCAGGGGTCAGAGCCATTATACAGGTGACATGGATGGCTAGTTTTCAGAGAGATTAGAGCGTGGTTTTTCTAAGTGCTTTTTACTAGCACATTTACATCTGTCTGGGGCACAGACACATCCAGCTGCAGTACTCATGACCCGAATCTACTGCACACAAGCACACACGCACACGCACGCACACACACACGCGCGCGCACGCACACACACACACACACACACACACACACACACACACATCCTGTCTCACGGATGAGAGGAGACCAGTTTTAGAATTCTGTATGCGGAGTAAAGAGTAAAGATGCCAGAGATTATATCCTCAGAGAGCCTATATCACCACTGCTGCACATGTGTCACATGGCATGGGCTACTAAGCATCCAGACCAGTAGGCTACCTAACTTATATACATACACCCAAACCCTTTGTCTTTATGATCAGGGACCAACCATGTTTGACTATGATTGTACATGGTTGAATCAAGCGGACCGTCCGTGACAATTAAAAACAAAATATAAATTTAGACATGATAGTTCGAAGTATTGATTTTCAATAAATGCATGCCGGCAGACAGTTAAAGTAGCTCTCTGCAAGCGAGGGGGCGATGAAGCTTATCCAAACTGCAGTCCTTATTCTTGGAAATGTTCAATACCGTGAGGAGAAGCCATGATGCAGCTAGCTTGAATTTAGCTGAGCTATCTTAGAGATGCGCACAAACCCTCCAAACGTCCAGCTTGGCTTCACGTTCACTTTGCTATTTACACAGAGGGACTTAACAGGAAACGTCTGTGTGCCATGTGTTATTGTGAAGGAACACACACACACACACACACACACACACACACACACACCAAAGTGGACATATTTACAAGGAAGGACCGGTGTGTATGTTCGATTGTGTGTATCTTTGCGTGTGCATTTAGATATGCACAGCTGTGTGCGTGCACGTGACAACGCACGTCCTGAGATATTGTTGTCTGTGTGTGTGAGTGTGTGTGTGTTTGTGATGCTGCACCAGCATCTCACATGCCAACATCACCACGGCAACCGCTCCAGGTAATCCAGTTGACGTCAACCGGGCAGACGTTGGCGAAATCTCCGATTCCTGGTCTTGGTGGCAAGAGAGTGTAGGATGATGGTGGGTGAGAGAGAATATGGTGGTGGGCAAGAGAGTGTAGGATGATGGTGGGTGAGAGAGAATATGGTGGTGGGCAAGAGAGTGTAGGATGATGGTGGGTGAGAGAGAATATGGTGGTGGGCAAGAGAGTGTAGGATGATGGTGGGTGAGAGAGAATATGGTGGTGGGCAAGAGAGTGTAGGATGATGGTGGGTGAGAGAGAATATGGTGGTGGGCAAGAGAGTGTAGGATGATGGTGGGTGAGAGAGAATATGGTGGTGGGCAAGAGAGTGTAGGATGATGGTGGGTGAGAGAGAATATGGTGGTGGGCAAGAGAGTGTAGGATGATGGTGGGTGAGAGAGGATATGGTGGTGGGCAAGAGAGTGTAGGATGATGGTGGGTGAGAGAGATATGGCTGGGCAAAGAGTGTAGGATGATGGTGGGTGAGAGAGAATATGGCTGGGCAAGAGAGTGTAGGATGATGGTGGGTGACAGAGAATAGGCAAGAGAGTGTAGGATGATGGTGGGTGAGAGAGGATATGGCAAGAGTGTAGGATGATGGTGGGTGAGAGAGAATATGTGGTGGGCAAGAGAGTGTAGGATGATTAGAGAGGATATTTCAAGAGAGTGTAGGTGATGGTAGAGAGAGAATATACAAGAGAGTGTAGGATGATTAGAGAGAATATGGTGGGCAAGAGAGTGTAGGATGATGGTCAGTGAGAGAGAATATGGTATCAGAGAGTGTAGGATGATTTGAGAGAGAATATGGTGGTCAAGAGAGTGTTTTTATATGGTTTCAGAGAGATGGTTGTTGAGAGAGATACTATTCAGATAGTAAATAGTATTTTTATATATTTACATAAAGAGACAAAATGGACAGAGATAAAAAGAGAGAGGGGAGAGAAATAATATAAGAGATAGAAAGCAGGGATAAAGGAAAGGCAAAAAACATTATTGACTGAGCGAGAAAGAGGGAAAGAGAGGGGCTCGCGATACAGAGAAAGGCAGAGAAAGAGAGGGTAGAGGGGATTGGAAAAGGGTTTTGAGGGATGATTTGTAGCGTACCCGCACATGTATTCAATCCAGCTCAGACAAGCCATTCACCCCTCTCATGTCACCGCTGCTCTGTACACAATAAGCTCCTACAGATGGCTCTAATAAAGCACATGCTGACCTATGCAGTGGGTTGAACGTCAGTGGAATTCATTGATATGCTAAACCCCTGTCTGTGTTTCCTCCATTCTCCCCCAGAAAATTGTTTGTTTCCTCTTTGTACTA
>JACYXH010000116.1:237500-245000 GCA_026745465.1 Lota lota | reverse complement strand
AGCGCACACACAGAGAGAGAGAGAGAGAGAGAGAGAGAGAGAGAGAGAGAGAGAGAGAGAGAGAGAGAGAGAGAGAGAGAGAGAGAGAGAGAGAGAGAGAGAGAGAGAGACTCTAACACTCACATTATCACACAGTATCACACTCCGATACTCGTTAGACTAACGAGTATCGGGATTTGACATTTTCGTACACTATATTAGTATTGGAATAAAACTCCATACCGCATTATTAATTCGACTTGCATCTTTGCTTCTTTTTACCGGGTTTCCAAGTTTAACATTGTCTTGCCTTTTATTTTAACAACAGTGTGTGAATGAATGGTTGTTGCTTTGGACAAAAGCTTCTGATAACGTAAAATCCAAAACTTTATTATACAAAAATGCATTTTTTGACAGGGCCTTCACATACATTCATGTTGATGAATCCAGATGATCTCTATAAGATATAGCTGACCAGATAATCAGTATTATCAGATCTACGGAGATCAATGAATGAGGATGGTTGTTCCCAAGTTTTCCCAAATGAAATACAACAGATGCACTATTTACAAGTCTGTCCGTTGAGGTCCATTCATTCTCTCTGCTCACAAAAGGGTTGCCAGGCGACTCTGAAGAAGGAAGGAAGAGAGACCGGTTTTAGTTCTCTATGGCTCAATAGTAGTCAGCTGTATCAACAGTCTCCTCTAGTGTACCTCCAGGCGTCGGATTCCCTGGAGGGTTGTCTCATCCAGGGACGACAGGTCCACACTGTCCATCTGGCTGGTCAGCAGCTGGATGCTCTGCACACACACACACACACACACACACACACACACACACACACACACACACACACACACACACACACACACACACACACACACACACACACACACACACACACACACACACACACACACACACACACACACACACACCTCAAAGTAAGTCCTTTAAATATGTCAATGAGCATGGCTTTTTACAAATACACATGGCAGATTGGTGTCATTAAGTGACGTAAAGAGTCAGTGAACCCAAAACCACTCTTCTTTTTTTGTTTTAAACATGGTCACGTCTTATATGATCGTAAATATAGTAATCTATGCCATTTTATCACGGTTACTGAACCAAGTCCCCAATTTAGAGAAAAAAAGAGGTAAAATCCTATGTTTTTGCTATTCTCCCCCAAAACACTTCGTGAACGTTCCCCTCTGCTGAACGCAGGCGGCGCTCTTTCCGTGGCGTCAGACTACCTTTCCTGAGGCCCTCTGACGCCACGACCCCGGGGCCCCGGCGGCGCGGTTTGTGTGGACAGAGAATCAAGGGGACGATAAAGTCGGGCTTTTCGGACACTTATTGTATAACGCTACAGTGTGTGTGGACGGTGAAACTCCGCGTGAGCAGCAATTTATTTAATGTCCGCGTCCGAGTAAGGGTCAGGCTTCCCGGTCACCTATAGTATAACGCTACGGTGTGTGGCGCATTTCAAATACAACATCTCTTATTATAATGCTCATAACAGTTACACAACGACGGTACTAAAAAAGTATCATAAAGTTGGCGTGGGTCGTAACCATGGGGATAACATGGCCCCCTCTTTCCTAAAACTCTCAGCTCAAAATAAAAAAATATATAAATCACATAGTGTTCAAATTCCCACTGAAACAGTGGGTTCACTGGCTCTTGAAGAGAACTCCAGCTGGAGCAGTGGGTTCACTGGCTCTTTAAGACTGAATTCAGATTCAGGACAATAATCGAGCCACCGGACGTCCCTGTCATCAATACTAAAGAAAAAACTAATGTATACAAATAAAACGGTACTTAATTGATGTGGTTAGTGTAACCAACCAGTAGCGTTTGTGTTAAAGAAGAATAAAACAACCATCTATAAGCCATATGAAGCCACACCTCTCCGTTGCCGATGGGAACGTTGAGGACAATGTCCATGGCGCTGGACTGTATGGGAGAGCCGTTGGCCGAGACGCTGTAGACCCTCTCTTTGTGGCGGGGGACCCTCACCCTCTTAGGAAGCCTGCAACCACAACAACTCATCAGACCTCCTGCTGTGCTGCAACTTGGTAGGAGACCAGTGTTAGAACATTGAACCAAAGCATGCTACAACACGTAAAGGTTATAAAAGGTGCCTCTCACCTGGGGTCGAAGCAGGGCGTGATGAGAGGAGTGTCGCCCATCATCAGAGAAGACGAGTCCAGCATGTTTCTGGCAGGAATGACCAAAGGCTTCCTGGTGGACCTGACACACACACACACACACACACACACACACACACACACACACACACACACACACACACACACACACACACACACACACACACACACACACACACACACACACACACACACACACACACGACAAAAGAATGAAGAATTGCACATGTTTTATCCACTAAAACAATGCTCATCAGATATGGACTCTCAACCGTCTCTAAACCTTCCGCTGCTCTACCACCAGTGACAAGCCTTACTTTCTGGTGGAGGCGCTCTGCCCGAGGACAGACTGAACCCTGGTCTTCTTGACAGGGGGCGTCTTGGACTTGCCCTGGAGGAGAGAAGAACCAGAGATCAGACCATTCCCCAACCACCTGCCTCTTGTTCTTTATCATTTATAAAACACAAACATGCTGTTGGTACTAAAACATTACACGGTAAACAAAGTAGTCAGAAAATGGTGAGCTTACTTTTTAGCAATACTTCTATAAAGTTGCAACATCAACCTGATACGTTTACACCATTTCATCCTGTGCAAAGTCAACCATTTCCTGTGACCAAGTGACCCAAGCCTTCCTAACAACAGACGCCAGGATCAAGTGGTTTGAACCAGACTGTGATTTATATTGAATGGATCTGTTCTCTTGCTATCCAATAGGATCGGATGTGCCCTCTTCTCTGTCCTTGAGGCATGTGAGTACATGTTGAGGGGAAGCTCTACCTACCTTCTTGGTCGTCCTCTGAGGTGCTGTGTTCTCATCTTCTGAACTAGAAGTGGCTCTGCGAGCCTTCTTTGACGCTATTGGACAGATACAGGGATGATGTCATCAGCATTTGTACAGCCCCAAGCACTACCCACCTTTGAACTCGCCTGTTGTATTGTGTTTACTTTTGTTTGAAGTGTTTAGTATTCAGTCAATTAGAAGATGCTTGTATCCAAAGAGTCTTACAGGGACTTCAGATGCATGTCATTAAGGACCAGGCGGCAACTTACACTTCTGGGGCGGTTTAGGAGCGGCCAAGTTCTCAGCCAGAATGTTCTCCAGTTCAGCAACCTCTTCTCTCTAAATCCAGACCGAGACACAACAATCATAGTGTTACTGGTGGAGCGAACATCAGTAGCTCCCTGTAGCTGTGATACATCCTGGAGATGTTGTGATAATGATACAGAGGGGGAACGTACCATTGAGTTGTCCACTTCTGGGGATTTAGCGATTTCTGGGCCTGAAGGGAGAGGAGTAGAGACATCATACTGTTATAACAGCTCATCCACAGAGAACACCACACCGGGTGGGCTGATCTATCCATCATTAATCTGGGTGACAGGCCCATATGTTACTAGAGGGGACATTTTGACATAGCTTTTAAAAGCTATATCACACGTGGTGGTAAAATAGGGAGCCTTTAATAACACCATCAACTGAACCCCTTAACCGCGACCCCAAAGGTCGGCAGGTACTAAGGGTCCTTACGGAAGAAGAGCAGCCAGTTCATCTGCCTGACGGCCTTGGGAAGCTTGATGATAGCCATGTCGTATCTGTTGTCAATCTCCATCAGCAGTCGCTTCTGCTGTTCCTTCAGATGCAGAACCCTGGCCTTCACTGGAAACGCAACACACACGCTCCAGGTTACGTACGGACACACACACTGCATTTCAAGGGCTTTGTAATCAAGCAGACGAGACGATGATGGTACTTTATTGACCAAGGACGTGAAATTTGGGTGCCACAGTAGAAAGTACCAAATAAACAATTGATACAGAAAATATATCTAATGTACACAATATGAGCAGTGGCAATTACAGAGATGGAAAAAAAAGTATATGAATGTTAAAGAGCAGGATGTTATAATAACAATCAAAAGTGTAAAACCAAACGGGCCAGAACATGATAGTTCACTAGCGTTGTTCCCCCTAATAAATGGCCTCATAAATGGCCACACCTCGCACTGGATGCAACGCAAAGTCATTATATCTCCCATTTCTTGACTTTCTGTCGTAGCAAATTATACAACTCGTGGCTGGCTCGATTTAAAAGGCTAAGACAAATGGATATCCGTAGTTGGTTTATTTCATACGCTGCAGCACACAAAAGACGCAGTTTCAAAGGCAACTCCACACTGGGCAGAGTTCTGGAGAAAAGGCGCCCCGAGCAAAGGAGGGAAGCCCTTTTTGTAGAGTGGAGTAAACAACATGTAAAGATAACACTAGATGACGCCATCATCCATAACTGGTTCAATGCATAGCTAAGGCTCGCCTTGGTGTGCAATAACAACTCGAGCGCTTAACCCAACTAGTTTAAGCAGAGCTAACTTTGGAATAGGGCCTGGAGTCATTTTTTCCACCTCACTCCCACCTCCCCCCCCCCCCCCCCCCCCCCCCCCCCCCCCCCCCCCCCCCCCCCCCCCCCCCCCCCCCCCCCCCCCCCCCCCCCCCCCCCCCCCCCCCCACCCCCCCCCCCCCCCACCCCCCCCCCCCCCCCCCCCCCCCCCCCCCCCCCCCCCCCCCCCCCCCCCCCCCCCCCCCCCCCCCCCCCCCCCCCCCCCCCCCCCCCCCCCCCCCCCCCCCCCCCCCCCCCCCCCCCCCCCCCCCCCCCCCCCCCCCCCCCAAATGTTGGTGTTCTACGATAGAGTACTGTGTCCTAGGTGATACCCAAATATCGTCCTTCTTCGCGATACTTAAATAGGTGAGTGCTAAAGTGATTGCAGAGACAAAAACACAAGCTAAGTAGTCAAGTAGTCAACGTTACCTTCGGCGTCGAAGTCTTTGAGGAATGCATCGATCTTGGCTTCTTCATTGTTCCTCGCTGTGGGAGCCATGGCTGCCGGTGTTGCGGTTCAACGTGTTAACTGGCGACTCTCGGCTACATGCGTCTGTGGTAGTCGTTATGATGGCTGTTGGGAAACAGGAAAAGACACGTAGCTGTCCATGCGAATGCCTGTTTGATTTGTTTTTCAATCAAATGTTAACCATCTCATTCGTAGCTGGAGTCTTATTTGGGGAGACATGTGTCACGTAGAGCAACAATTGTAAACGAAAAATAAATAAATACATTTAAAAAAAAATTATGTACGGGATTCGAACTCACACCATTGTGGGAAAACAGTATTTCGGGGTGGGAGACTATTCCATTGCGCCACTATCGCCACATTGACAAAACCGTGGCATATTATAACCAACCTTCTTCCTAAAACCAGGAGGCAGCCCGATCAACTTGTGACCACACTGTCCATGCACTTAAGACCATGTTGGTATTTGGCTCGTTTCCAATACAAAGAAGAGGCCTTTACAACCAGTTCATCAAAAGTGTAATGTTGTGCTTCCCTCCACTGCTCACAACCCAGCCAAAAACACTGTTATGCGCTATTTCTCTATCATTTCTGTCGCCAGATGTGGCGCAGCGCACATTGATCGGGAATCAATGTGACGCAAGGCAGGATCACTCTGAGAGACACCAAGTTTATTCAGATCAACAATGCGTATACAGATTGTTCAAGGGAAGATCACACCCCTGACTTAAGTTATTTCCACGGCTCACAGATAAAAGTAAAACAGCAGAAAAGTGGCACACACGGTTAAAATAAGAACAATGCATAGATTTACATTAAGGGCTACATTAAAAGCAGACGCTTTTATCCAAAGCGACATACAATGACTACATTTGTCAGAAGAAAGGCAAACAGCAATGTATCGCTGTCGGTACAGTAAGAATATTGGTGGGTGGCTCTCCATTACTGTCTGAATAGTCACTGGACTATGAGTAGACGTCTCTCTAGTAAATGCTGGGAGTTATTAGAAGGTGGCTTGGACAGTAGACAGACATCATCTTACCCTGCAGATGGCACGGGGCTGCTCTGACGCACACACACGCACGCACACACACACACGCACGCACACACACACACACACACGCACACACACACACACGTACACACACAAACTCACACAAACGCACACACAGCAGTGCTCCTGACCACTGAGAGCCAGCCGGGGGTGGAGGCCTGTGGGAGAGGCTGCGGGGCCGTTCTGCGAGGCATCCATTACGCTAGTACTGACATGTACCTGTGTACCATTCAGCCCCACTTTGCTCTCCCTTCCCCAAGCCCCCTCCCCACCCCTTTGTGTCCATGCCAGGCTTCCATACCACCACCACCCCCACCACCATCATCATCCACTCCAGGGTTAATCAGCCTCATGGAAGATTAACCCACTCCACTCCAATCCGCTGTGCAAGGGAGTCAGCCACGGGGCCCTCACAACATATCATCACGACCATGTGGCTCTGGGCCCCCCCCCCCCCCCCCCTAGAGAGTACAGTACAGACCCTGCAGGCGGAACCCTCTACCGGACCACGGATAAGGTTCACCGCCCTCTGCATGTAAGCGCGCTGTGCTTTAAATAATAACCAATCATTTTCCATTATCTGGCCTCTGTCTGACTGCTGACCCTTGTCTCCCATCAGACCATCCCACCGTCCCACAACACCACACACACACACACACACACACACATGTGCACATTCACACCCAGACACACACACAGTTCAACAAGTCTTCCCAGATGAGAGAGAGAGAGAGGGGGGGGGGAACCTTAGAGAGGTAGGATGATGAAGAGGATGATGACTGCCTGTGACCCTGCTCTCTCACTCACTCTCTTTCTCACACTCACTCACTCAAGCCATTGGCTCGCTCCGCCTCCCCCCTTCCTACTCCTCTCCTCTGGGTGAGTCTGCGGGTCCTCGACCCACGCTAGTCATTAAGTAAGGAGAGAGAGAGACAAAGAGAGAGAGAGAGAGACAGAGAGACAGAGAGAGACAAAGAGAGAGACAAAGAGAGAGAGTCAGAGAGAGACAGAGAGACAGAGAGAGACAAAGAGAGAGTCAGAGAGAGACAGAGAGAGACAGATGGCCACCAGGGACAGTCTGAAACGTCTTCTTCACCTTGGTGTCTCCTGGAAGGTCACGGCTCCCCCTAAATTAGGGTGCTCTGGGTAGCAATGGTGCCATGAGAATGGCTTCTGATCCATTCTGAAGAGATCTCTACTCCCCAGACGCCAGCTGTTCAATGTTCTCTCAGCTGTGCAGTGGAGTGCAAGAAATGGAGTGTGTGTGTGTGTGTGTGTGTGTGTGTATGTGTGTGTGAGTGTGTTTGTGTGCCATAGTGTGTGTGTGTGTGTACATGGGTTCTGTGGATTCTGCGTGTCCCCAAAGTGACACACACGCATGCACAGACACATACAAACACACACACACTCACACAAACAAATACACCCACACACACCCACACAAACAAA
>JACYXH010000116.1:220000-235000 GCA_026745465.1 Lota lota | reverse complement strand
CTTCAGTGTTGTACTTCTGCAGTCTCTCTATCTAACTATCACTCTGTCTTTCAGAATGAATTCATCGCTATGTTTTTTGACCACTATTCCTGTGTGTGTGTGTGTGGTGTGTGGTGTGTGGTGTGGTGTGTGGTGTGTGGTGTGTGGTGTGTGTGTGTGTGTGTGTGGTGTGTGGTGTGTGGTGTGTGTGTGTGTGTGAGGTGTGTGTGTGTGTGTGTGTGTGTGCATGCGGTCACAATCTTAAAAAGGATAAAGCTAAGGCAGAGCCAGGGAAATATTCAGTGGATAATAGAATACGATGAAGGCTGTTAATTATTCAAATGGTTTAATGGATTATCATTTCATGATTTTTCTCTTTGTATTACTTTGACATTTCTGTCGCCGTGGTAGTAAATCTGAGCTTACTGAAGCACAGATTCATGTTACTGTCTTCAAAAGCACCAGTCTGCTTTCATGTTGCCATGAAACACACCACTAACAAGCCTTTTATGTCCTAGAAGTATTGAGTACAAACCCATCCTTACACACATCCTAACGTCCTTTGCTCCATAAACACACACATATTAAAATAATTACTCAAACCTACACTGGGGAAACACAGTCAGGTACACAAAACCACATTTAATAAAAATATTAGGCTCTAAAGATGACACAAAATAAAACAACACATGAATAAGCCACCTTGAAAGGAGCCTTTCTAAATTACATAAGTAGACCCAAGATGATGTCTCGTATCTATTTTAATATTTTAAATAACACGCTCTTGTTTCTGTCACTGATATGCTTCCCTTTGTTGGCATGATTGGTGGGGGGGTTGTATTCTGAGAGAGAGAGAGAGAGAGAGAGAGAGAGAGAGAGAGAGAGAGAGAGAGAGAGAGAGAGACAGAGACAGAGACAGAGACAGAGACAGAGAGAGAAAGAGAAAGAGAGAAGAAAGAGAGAGAGAGAGAGAGAGAGAGAGAGCCCTAGTATGAGCATCTGCTGACTGACACTACCATCACTCATAAACTTGTGTACACACACGTGCACATGTATGGACACGCATGAACACACATACACACACACACACACACACACACACACACACACACACACACACACACACACACACACACACAAACAAATGTATAACCTTGATGTCACATTGAGGATGAAATCGATCACAAACCCATGGTGACAAATCCATAAATCCATCGACAGATTTGCCCTCCTAATAAATCAATTCAGACCTTCAATTCATGAGAAAAAGGTTCAAAAAGTACAGCATTAAAAGTGGCTCAATCCAAACAAAAAGGAAAATAGTACCATTGGCTTCCAATGTTCTCCACAGTCTACAGAGTCTGAGGCACCCACACCTCTCTCTCTCTCTCTCTCTCTCTCTCACACACACACACACACACGGTTTTTAGTAACACAGACGACAACCCACGGATAAAAAACAACAAGTACTGGTTATTAGTCATAGCTATGGCCAGGCCTGTTGACAACTTGCCAAGACATCCCCCCCCCCCCCCCCCCCCTTACATTCGGCACAGCACCACAGCTGACTGCTGTCCTAATGCTCCCATCATGTCTGCTTCATGCTTGGCTGGACAATGATTAATCCCCCCCCCCCCCCAAATGATGATTGGGTAAATAATGGAAATAATTGTCTGCTTGCTGGCCAATTACAGGGCGGTCCGGCAGTCACTCAAGGGGGAGGGGGGCGGGATCTGTAATTGCATGAGAGTTGTATTTGGGGTTTTTGGGATGTTTGTTTGTTTGTTATTTAATAAAGGGTGGGAGCTAAGTGTGCTAAATGTGCATGTAGCATGCACTCAGTTGCAATACAAAATGGAGAACAGGGAAATAGCGAAGAGAAGAGTACTACTACTGAAAGGACTACATTGATCATTTAAGTAATGATATTGTCATGTGCATTACCCATAGGTTAAGAACCCCAATACCATAAATAAAAACACAAACTTGAGCTGTAAAAGTAGAAAAATGAAGATATGAAAAAGAAATAATAATATAGGCTAATAATAAATAATAATAATTTTGTTGCAGGGTTTTCAAAATACATGTTTATATTGTCTCCTTAGCTGAGGGCTCCTAAGCTGGTAAGAGCTATATAGCGCCGAACTCATGCAATGCAATTCCACAGCAGCAGAAGCTGAAATAAGAGCATGAGCACAAGCATGTGCTCTAGCATAGAGCTTTCACCAGGGCCCTCTTTCCATCACCACTGCCACCATTAAAGCGATTACAGGGCTACTCATCGCTGCAGCCATGCAGGGAAAGAACAGTATCAATGGGCACTTGAGCAGAACATGGCATATTATCAAGAGACTACCCTTATGTTAAAATAAATACATTATTTACCTGGACTCACTGAGTGTGTGTGTGTGTGTGTGTGTGTGTGTGTGTGTGTGTGTGTGTGTGTGTGTGCGTATCTGTATCTCTCTAGCTGCATGCGCTCTCTGCCTGTGTGGGTGTGCTTGTGTGTGTGTGTGTGTTAGTGTGTGTGTGTGTGTGTGTGTGTGTGTGTGTGTGTATGTGTGTGTGTCTGTGTGTGTGTGCGTGCATGTGTGCGTGCATGCGTGTATGGTTGTGTGTGTGTGTGTGTATGATTCTGTTGAAGTATGTCCTTGGGGAGCAGAGCCGTGTTATTACAGGAAGTAATCTCGCGTGGAAATGGAATATGCATGAGCTCTACCTTGCCCTTAAAACAACGCTTGATGCCTCTCGACAGCCTCCATCGCCCGCCCGTGAGCACACGCACAACCAAAATATAATTTAATAACTGGAATCCTCATATATAAAGCTTAAATATGACAGAAGAGTTTGATAAGTTAGACATGTGCCATTTTGTTTAAGGATACGTCTACCACCATGATATATTAATAATAATTATCATAATTAATCATTAATTAATCATAATTTATGAAGGATTCTGACCTTGAGCCCTTGAATGTAAACAAGGCTGTGACGAGACATGGCCTTTTGTGTTGTCAGCTATATTCATAATAGCAATGTATTGTGATTCATGTCATTTCATAGCAATACATTCATACCATAGCAACGTGCTTTGGGATATTTGTTTATGATAGCCATGTATAAACAATACATTGATGTGAACAAGACACAGCGCTTGATGTGTGGGAGTATATATATATATAAATGTCTCAGACAGAGAGAGAGAGAGAGAGAGAGAGAGAGAGAGAGAGAGAGAGAGAGAGAGAGAGAGAGAGAGAGAGAGAGAGAGAGAGAGAGAGAGAGAGAGAAAGCACAAATGTAATGTAGAGTAGAGTTACTTTAAACAGGTACAAGAGCACCACACACAGTGGCTGACAGACAGAGAGTGTTTTTTTACTCGGAACAATGTCTGCAGCCTTGAGGGGAGTGTGTGTGTGTGTGTGTGTGTGGAGGGTGGGGGGTGCACACTGAATAACAGATGAATTCAACACGTCTACGAGTGTTGTACCGACCTGGATGAGACCATCTCTAGTTTATCCCTATTCAACCCCCACCCCTGTCACACACACAAGCACACACACACACACACACACACACACACACACACACACACACACACATACACACACACATGCACGTACAGACACTGTCACACACATTCACACACACACAAACACACACACACACACACACACACACACACACACCAAAGGACCTCGGCAATTACCCCTGAAATAACCTCCTTGATTGATATCTCAATTACTCTATGCCATTCTTCTGCCTTATCTAGTCTCTCACACACACTCTCAGACTCACACCCACAACCACACACACACACACACACTCTTGGTTGTCCCCATTCTAAACTGCTCAATAGAAACTCAATGGAGGGATGGGGTGACCTTGTCTCCGTAGTTCTCTCTTCGGGCTTTGTCTCTTTGTGTCCCAGGGTCTCCATGATGGTGTACAGATTTCAGCCACACATCATAGTTATTTTGGCTATCCCCTGTTATGTGTTAACACAGTAAAGCACATACACACACACACATACACCTATAACAAGCAAAGCAAATTTAACGTGTGTGTACGTGTGTGTAAAGATGGGTTACAGAATCAGAGCCCAATGGCAAGAAATCTCTGCGTGTGCAAGAGAATAACACTGGGTTGTCAAATTCCTGGCCCCCCCATCCCCTCTTCACACACATACACACACACACACACACACACACACACACACACACACACACACACACACACACACACACACCATACACACCTGAGAGAGACAGACATTGACTTTTCAGCAATAGTACAACCAAATGAGTGAACGCCTGAAGAGGACAAAGCAGTGCGGGAAGAGCGAGAAGGCTATTAGTCAGTTCTTCTTACCTGAGTACAATAGAAGCAGAGGGCCAGGCGAAGAGAGATGGTTCTCGGGACAGGGCAACACAGGGTCAGGAAGCAGGAGACAAAGAGAGAAGAAGAAAATAGATTAATATCAGAGATAGGTGGAAACATCTTAAAGTTAATCCTTCAAAACCTCACGCAAATCCTTCTGTTAAAACAATTAACCCATCTGTGGGAGTGTGTGTGGAGGGTGGCTGGTTGAAGCAGCCTCACCTGGCCCGAGTCAGACTGATTGGAGTCTGGGGCTGGGTGAGGCTGCACACCTGTTGCACATTGAGCAATCAAGCTACGCAAAAGAAAAGAGGCCGGCTTATTTGAAGTCTGCACGCCTATCAGGTGCGTTGGCGCCTCATCCTGCTGCTAACCTAGTTACAGGGGGGGGGATGCTCCACGTAACTCATTATATAATTAACGATGAGCGATCTGGAGGCATGCTATCCTTCATTAACAAGCCACCCGTCGAGCATAGCTCAAGAACCACATTTAACTTCCCCGTACCCTTAGAAATCATACAAGTGGTTCAAATGGCTGAAGCTGCACATAGTGGTCTTAGGAGCAGGCCGTGTTCAGGAGGGCCCAACATGGGTTCAGATGGCTGAAGCTGCACATAGTGGTCTTAGGAGCAGGCCGTGTTCAGGCGGGCCCAACATGGGTTCAGATGGCTGAAGCTGCACATAGTGGTCTTAGGAGCAGGCCGTGTTCAGGCGGGCCCAACATGGTGATCTGCAACCTGCGCTTCTGAACCGCGGACTAATTTCGTGTAGCCCTTGTTGGGATAAAATGGACATGGCAATTTAATTACACGGAGCGCACTGGAGTATACAATCAGACATGACTTATCGATTTGTTGCGGGCTGCTGCGGGAACCATGGGTTGCCATGTGTCGTGGCCAAAACCTAAACATCTAACATAAAGGTCAAGCATCGGTCCAAAACTAATGAAATAAGCCTCAGTGGGTGGTCACTGCTCAGGGGCATGATCCAGAATCATAGCCTAGGCATGGGAAGGCTAACAAGACATTATGAAATAGTTTCAACACTTTTGTTTTAAATATTTTAATTTGCATCATTTAACTAGAACCGTACTCCGAGGTGAAGGACATTATTTAGAGATGGAACATTAACACTATGGGAGAAGTCCTTACGTTCAAATGGCTCCCAAGTATGGTCCACTAAACGGCCTTTACCGTGTCACAACACACCAAACCACCGAAGCACCCTGGTGAGATGGCTGGATGAAGGCTTTAGGGTCTGCTTGCTGTTTAGGAGTTCCACGGCTGTACAAGTCCTTGATTTGAGAATATTGATAACCACAAAGGTTTGGATTTCATAACGATCTGGAACCACCGGATGCATGTTGGAGCTGTGACTCACTGGTCACTTTGTTTAGGTCTACAGAGCCACACAACTAAATCCTTTTGTTTTAAATGGCCATTGTAATCCCTATTGTATATTTTTTATCTCTTTAGAGTCATAATGCACTGGTGATATTTCAATGATTCCTGAACACATGAAATTATTTTATCATTCATAGAGACTGGTTCAATCCTTTATTGGTTTTTGACCTCAACAAAACAACAGAATGTAATCCACTTTTGATTTGTGTGATGAAACAATATCAAAGCGAGGAAATGTGCATTATCTCCTTACATCACTCTCAGTGCCCATATAAGAACTGTTCACATGAATATACATTTCCTCACTTTTGTAAATGTTTACCATCCAGTAGCAATATGAACGATAACCCTACGTTACGAAATCATATTCGAATCCCATCCTCAGTGATTCATAATAATGGCAAAGGGACAAGAAAATATGCTTGATATACAAAATATTAGAAATAATGCTTGATGTTTGCTGCCACAAAAGCAAACCGCAGGGTGGAACCACTGAGAGGAATGACTGTACGCTAACGTGTGCAACCCTATAAAAAAAACCTGTAAACAATTTGTACAAAATAACTTAAGGTTAAGAAACAATGAAACAAAGACTTACACAGGGACTCACAGACATTCGTCTGTTAAATGCTTTAAAACAACGACAACAAAAATAAAAGAAACTAAAATGTGCACTCTGGTGAACTTCTGTTCCGTCCTACTCCGCTGCAGTAGAGTTTTCTGGTGTGGGCTCAAACCGCTGAAGCTGGGAAACAAGAGTACAAAACATATAAATATAAACCCCTTCCACCTTCTGTAGACAGTAAACCCGACCACAGAACGCAACAGATCCACCAAGACCAACTAGAACTATGTATTAACTTGTTCCCTCTTCTGCCACGGAGCAAAGCCCTGTTCCATCTGGGACCCCGGGGCGTTTGGTGGCTCTGGTGTCCACACCACCAAACAATGTGTGATGTCACAAATAACATCAATTTGTGACATCAAATAACCCCCCCCCCCCCCCCCCCCCAGGCATCCTGGAGCAAGATGCCCATGTCCCCCATTTTGAATAACTCAAAAGAGCAATTTGTCAGGACAACTATCTGACGTTTCCGCCGGAATATAACCTGCACATTCTATTTAGGTTACCCTGGCTCGGAGCTCCTTGTTCTCCTCCACCAGGACGTCATACTGGTCCCTCAGCTTGGCTAGATCCTGCCGGAGGACCTGCGTCTCCTCCGTCTCCTCCCCGGCCGCCCCCAGCTGCTGCTTCACGAAGCTGGACATCTGTTAAAGAACACAGCCTCCAACCTGCTCACAAAACATCTTCATCTGGACCCTAGCCTCCTAGCTAGGAACCTTGAGATTCTGTTGGAGAATCTTAGTCCATCTTTTCAGTTCTGGGAAAGGATACTCGAGCGCGTTGCTTGGCTTCTCCGGTTGTTCATATAAAGACACCAGTACTGTGGGAAAAACGGGCAACATTAACCAGGACATGACGTGTGCATAGCCGGTGGTTTCTCACGTGTTTGGTGATCGACATACCGCCCGTCAGACTGTCCATAACACCGCCTTTCTCCAAATATCGCCGAAACTGTTCCCTCTTGGAAACGGAAGCATTCACATACAGAAAGGCACGGTACGATAGAGTGAGGAACCAGTCCAAACACAAACCGCGGCTTTACTTTGAATACAGCCCAGCTGGTCAGCAAGTCACGTTTAAAAAGTTTAAAGGACTTGAGCTGGTTCATAGGCTCAGAGTTTAAACGGTGACTAATTCAAACACTCAAGAGGCTGAGAACAAACATAGCATCCACATATTCAACAGATAACCGACCAGCCAGGTGAGGGCTGGCTCGCAGGTGACAAACTCCCGTTTCCTAATTACTCAATTAAAACACGCTAACGCTAACTTTAGCAGTTCGGGCCTTTTTAAAGAAATGTCAACGCTCTTCACCACACCGAATCCCAAATTAGCAACACAACACGGAACTCGCTTACTTTGTAGTGCGCCATTCTTATTGTCGAGTGTATTTCAGTGCTTCTAAGTATGACAGCCCAAGCTCCACAGCCGACACTGGCGCTTGCAGTGGAAACTGGTTTCGTTAATCATCTTCTGCTCGCCCACGATTGGTCGAGCAGCGCCCTCTGGAGGCGGCACCGCGAAACACCACACTTAGCGCCGTTTGCCATTTTGTCGACTTGCATAATCCGTACAATTCCTTTGGATAACGTACAAGAGTAAAATAGCTACGTTGTGACTGGGGGCATGAAATCGGAAGTCTAATACGTAAGCGAGAAAGAAAATATTAAAATGATTATTCTTTTTCTTAAATCAGGTGATAGGTCACATAACAAGTCGGAGTACTAGTCAGGTGACTGAGGAAACCCGTTGGTTACTGACGGCTCAATGGGCCAATCACAACTCACCGTGTAATAACCACACCCAATCACATTAAGAGGCGGGGTGAAAACCAAGGAAAGGAAATCCGAAGGAAATGTGTGGGATCTCTTCAGTGTGTTGTTCGGGATTTAACTAATTCATCGTTTAGTTGAGCGATTCGGAAGCAGTTCTCTTAACCCAAGCACGCCTGTGGTTGACCGCCAGAGAGGGGGGTTAGTAGGGGGTTCAGCTGCCGTCGTCCTGTCCTAAAATGTCGATTCAGTACGACGAAGAGCCGCTGGCTGACAGCTACGGGGTGGCGGACTCCTTCCCCAAAGACTTCGGCTACGGAGAGGAAGACGAGGCCGACATGGAGGACTGCCAGGCCCCGTCGGACAGCAAACCACGGATCCTCCTCATGGGTCTGCGGAGAAGTGGGAAGTCGTCCATACAGAAGGTAGGGCAGGGGGGGGGGGGGGGGGGGGGGGGGGGGGGGAGGCCCCTGGTGTGCACACAATAACAAGGGCTCAACATCCCTGGGAAGTTTGGGACCCATGCGTGCACCCGCTATTTAGAGGGCCCTTCCTCGACACCAGACGAACCACGTTTTCATATGAACTCATATTACACTACCATCATCATCATCATTATTGTCGAGGCCTAGGCGTTTAAAGAGTCTATACTTCTATTTCAGGTCTTAACTTTAGTAGCACCAACATGTAAGGTTATATACTATTAAACAGATCAATAATTAGTAATGCATAGACATTACATCATATTGATGTATCCAGCTAGTATGTAAATCAGTAACTGGTGATAGTGGAGCTAGTCAGTGTGAATACACGTCATGTGACTAGTGGTGGTTCAGAAGGTTTGGCGCAGGTGTCGCGGGAACCGCGTACAGCCTGCTCATCACATGACACCGCACCCCTGTCCGGTTGTCTGTCTGCCGTCTGTCTGTCTGTCTGCCGTCTGATCAGTGTGGGTTATTATGCGTCTACCTCGTAGGCAGAGCTAGGGTCACAATAACACCGAGATTGATGGCCAAGTCCTTTCATGACTTTGGACCCTTAACGTTTGCATTTCTGCTTTGCCTAGACATTATCTTTGTCTTCTAAACATTTCAGCCTTGATAAAACTATACAAAAGAGATGACTTAACTTGAATCTAGACTGTCACCAGCATACACAGATAAAGATGAATTCAAGTATAGTAGGCTGTCTTTGGAATTATTTTAAGGGGGCTTTGATTGAATATTGACGAAGTGCAGTTTGAGGGATATCTTTTATAATTCATGTCAACTGGCTGCCTTCTGTCTCTTGTTTTGGTGTTGCGATATTATATGCAGGGATGGTAGTATTTGGTAAAACAAGTGCAAGAACTCAGAGTTGTACTGAGAAACCTCCCGTGACTCACTTCTGTCTACTGTAACCGTGTGTACGGGACTCTTGGAGGAACCAGGATTTCTCCTAGCGGATACAGAGGCATGTGATTTGGCTTTGTGTTGGATCAGCGCTCTGGGAATCCGCTGGCTTCTGTTGGGGTTAAACTAGTTCTCATCACGTCCTCGTGCAGAACGCTTACATTATCATGGAGATGGGTGGGCATTTGACATTTACATTCACCACTACTGCATGATATTATATTGGGATACAATGAAGATATTACTGGTAATACACCAAGAATAATGTTAAATCAGTTCCCCAAATAGTACTGACTGAATAAGCAATTCGCTTCCAGCTGCAATCTCCGTGTCATTCCGGATACTTCTGGTCATTCCGGAATGTTCTCTGCATCATTCCGGAATGTTCTCTGCATCATTCCGGAATGTTCTCTGCATCATTCCGGAATGTTCTCTGCATCATTCCGGAATCTTGTGTTCTTGTTGTTCCAGGTGGTCTTCCACAAGATGTCCCCCAATGAGACCTTGTTCCTGGAGAGCACCAACAAGCTCTACAAGGACGACATCTCCAGCAGCTCCTTCGTCAACTTCCAGATCTGGGACTTCCCCGGCCAGGTGGACTTCTTCGACCCCACCTTCGACTACGAGATGATCTTCAGAGGAACCGGCGTGCTGATATTTGTCATCGACGCTCAGGTAGAGGAGCGATGTGATTGGCTCAGGACATGCTGAATACACAGCAGGACGCTATAGGAAAGGCCTTGTCAGCGCACTGGGGGTCATGTGGGAGCATGGCGTTGGTGGTGGTTGAGTAGTGCGTCTGTTGTACCGGCAGACGGCCAGCCCTGGGAGGCACTGAGAGAGGCCCGAACGGAAGTGGATGTTAAAAACAACCAGAGGCATGACTGGACAGCTCTCGGCTCTTATCACCGGTCTGATTGACAGCTGACCCGGTTACAGAATTTGTTTGTCAGCGATCGGCGCACCAGATGAAACGAGTCCTAACTTGCCCTGTTTAGCTCTGTGAACGTAATGTTTAGGTAGATGAGTGTAATGTTGTAAACGTTACGTTTAGTTACCTAAATGAGGAAGATGATTCAGCTTCCATGATGTGCCTCCTCCTGACTCCTCCTCCTGACTCCTCCCCCTGACTCCTCCCCCTCCAGGATGACTATGTGGAGGCGCTGGGGCGCCTGCACCTCACCGTGACCCGGGCCTACAGGGTCAACCCCGACATCAACTTTGAGGTGTTCATCCACAAGGTGGACGGCCTGTCGGACGACCACAAGATCGAGACCCAGAGGGACGTCCACCAGAGGGCCAACGACGACCTGGTGGACGCCAGCCTGGAGAAGCTGCACCTCAGGTACCCCAGAGCCTCCCCCACTGCACCTCAGGTACCCCAGAGTCCTCCCCACTGCACCTCAGGTACCCCAGAGCCTCCCCACTGCACCTCAGGTACCCCAGAGCCTCCCCACTGCACCTCAGGTACCCCAGAGCCTCCCCACTGCACCTCAGGTACCCCAGAGCCTCCCCACTGCACCTCAGGTACCCCAGAGCCTCCCCACTGCACCTCAGGTACCCCAGAGCCTCCCCACTGCACCTCAGGTACCCCAGAGCCTCCCCACTGCACCTCAGGTACCCCAGAGCCTCCCCACTGCTCCTCAGGTACCCCAGAGCCTCCCCACTGCACCACCAGCACTGATGGAGAAGGCCCTGGGCCCCACTAGCACTGATGGAGAAGGTTTAGTTGTTGGAACCCATATAGGTGACATGCCACTGGGACCACTCATCCCAAAGATGTATTTACTCGTAGTATAGACACTTAACGATTGACTCCACTCAACGTATTGATAAGAGCTTCCACCAAACGATTTAACGTTCATTTAACAATACTGTTCTACGACAGCAGCAGAGAAAAGCATCCAGGCCCTAAATATCCCGACCTTTCTCCCGACTTCTGCTCTGTCTCAGTGACGGCATCTATTTCCAAATTCAGTCTGACTCATGTCTGCGAACCTCACATATCAGTCATGTGACGTGTGGTCGTTGGTCTTTCACCTGGTGCGGGTCCTACTCCGTTTGAGGAACTAAGAAACATTGCTAACCAGACTTCCTGTTTCCTTTCGTGTATTTGTGATCCAGCTTTTACTTGACGAGTATCTATGACCACTCCATCTTCGAGGCGTTCAGCAAGGTGGTGCAGAAACTCATCCCTCAGCTGCCCACGCTGGAGAACCTTCTCAACATCTTCATCTCTGTAAGTCGGCGAGGAAGGGCAGGCTGGAGGGTTTGCTGTCGTCCACAGGTTACCATGGAGCTACAGCGTTAGAGCCATCAAACCCTGAAAGGGTGAAGAGCAGTTAGTTAGAATACAATTCATCTAAAAGTGAACTGTCTACCGGTTAGAAGGCAATCTACAAGCTAAACACCATGCGATATTTTACCACTCAGTAATTTAGCATACTTTTTTCCAAAGCCAGATGCAGGATATATATATATATATATAGTCTGATACATGTCATAAAGGAAGGGGGTGGGTATCTTGCCCAAGGATTTCATTGGTGTATGATTTAAATAATTATACTAATTTGGGTTTTCTCCTAAAAAGGAGACAAATCCAGTGTCTAATTTCCACAGCCTACCCTGGTTGACAGATCGGGAACTAGGATATATGGAGTTTAGAAGAGGTAAATGAGTCCTAATCATCTCTTAGAGGCTCTTTTAGAAGCTTCTTGAGGTGCTGCTTGAAGGACTCTGTCCCCGCTGGTATTTGTAGATGGATGTACACGGGATGCCTTGACACACGCCTGCTAAATAATGGATGAGGACAAGTGCTGCTGGCAGGGAGACCCAAACAGAGGCCGCTGGAGTTGTTGTACAGTCTCTCCAGCGCTGCCGAGCTCGAGTCTGGAACACAGCCTTGTTTTGTCCTTTGTGGTTGTGGAAATAGATATAGATAGAGATATAGAGATAGAGATAGATAGATAGATAGATATTAGTATATAGATATATATATAGATATATAATAATGATAGATAAATATAGTTATATATATATATAGATAGATAGATAATATAGAATATATATATATATATATATACATAGATAGATAGATAGATATAAATATAGATATATATCTAGATAGATAGATAGATAGATATATATATATATATATTATAATAGTTTAAGGGGTGCAGGAGAGGGAATGGATAATTGATTGGATTTCAGTGAGGGGAAAAGCATGATCACACATAGTGTGAGAGCAAAGCACAGGTGGCATGAACGATTGGTGCTGTGGTGCACACCAGCTGTAAGCGGCCGACGTTGTAGAACGCAGAAGGGGCTTCCACAAGGTTCCTGTACGGCCTGGTCGTCTGTGTACTCGACAGCCTGCTCATCGGCCATCAAGTCCACAGAAAAACCATCAAGAATAAAGCCCTCGGTTTGAAACCTGACCAGCAAAGGAAAGCAACAAGGACGGCTTTTTACCAGCTTGTGTATACAACGAGGAAAGACGTTTGCAGAGGATTCGCTGTTCTGTACATTTGTATTGACAAACTATTTGAGTTCATCACTTTGCTGAGCTAGGAGTTCAGTCATTTAATTTGACGGTAGTAATGCCTGAATTTAATACCTTTTTTTTTAACCAAGAAGTGTGTGTGTGTGTGTGTGTCTGTCTCACCTGTGCTGTGTCCTTCTGTCTCCCCTGTGCTGTGTCCTTCTGTCTCACCTGTGCTGGGTCCTTCTGTCTCACCTGTGCTCCTGTTCATGTCTCACCTGTGCTGTCCCCGTGGTCCTTCTGTCTCACCTGTGCTGTGTCCTTCTGTCTCACCTGTGCTGGGTCCTTCTGTCTCACCTGTGCTCTGTCCTTCTGTCTCAACTGTGCTCTGTCCTGTCTCACCTTGTGCTGTGTCCTTCTGTCTCACCTGTGCTGTGTCCTTCTGTCTCACCTGTGCTCTGTCCTTCTGTCTACACTGTGCTCTAGTCCTGTCTCACCTGTGCTGTGTCCTTCTGTCTCACCTGTGCTGGGTCCTTCTGTCTCACCTGTGCTGTGTCCTTCTGTCTCCCCTGTGCTCTGTCCTCTGTCCTCACCTGTGCTCTGTCCTTCTGTCTCACCTGTGCTGTGTCCTTTTGTCTCCCCTGTGCTCTGTCCTTCTGTCTCCCCTGTGCTGGGTCCTTCTGTCTCCCCTGTCCTCTCCGTTCCTCTGGGGGGGGTTCTGGGGGAACAGAACTCGGGGATAGAGAAGGCCTTCCTGTTCGACGTGGTCAGTAAGATCTACATCGCCACGGACAGCTCCCCGGTGGACATGCAGTCGTACAAGCTCTGCTGCGACATGATCGACGTGGTCATCGATGTGTCCTGCGTCTACGGGTCAGTGGGGCCTCCTGCTGCTCCTCCTCTTCAGGGGGGGGTCAGTGGGGCCTCCTGCTGCTCCTCCTCCACTGGAGAGGAGATCCTTTACTAAACCAGATAGGGGATGCTCCTCTTCAGGGGGGTGGGGTGGTGGGGGGGGGGTTTTGTCACACTGTTGTGGAATGAAAGAGGTTTTTTGGAGTGACGAGTTGGAAAGGACATTTGTCTCAGTCTCTCTGTAGCGTCTGACACACTGGCTCTCGACTGTCTGTATGCACTGTCTCTCGTGTCTCTGAAGGGTCAGCTGAGATGTGGTAGCTGTGTGTCTCATTTCTGCCCTAGTCTGAAAGTTGTGTTGTCTGTCTCTGTGTCTCCAGTCTGGTAGTTAGATGTTGTCTCACTGTCTCTCGTGTGTCTCCAGTCTGAAGGACAGTAGTTAGATGTTGTCTCACTGTCTCTCGTGTGTCTCCAGTCTGAAGGAGGACGGTAGTTAGGTGTTGTCTCACTGTCTCTCGTGTGTCTCCAGTCTGAAGGAGGACGGTAATTAGATGTTGTCTCTCGTGTGTCTCCAGTCTGAAGGAGGACGGGAGTGGCAGTGCCTACGATAAGGAGTCCATGGCCATCATCAAGCTGAACAACACCACGGTGCTCTACCTGAAGGAGGTCACCAAGTTCCTGGCCCTCGTCTGCATCCTCAGAGAAGAAAGCTTCGAGCGCAAAGGTGAGCCATCCCTTGTGGAGGTCAAAGGTGAGCCATCCCTTGTGGAGGTCAAAGGTGAGCCGTCCCTTGTGGAGGTCAAAGGTGAGCCATCCCTTGTGGAGGTCAAAGGTGAGCCATCCCTTGTGGAGGTCAAAGGTGAGCCATTTGTTGAGGAGGTCAAAGGTGAGCCATCCCTTGTGGAGGTCAAAGGTAACAGAGCTAACAACATGTATTAAAAGTGATGGGAACTTTGTTGAAAGGACCATTATTTCAAAATGATTAAACACATTGTTTACTTAGCATTGTCGCTAACCCCCGAGAGGTACCTTAGCATGTCGCTAACCCCCGAGAGGTACTTAGCATGTCGCTAACCCCGAGAGGTACGTTAGCATGTCGCTAACCCCCGAGAGGTACC
>JACYXH010000116.1:197500-215000 GCA_026745465.1 Lota lota | reverse complement strand
AGGGTTTTTGAGGGATGATTTGTAGCGTACCCGCACATGTATTCAATCCAGCTCAGACAAGCCATTCACCCCTCTCATGTCACCGCTGCTCTGTACACAATAAGCTCCTACAGATGGCTCTAATAAAGCACATGCTGACCTATGCAGTGGGTTGAACGTCAGTGGAATTCATTGATATGCTAAACCCCTGTCTGTGTTTCCTCCATTCTCCCCCAGAAAACTTGTTTGTTTCCTCTTTGTACTAAACAGCATCAGAATACACTTTTCTTATTTATTTATTTTACAAATGTTTGTACAGATTTTACATTTAGATACAAAAGTTACTTGTATAACCAAACGACTCCCCCGGACACATACACACCTACACACACTCTCTCTTTCATACACACACACACACACACATAAAACACACACACTTTCTCTCACAATATCAAAATTTTTAACAGTACCTCATGAATATAGACATTACCGCCCTATAGTTTATGTAAAAGTATTTCAAGCTTTTTGACTGGTGCCATGGTCCACAGGAAAGCATTCTGCACCGTGTGCCTCTCTTTGTGATCCCCACAGTCCTGGCGTCAGAGCCCCGGTCGTCTTGACGTGCTTTAACCAATGGCATGTTGACAATGACACTTGACGACATTGACACAAACAACGCACTGGCTTATACTGCTAAACAAACCCATGCTTTGTTTCCCAAACAAACTGCATACACTGACTCTCTCTCTCGCACAAATGAAGCGACTCTCATAGCAAGTTAGGGCGGGCCAGTTGTGTTAAATGGTAAAGAAAAATACAAAACCGTTGGTGCTCTTTGACATAACACAACACCTCTGACAGTCAGAAGACCGCCATCATACATCTGTGAACACAATTAAAGGATGAATCTCACAAAGAGTTTAAGACAGTTTCAGCATTGAGCAGCTTAGCAGTACACACAAACACACACACACACACACACGCACACGCACACGCTCACACACACACACACACACACACACACACACGCTCACACACATACACACTCACACACACGCTCACACACACATACATACGAACACATACACACACACACACATACGAACACATACACACACACACACAAACACACATACACACACACATACATACGAACACATACACACGCTCACACACACATACACACACACATACATACGAACACATACACACACACACAAACACACACACACACACACACACACATATACATACAAACACACACACACACACACACACACACACACACGCTCACACACACATACACACACACAGATACATACGAACACATACACACACACACAAACACACACACACAGCGTTGACCTCAGCAATGACATGATGGAATCTACGGTGGAGCGCTAGTCATGTCACCGGCAGAATGACATCATCATTATCATCACTACATGTCAGTGAGTCATCACAGTGTGACACACACACACACACACACACACACACACACACACACACAACAGTCTCAGAGAGATGGATGGACAAGTATAGAAATAACTGGGTATAAACACACACATGCACACCCTCACAGATAACCTAAATACACATATGCATGCGAGCACACACACACATACATACACACATACACACTCACACAGACACACACACAAAGAATCACATATATCCACAGACACATTCAAATAGCCAAACACACACTCACACACAAACCATCTGTGCTGGGCTCAGAAAGAGGGAGTTGATCACACATTCACATATGGCAGAGATTGCACTGTCAAACAAATCCTGTGGGCAATCATAATATATAGGAAATGAAAGCTGGTATTTAATCATTGTCTAAATGATTGCCTACCCACCCTCGACGCCCCCCCCCCCCCCCTCTCTCTCTCTCTCTCTCTCTCTCTCTCTGCCTGGTGACATGGCTGCGTTGTCTAACAAGAGGACTGATGGGGCAAATGTCATGTGAGATTTTAGCATTCAGCATTAACCATGCAAATGCATGCTTGTTCATGCTTCACTGTGTTAGCGCTACACACTAATGATGTCAACATCCACCTGTTGCCATGGCGCTGTGCCCTGCCCTGGCGTGGCTAGAACGAGGCAGGGAGTAGCTGGCGCACGACCACTGCAGCTGCTATACATATAGTTACAGCTGGAAGGAAATTTGAATATAAATACAAGCTAGTCTTGGCTCATATTTAGTTAGCTATAGAGATGTTATGTTCTCTGTGCAACCCTTAAAGATGGTTTTAGTTTCAAAGACCCACATTTGATTTAATATCACAGCTTTACGTCGCTAAAAAGTGAGAGTTAAAATTAGAGAATTATAAGTGAATGGGAACAGGGCATGTTTTCACAGCCAAGGTCCAGAGAGAAAAAACATAGTGTACAGGACCTAACACCTAAAACAAATTTGGGTGGTTTGTTCTATTCAAATCAGCACTTAAAAACAACAACAAATGTTGAATATAGAAGTCACATTTGTATGTGTTATTCTGCCTTCTATATGTTTTGCCTTTTTGTACAAATTAAAGAGTCTTTCTTTGACAGCGTATATTTGTCTCATTTTCCTAAAAGCACTTGAATTAGTTTTGTTTCAGTATGTGAGCTTTTCTTGTGGGATTTTTTTGTTTAAGTTGCTGTGGCTTTTTAGCATTTACGGCATGTGTGTGGTAAAAACCATTGTTGCATTATATGCAAAACCTCTCTTTGTGTGTGTGGAGCACAGCAACAAGTAGCGCACCAGAGACAGGAACAATGCCTGAGCCTGAATCGGAGCCCCGAGGAGGAGAAAGCGCACACACACACAGAGACGATAGAGAGAGAGAGAGAGAGAGAGAGAGAGAGAGAGAGAGAGAGAGAGAGAGAGAGAGAGAGAGAGAGAGAGAGAGAGAGAGGAGAGAGAGAGAGAGAGAGAGAGAGAGAGAGAGAGAGAGAGAGAGAGAGAGAGAGAGAGAGAGAGACTCTAACACTCACATTATCACACAGTATCACACTCCGATACTCGTTAGACTAACGAGTATCGGGATTTGACATTTTCGTACACTATATTAGTATTGGAATAAAACTCCATACCGCATTATTAATTCGACTTGCATCTTTGCTTCTTTTTACCGGGTTTCCAAGTTTAACATTGTCTTGCCTTTTATTTTAACAACAGTGTGTGAATGAATGGTTGTTGCTTTGGACAAAAGCTTCTGATAACGTAAAATCCAAAACTTTATTATACAAAAATGCATTTTTTGACAGGGCCTTCACATACATTCATGTTGATGAATCCAGATGATCTCTATAAGATATAGCTGACCAGATAATCAGTATTATCAGATCTACGGAGATCAATGAATGAGGATGGTTGTTCCCAAGTTTTCCCAAATGAAATACAACAGATGCACTATTTACAAGTCTGTCCGTTGAGGTCCATTCATTCTCTCTGCTCACAAAAGGGTTGCCAGGCGACTCTGAAGAAGGAAGGAAGAGAGACCGGTTTTAGTTCTCTATGGCTCAATAGTAGTCAGCTGTATCAACAGTCTCCTCTACTGTACCTGCAGGCGTCGGATTCCCTGGAGGGTTGTCTCATCCAGGGATGACAGGTCCACACTGTCCATCTGGCTGGTCAGCAGCTGGATGCTCTGCACACACACACACACACACACACACACACACACACACACACACACACACACACACACACACACACACACACACACACACACACACACACACACACACACACACACACACACACACACACACACACACACACACACACACCTCAAAGTAAGTCCTTTAAATATGTCAATGAGCATGGCTTTTTACAAATACACATGGCAGATTGGTGTCATTAAGTGACGTAAAGAGTCAGTGAACCCAAAACCACTCTTCTTTTTTTGTTTTAAACATGGTCACGTCTTATATGATCGTAAATATAGTAATCTATGCCATTTTATCACGGTTACTGAACCAAGTCCCCAATTTAGAGAAAAAAAGAGGTAAAATCCTATGTTTTTGCTATTCTCCCCCAAAAGCACTTCGTGAACGTTCCCCTCTGCTGAACGCAGGCGGCGCTCTTTCCGTGGCGTCAGACTACCTTTCCTGAGGCCCTCTGACGCCACGACCCCGGGGCCCCGGCGGCGCGGTTTGTGTGGACAGAGAATCAAGGGGACGGTAAAGTCGGGCTTTTCGGACACTTATTGTATAACGCTACAGTGTGTGTGGACGGTGAAACTCCGCGTGAGCAGCAAATTATTTAATGTCCGCGTCCGAGTAAGGGTCAGGCTTCCCGGTCACCTATAGTATAACGCTACGGTGTGTGGCGCATTTCAAATACAACATCTCTTATTATAATGCTCATAACAGTTACACAACGACGGTACTAAAAAAGTATCATAAAGTTGGCGTGGGTCGTAACCATGGGGATAACATGGCCCCCTCTTTCCTAAAACTCTCAGCTCAAAATAAAAAAATATATAAATCACATAGTGTTCAGATTCCCACTGAAACAGTGGGTTCACTGGCTCTTGAAGAGAACTCCAGCTGGAGCAGTGGGTTCACTGGCTCTTTAAGACTGAATTCAGATTCAGGACAATAATCAAGCCACCGGACGTCCCTGTCATCAATACTAAAGAAAAAACTAATGTATACAAATAAAACGGTACTTAATTGATGTGGTTAGTGTAACCAACCAGTAGCGTTTGTGTTAAAGAAGAATAAAACAACCATCTATAAGCCATATGAAGCCACACCTCTCCGTTGCCGATGGGAACGTTGAGGACAATGTCCATGGCGCTGGACTGTATGGGAGAGCCGTTGGCCGAGACGCTGTAGACCCTCTCTTTGTGGCGGGGGACCCTCACCCTCTTAGGAAGCCTGCAACCACAACAACTCATCAGACCTCCTGCTGTGCTGCAACTTGGTAGGAGACCAGTGTTAGAACATTGAACCAAAGCATGCCACAACACGTAAAGGTTATAAAAGGTGCCTCTCACCTGGGGTCGAAGCAGGGCGTGATGAGAGGAGTGTCGCCCATCATCAGAGAAGACGAGTCCAGCATGTTTCTGGCAGGAATGACCAAAGGCTTCCTGGTGGACCTGACACACACACACACACACACACACACACACACACACACACACACACACACACACACACACACACACACACACACACACACACACACACACACACACACACACACACACGACAAAAGAATGAAGAATTGCACATGTTTTATCCACTAAAACAATGCTCATCAGATATGGACTCTCAACCGTCTCTAAACCTTCCGCTGCTCTACCACCAGTGACAAGCCTTACATTCTGGTGGAGGCGCTCTGCCCGAGGACAGACTGAACCCTGGTCTTCTTGACAGGGGGCGTCTTGGACTTGCCCTGGAGGAGAGAAGAACCAGAGATCAGACCATTCCCCAACCACCTGCCTCTTGTTCTTTATCATTTATAAAACACAAACATGCTGTTGGTACTAAAACATTACACGGTAAACAAAGTAGTCAGAAAATGGTGAGCTTACTTTTTAGCAATACTTCTATAAAGTTGCAACATCAACCTGATACGTTTACACCATTTCATCCTGTGCAAAGTCAACCATTTCCTGTGACCAAGTGACCCAAGCCTTCCTAACAACAGACGCCAGGATCAAGTGGTTTGAACCAGACTGTGATTTATATTGAATGGATCTGTTCTCTTGCTATCCAATAGGATCGGATGTGCCCTCTTCTCTGTCCTTGAGGCATGTGAGTACATGTTGAGGGGAAGCTCTACCTACCTTCTTGGTCGTCCTCTGAGGTGCTGTGTTCTCATCTTCTGAACTAGAAGTGGCTCTGCGAGCCTTCTTTGACGCTATTGGACAGATACAGGGATGATGTCATCAGCATTTGTACAGCCCCAAGCACTACCCACCTTTGAACTCGCCTGTTGTATTGTGTTTACTTTTGTTTGAAGTGTTTAGTATTCAGTCAATTAGAAGATGCTTGTATCCAAAGAGTCTTACAGGGACTTCAGATGCATGTCATTAAGGACCAGGCGGCAACTTACACTTCTGGGGCGGTTTAGGAGCGGCCAAGTTCTCAGCCAGAATGTTCTCCAGTTCAGCAACCTCTTCTCTCTAAATCCAGACCGAGACACAACAATCATAGTGTTACTGGTGGAGCGAACATCAGTAGCTCCCTGTAGCTGTGATACATCCTGGAGATGTTGTGATAATGATACAGAGGGGGAACGTACCATTGAGTTGTCCACTTCTGGGGATTTAGGGATTTCTGGGCCTGAAGGGAGAGGAGTAGAGACATCATACTGTTATAACAGCTCATCCACAGAGAACACCACACCGGGTGGGCTGATCTATCCATCATTAATCTGGGTGACAGGCCCATATGTTACTAGAGGGGACATTTTGACATAGCTTTTAAAAGCTATATCACACGTGGTGGTAAAATAGGGAGCCTTTAATAACACCATCAACTGAACCCCTTAACCGCGACCCCAAAGGTCGGCAGGTACTAAGGGTCCTTACGGAAGAAGAGCAGCCAGTTCATCTGCCTGACGGCCTTGGGAAGCTTGATGATAGCCATGTCGTATCTGTTGTCAATCTCCATCAGCAGTCGCTTCTGCTGTTCCTTCAGATGCAGAACCCTGGCCTTCACTGGAAACGCAACACACACGCTCCAGGTTACGTACGGACACACACACTGCATTTCAAGGGCTTTGTAATCAAGCAGACGAGACGATGATGGTACTTTATTGACCAAGGACGTGAAATTTGGGTGCCACAGTAGAAAGTACCAAATAAACAATTGATACAGAAAATATATCTAATGTACACAATATGAGCAGTGGCAATTACAGAGATGGAAAAAAAAGTATATGAATGTTAAAGAGCAGGATGTTATAATAACAATCAAAAGTGTAAAACCAAACGGGCCAGAACATGATAGTTCACTAGCGTTGTTCCCCCTAATAAATGGCCTCATAAATGGCCACACCTCGCACTGGATGCAACGCAAAGTCATTATATCTCCCATTTCTTGACTTTCTGTCGTAGCAAATTATACAACTCGTGGCTGGCTCGATTTAAAAGGCTAAGACAAATGGATATCCGTAGTTGGTTTATTTCATACGCTGCAGCACACAAAAGACGCAGTTTCAAAGGCAACTCCACACTGGGCAGAGTTCTGGAGAAAAGGCGCCCCGAGCAAAGGAGGGAAGCCCTTTTTGTAGAGTGGAGTAAACAACATGTAAAGATAACACTAGATGACGCCATCATCCATAACTGGTTCAATGCATAGCTAAGGCCAGACCCCAGACCCCCCCCCCCCCCCCCCCCCAAATGTTGGTGTTCTACGATAGAGTACTGTGTCCTAGGTGATACCCAAATATCGTCCTTCTTCGCGATACTTAAACAGGAGAGTGCTAAAGTGATTGCAGAGACAAAAACACAAGCTAAGTAGTCAAGTAGTCAACGTTACCTTCGGCGTCGAAGTCTTTGAGGAATGCATCGATCTTGGCTTGTTCGTTGTTCCTCGCTGTGGGAGCCATGGCTGCTGGTGTGCACATAACAACTCGAGCGCTTAAACCAACTAGTTTAAGCAAGCTAACTTTGGAATAGGGCCTGAAGTCATTTTTCCACCTCACTCCCCCCCCCCCCCCCCCCAAATGTTGGTGTTCTACGATAGAGTACTGTGTCCTAGGTGATACCCAAATATCGTCCTTCTTCGCGATACTTAAATAGGTGAGTGCTAAACTGATTGCAGAGACAAAAACACAAGCTAAGTAGTCAAGTAGTCAACGTTACCTTCGGCGTCGAAGTCTTTGAGGAATGCATCGATCTTGGCTTCTTCATTGTTCCTCGCTGTGGGAGCCATGGCTGCCGGTGTTGCGGTTCAACGTGTTAACTGGCGACTCTCGGCTACATGCGTCTGTGGTAGTCGTTACGATGGCTGTTGGGAAACAGGAAAAGACACGTAGCTGTCCATGCGAATGCCTGTTTGATTTGTTTTTCAATCAAATGTTAACCATCTCATTCGTAGCTGGAGTCTTATTTGGGGAGACATGTGTCACGTAGAGCAACAATTGTAAACGAAAAATAAATAAATACATTTAAAAAAAATTATGTACGGGATTCGAACTCACACCATTGTGGGAAAACAGTATTTCGGGGTGGGAGACTATTCCATTGCGCCACTATCGCCACATTGACAAAACCGTGGCATATTATAACCAACCTTCTTCCTAAAACCAGGAGGCAGCCCGATCAACTTGTGACCACACTGTCCATGCACTTAAGACCATGTTGGTATTTGGCTCGTTTCCAATACAAAGAAGAGGCCTTTACAACCAGTTCATCAAAAGTGTAATGTTGTGCTTCCCTCCACTGCTCACAACCCAGCCAAAAACACTGTTATGCGCTATTTCTCTATCATTTCTGTCGCCAGATGTGGCGCAGCGCACATTGATCGGGAATCAATGTGACGCAAGGCAGGATCACTCTGAGAGACACCAAGTTTATTCAGATCAACAATGCGTATACAGATTGTTCAAGGGAAGATCACACCCCTGACTTAAGTTATTTCCACGGCTCACAGATAAAAGTAAAACAGCAGAAAAGTGGCACACACGGTTAAAATAAGAACAATGCATAGATTTACATTAAGGGCTACATTAAAAGCAGACGCTTTTATCCAAAGCGACATACAATGACTACATTTGTCAGAAGAAAGGCAAACAGCAATGTATCGCTGTCGGTACAGTAAGAATATTCATAGAACCAGTGCAAAGTACTTAGAATTGCTAGTTTAATTCCCGGAATACAACAAAGATAGCTAGGATAAGATGCTACACAATGCCAACTACTATTTTTAAGTGCCAGGACATACAAACATACAGTAAGTGTGTACATTAAGTGCTAGGGTGTACAAACATACAATAAGTGTGTAAGGGGGGTGTTTTTAGGAGAGTAAGGGAGGAGAGGGGTAAGGAGGGAGTAAGGGGGGTAATTTGGTACTTTCCCTTTCCGTGAAGAATCTGTCATTTGTTTCGGGATTGGTAAAAGTGTTTTGCGTCTTGTAAATTTGTTTTATAAAATGTTAATTTGTTTCATAAAATGTTAATTTGTTTTCCAAAATGTAAAGTTGTCTCGAGCTTTGTAAAAGTGTTTCATTCTTTGTAATGTTGCTTTGCACTTCCCGGCCACCGTACCTCGTGAACTGCCAACACAATGGAGATTATGCGTCTTATAGGAATGCTTCAATTCCTGCTCCTCACCATGTCCCAAGCCAAGGTACGTAAACACGTTGTAACCGCAGGACACGCTGGGTTTCGGCTGGTCAGCCCAGGACGTGAACAGTTGATTGTATTTGCTGCATATGCCGTATGATCAGCAAGCAGGGGAGCGAACGATGACCCGTGCGGCAGCCATCTCTTTGAGTGACCCCGCTGGGGAACGTGTGAGCCGGGTCAAAGGGTGACGCCCCGGGTTCACACTTCCAAGTGACGGTTCGTTCGATGACGCTGATATGCAAATGAAGTCACGAGCTTCCCGCCGGGCCACAAGTGACCCGCCGGACTAATTAATTGGCGAGTCGAAAGCTGCGGTCCTCATTTTGTGAGGCGTTTTCTAGACGTGTCTGTCCCTTGTGGGACGTGATTTGGAAACGTATTTTTTCTCTCTCCAAAAACAGAGCACGCACCCACGCCGCACAAAGCATACGCCTGCTGTTGTGTATATGTTTGGCTAATGTAGGACTACCTAGTCGTAGATGTATTTATTGGACGCATGTTCCACGCTCCATCATAGTTAGACGCTACGTGGTAGATTGCACGTGCAGGGGGCTACGCTCACGTCACAGCCCCAGTTCTAGATACATTATTGGTAAGGCAATCAATGATATGAAACGATATCTAATTGTATTTTCACGGACCTAAGTTGAAAAAAAAGACTTGTTTTGTGGGCTGCCTTTTATTTACTTAGTGTCTGGCTATGTGGGTGGCTCTCCATTACTGTCTGAATAGTCACTGGACTATGAGTAGACGTCTCTCTAGTAAATGCTGGGAGTTATTAGAAGGTGGCTTGGACAGTAGACAGACATCATCTTACCCTGCAGATGGCACGGGGCTGCTCTGACGCACACACACGCACGCACACACACACGCACGCACGCACACACACACACACACAGACACACACGCGCACACGCACACACACACACGTACACACACAAACTCACACAAACGCACACACAGCAGTGCTCCTGACCACTGAGAGCCAGCCGGGGGTGGAGGCCTGTGGGAGAGGCTGCGGGGCCGTTCTGCGAGGCATCCATTACGCTAGTACTGACATGTACCTGTGTACCATTCAGCCCCACTTTGCTCTCCCTTCCCCAAGCCCCCTCCCCACCCCTTTGTGTCCATGCCAGGCTTCCATACCACCACCACCCCCACCACCATCATCATCCACTCCAGGGTTAATCAGCCTCATGGAAGATTAACCCACTCCACTCCAATCCGCTGTGCAAGGGAGTCAGCCACGGGGCCCTCACAACATATCATCACGACCATGTGGCTCTGGGCCCCCCCCCCCCCCCCCGCTAGAGAGTACAGTACAGACCCTGCAGGCGGAACCCTCTACCGGACCACGGATAAGGTTCACCGCCCTCTGCATGTAAGCGCGCTGTGCTTTAAATAATAACCAATCATTTTCCATTATCTGGCCTCTGTCTGACTGCTGACCCTTGTCTCCCATCAGACCATCCCACCGTCCCACAACACACACACACACACACACACACACACACATGTGCACATTCACACCCAGACACACACACAGTTCAACAAGTCTTCCCAGATGAGAGAGAGAGAGGGGGGGAACCTTAGAGAGGTAGGATGATGAAGAGGATGATGACTGCCTGTGACCCTGCTCTCTCACTCACTCTCTTTCTCACACTCACTCACTCAAGTCATTGGCTCGCTCCGCCTCCCCCCTTCCTACTCTTCTCCTCTGGGTGAGTCTGCGGGTCCTCGACCCACGCTAGTCATTAAGTAAGGAGAGAGAGAGACAAAGAGAGAGAGAGAGAGTCAGAGAGAGACAGAGAGACAGAGAGAGACAAAGAGAGAGAGTCAGAGAGAGACAGAGAGAGACAGATGGCCACCAGGGACAGTCTGAAACGTCTTCTTCACCTTGGTGTCTCCTGGAAGGTCACGGCTCCCCCTAAATTAGGGTGCTCTGGGTAGCAATGGTGCCATGAGAATGGCTTCTGATCCATTCTGAAGAGATCTCTACTCCCCAGACGCCAGCTGTTCAATGTTCTCTCAGCTGTGCAGTGGAGTGAAAGAAATGGAGTGTGTGTGTGTGTGTGTGTGTGTGTATGTGTGTGTGAGTGTGTTTGTGTGAGTGTGTGTGTGTGTACATGGGTTCTGTGGATTCTGCGTGTCCCCAAAGTGACACCCCATGCACGTTCCCACCCCCCCCCCCCCCCCACACACTCCCCCCCACACCCACACCCTCCACACACACATACAAACACACACCCCCCGTCCACCCCACACACTCCCACACAAACCAAACACAACACACACACACAACACAGAATACAGTCCCTGCAGTTATACCTGCAGTTGTGTTCTGTTCACAGACCAGTCAAACTAATCGCAGACAGCTGTGGTGAGGTGAAACTCTGGCGATTGGGAGTCATCTGACGCAAACCCAAGGCGGGTAACACCGCTCCTCGCCCTGATCCATTTAAACCACGTTTAACGCCACATCCTGGGTGCAAAATTGCTTCTTTCGAAAAATAGTTACAGCGAGAGGTGATTTCTTTCTTAGTTTTAGTAGATGTTTTCTGTGTGTGTGTTATGTGTGTGTGTGTGTGTGTGTGTGTGTGTTCATTTGTGTGTGTGTGTGGGTGTCCCTTGTTAACCCAGTAAATAAAGCATAAGCAGATCAAGCACTTTCTCTCTCTCTCTATGTCTCTCTCTCTCTCCCTATCATGTCCCTGCTCATCTCGTCCCTCTCTCTCCTGCTCTCTCTCTCTCTCTCTCTCTCTCCTGCTCGCTCTATCTCTCTCTCTCCTGCTCTCTCGTCTCTCTCTCTCCTCTCTCTCTGTCCATGCTCTCCTATGGCGTGTGTCCTGCTCTCTTTGGGTTCAACATGCCTATGGCTTGTTCATTACAGTGTCAACTCTGATGACTCAGATGGACTGTAAGATGTTCATCATACAAACCAGTGGGAATGAAACACCTAATGGGATCATATTATATGTAATGATGATGATGATGATGATGATGATGATGATGATGTGGTGGAAAGCTATGGATGGTTTCTAAGAAAAGGAGGGGTGAGATGTTGTCTAGGTATTACAGTAATATGATGGTCATCTATTTGTGATATTGCATCGATCTTATATCTGGAACAGGCCCCATTTGTATTATTATAAGCATCTCATCATGTCATCATGAGTTTTCACATGTGTGTCAATTGAAGGGAACACTATCCGCCGTTCATAATACAAGAGAACAAAATAAGCGTTTGGAAAAATTCAATTCACACCTCCTCTCACCGGCTGCGTTCTCATCACAACTTTGATTGTCCACTACCGCCCACCTCTCTAGCACTCAGCACATGTAGAAAGATACATGTACTTAAAACACAGACATATAAAAACACTTTGTGTGGATTTGTTCCACTTCTGTGGGGGAAACAGTAGCTGGAGTCAGAAAGCGAAACCATACGACTCTACCAATCAGCAGCCAAGAGAGAGAGAGAGAGAGGGAGAGGGAGAGGGAGAGGGAGAGGGAGAGGGAGAGGGGAGAGGGAGCAGACAACTACCAATCAGCAGCCGAGAGAGATAGAGGGACAGAGACAGAGATAGAGAGAGAGAGAGAGAGAGAGAGGGAGAGAGGGAGAGAGGGAGCAAGAGATAGAGAGAGAAGAGAGAGAGAGAGAGAGAATACCAAGAGAAACTCTGACAAAAGTTTATCCAACTTTCAAGCGCAGAGTCTGCCAAAGACATTCAATGAACCCTCCCAGCACAGCTGAGACCAAGCAAGCGTTTGGCTAACCTCAAGACGTCTCCACAAGTTTCTTGTTTCCATAGAAAGGGGAAACAAAGGGTGAAAGGTATGGGATAAGATTAGTGCTGTGATGCTACATTGCATAATTGCGGTGCGCCACAGGTAATGCTGCGTTGTACATTTTGCGTTCTGGAAACCGCAGAGCTGTCCAAAATCCAAAGTCCGGAGGGCCTGTTGAATTAGTATAACTCAATAAAACGACCACAAAAAATATACCGGAATCAAGAAATCAAAAGCTATCGGGATCTATCGGGGTGACTTTGTCAATGAAGTGTAACACACAGATCATTGGTTGAGAAGTACCAGGAAATGAATCCAACGTTTCCTGGAATCCTGGGAGCCTTTTGGGGCTTATTCAAAAAGAAAATTAACTTCCATAGTACTATAATTTGAGTCGTTGGTGTCTTGGTTAAATGTAAACTTGTGTTTTGATCATTCTGAGTCTGAATACTTTATAGTGAATGTATCAAAAATAATCGGTGTCCAAAACAAACATGATACTAATTCATAGCATACTGAAATACATTATTGTTTATCCCAAAAATATTGCCTGCTTAGCAGGAGCTGATCAAGGTGAAACAAAAAATAAATAATAAATTTGAAATGTTTGTTAGTTGTGTCTCCGCCTAGGAATGTTTGTTTATGTCTCTGGGCAGTTTTCTTAAACCAAATCGAAGGATGTCTACCCTGGAATGTTTAATCAATGTATATTTATGAGCATAAGACGATGGCCATTTAAAATGATCAATATTTACCACCGTACTGATGACCAAGGCTGCATGTCCATGGCAGCATAGCCCTGCCCTTGAGGTTCTATTGGCAGCCGAGCGAATCATGCATCTTCGTCATCATCCTCATCGAAAGACAAACTTCCCCAAACAATCCTATGTGCACGTGTTGTAACACAGGAGTACATGGTACGCATGTGTATAGACATGTTTGTCACACATCCACACCAAATGATCTATTTCTAAAATGTTTATACCTCTGCACACTAGTACACACATACATACACACACACGCACAAACCTGCACCTTTAAACACACACAAACAAACACACTCACACAAACCTGTATCTTTACACACATACACACACACAAACCTGTACCCTTCACACACACACAAACACACACACACACACACAAACCTGTACCTTTACATACACAGACACACACACAGACACACACACACACACACACACACAAACACACACACACACAAACCTGTACCTTTACATACACAGACACACACACAGACACACACACACACGCACACAAACATGTACCTTTACAACACACAAACACACACACACACACAACCTGTACCTTTACATACACAGACACACACACAGATACTACACACACACACACACACACACACACAAACACACACACACACTTCAGTTTGACAGGCCCTCCAGGTCAAAGACCCCATTACGGTGACAGATTCCAATCTTGTCAGTCTGCAGCCTGCGCGGGCCCACAGACACACACTCACTTACCCAACACTGACCATTTACATCCAGCAGACAGCGAGGGGGAGGCTGCGGGATGGGGAAGACGTTTGAGATGCATGGCAGGGTGTGGAGAAAGGTGTATTTGCACTGGGTGGTATCACAGGCTCGGCACACAAGAGAGAGAGAGAGAGAGAGAAGGAGCCGAAGAGGAAGGGCTTTCAATCAAGGCGCCGTGCTGAGCAGACCCACGCAGCAAGGCTTGTGTTTTCCTCAACTGAGAACGTGTGCAAATACGTACAAATACGTACAAATACGTACAAATACGTACAAATACGTACAAATACGTACAAATACGTACAAATACGTACAAATACGTACAAAAAACGTGCAAATACGTACAAATACGTACAAAAAACGTACAAATACGTACAAAAACGTACAAAAACGTACAAATACGTACAAAAACGTACAAATACGTACAAAAACGTACAAATACGTACAAATACGTACAAATACGTACAAATACGTACAAATACGTACAAATACGTACAAAAACGTACAAATACGTACAAATACGTACAAATACGTACAAAATACGTACAAATACGTACAAATACGTACAAATACGTACAAAAACGTACAAATACGTACAAATACGTACAATACAAAAACGTACAAATACGTACAAAAACGTACAAATACGTGTGTGATACGACGAACAACAAAGCGTTGTTCTGATCGCTTGAAAGTCATGAGGATGTTGTGTCTGATGGCATTTAGTCCTCTCTCCCTCTCTGTCCTTCTCTCTCTCCCTCTCTGTCCTTCTCTCTCTCCCTCTCTGTCCTTCTCTCTCTCCCTCTCTGTCCTTCTCTCTCTCCCTCTCTGTCCTTCTCTCTCTCCCTCTCTGTCCTTCTCTCTCTCTCCATCTCTCTTCCTCACACACCCACACCACCACTTTACAACTATACGCACACACGAGCAACAGACAAACACACACACACACACACACACACATACACACATATACAAGCACACACACACAACTTTACTTTCAACTATACGCACACACACATACGAGCAACAGACACACACACACACACAACTTTACGCACACATACATTACACACACACCCGCACACAACTTTACATACAACTATACACACTCACACATATGGGCAACAGACACACACACACGCACACAAATAGTGGTCAACACAATCACCGGCGTCCATGCTGAGACTTTGCAGGACTTAGAGAGACAGCTGTCTTTTTTCTTTTTGTTTTCACATCTCCTCTCTCCCACCAGCGCCGTTCTCCTTGGCTGCCTTTAATTACAGATAGAGGTATAATCTAAAAGAACAAAAAATAACACACAGCCAACAGGGAAGACAGACCAAAATGTTGGGCGTGGAGAGAGAGAGAGAGAGAGAGAGAGAGAGAGAGAGAGAGAGAGAGAGAGAGAGAGAGAGAGAGAGAGAGAGAGAGAGAGAGAGAGAGAGAGAGAGAGAGAGAGAGAGAGAGTGAGTGAGTGCAAGCGCAAGAGAGTGAGAGAAAGAGAGATGGGGGAAATGGATCACCCAAGGGGGGACCAAGGAGGGGGACCAAGAGGGACCGAGAGGGACCAAGGAGGGACCAAGAGGGGGCCAAGGAGGGACCAAGACAGGACCAAGGAGGGACCAAGAGGGGGCCAAGGAGGGACCAAGAGGGGGCCAAGGAGGGACCAAGAGAGGGGACCAAGGAGGGACCAAGAGGGGGCCAAGGAGGGACCAAGAGGGGGCCAAGGAGGGACCAAGAGGGGCCAAGGAGGGACCGAGAGGGGGCCAAGGAGGGACCAAGACAGGACCAAGGAGGGACCAAGAGGGGGCCAAGGAGGGACCAAGACAGGACCAAGGAGGGACCAAGAGGGGGCCAAGGAGGGACCAAGAGGGGGCCAAGGAGGGACCAAGAGGGGGCCAAGGAGGGACCAAGAGAGGGCCAAGGAGGGACCAAGAGGGGCCAAGGAGGGACCAAGAGGGGGCCAAGGAGGGACCAAGACAGGACCAAGGAGGGACCGAGAGGGGGCCAAGGAGGGACCAAGAGGGGGCCAAGGAGGGACCAAGAGGGGGCCAAGGAGGGACCGAGAGGGGGCCAAGAGGGGCGTGATGTGTGGCTCTACAGTGCTGGCTAAAAAGAATGAGGGATGAGGTTCCCTTAACGGCGGGGACCTCTGGTCAACCCCACTTCACGGAGAGGACGCACTCGTGGAGTTAATTGCCATTGTGAGTGGCTTTATAACTGCCCCCGTTAATATCTCCATTATTGAATCACCACAGACTTCCTTCGGTTTCTATAATGCATCACCTCGTCGATGGTTTGTCATATTATTATTGTTCTTTTATTCTTTATTTCTCTTCTTTCTTTCTGCCCTCATGGGTTGTTTCCCAACGTGCCCCAAGCGAGCCACTAGCCCAGAAATGCCAATTAATAAAGATTAGCTTAGCTTTCTCGCAGACCTCATTCTCCTGCTTAGTTAAAAGCAGCAGATAAAATAGGAATCGGCGGGCTGAGACTATCAGAAAATATCCCCAGGAATTGTAACACGAACCACCCCCCCCCCCCCCCTCTCCCCCCCACTCGGCGCCCACGTGAAAGGTGGTGGAGGATGCACATTTAATGCCGAAGGGAAGCAGCTCAGATCCATTCCTTAAAGCAGGATGATTTAAAATATATTCCATACAGCTAACACTTTGCTTCGCTGCTACACCTTAGTCTGCAGGCCCTGTGAAGGGTTGCACTGCTCAGTGTCTATAGGTGGATATATGGGTGGATGAGGTGTGTGTGTGTGTGTGTGTGTGAGGGTTACACTGCTCAGCGTCTATAGGTGGATATATGGGTGGATGAGGTGTGTGTGTGTGTGTGTGCACTGCTCAGTGTCTATAGGTGGATATATGGGTGGATGAGGTGTGTGTGTGTGTGTGAAGGGTTGCACTGCTCA
>JACYXH010000116.1:112500-192500 GCA_026745465.1 Lota lota | reverse complement strand
ATCTCTCTAGCTGCATGCGCTCTCTGCCTGTGTGGGTGTGCTTGTGTGTGTGTGTGTTCTTGTGTGTGTGTGTGTGTGTGTGTGTGTGTGTGTGTGTGTGTGTGTGTGTGTGTGCTGTGTGTGTGTGCGTGCATGTGTGCGTGCATGCGTGTATGGTTGTGTGTGTGTGTGTGTATGATTCTGTTGAAGTATGTCCTTGGGGAGCAGAGCCGTGTTATTACAGGAAGTAATCTCGCGTGGAAATGGAATATGCATGAGCTCTACCTTGCCCTTAAAACAACGCTTGATGCCTCTCGACAGCCTCCATCGCCCGCCCGTGAGCACACGCACAACCAAAATATAATTTAATAACTGGAATCCTCATATATAAAGCTTAAATATGACAGAAGAGTTTGATAAGTTAGACATGTGCCATTTTGGTTTAAGGATACGTCTACCACCATGATATATTAATAATAATTATCATAATTAATAATTAATTAATCATAATTTATGAAGGATTCTGACCTTGAGCCCTTGAATGTAAACAAGGCTGTGACGAGACATGGCCTTTTGTGTTGTCAGCTATATTCATAATAGCAATGTATTGTGATTCATGTCATTTCATAGCAATACATTCATACCATAGCAACGTGCTTTGGGATATTTGTTTATGATAGCAATGTATAAACAATACATTGATGTGAACAAGACACAGCGCTTGATGTGTGGGAGTATATATATATATATATATATATATATATATATATATAAATGTCTCAGAGAGAGAGAGAGAGAGAGAGAGGAGAGAGAGAGAGAGGAGAGAGAGAGAGAGAGAGAGAGAGAGAGAAAGCACAAATGTAATGTAGAGTAGAGTTACTTTAAACAGGTACAAGAGCACCACACACAGTGGCTGACAGACAGAGAGTGTTTATTTACTCGGAACAATGTCTGCAGCCTTGAGGGGAGTGTGTGTGTGTGTGTGTGTGTGTGTGTGTGTGTGTGTGTGTGTGTGTGTGTGTTGTGTGTGTGTGTGTGTGGAGGTGGGGGGTGCACACTGAATAACAGATGAATTCAACACGTCTACGAGTGTTGTACCGACCTGGATGAGAACCATCTCTAGTTATCCCTGTTCAACCCCCACCCCTGTCACCACACACAAGCACACACACACACACACACACGCACATGCATACACACACATGCACGTACAGACACTGTCACACACACACACACACACACACCACACACACACACACACACACACCAAAGGACCTCGGCAATTATCCCTGAAATAACCTCCTTGATTGATATCTCAATTACTCTATGCCATTCTTCTGCCTTATCTAGTCTCTCACACACATTCTCAGACTCACACCCACAACCACACACACACACACACACACTCTTGGTTGTCCCCATTCTAAACTGCCTCAATAGAAACTCAATGGAGGGATGGGGTGACCTTGTCTCCGTAGTTCTCTCTTCGGGCTTTGTCTCTTTGTGTCCCAGGGTCTCCATGATGGTGTACAGATTTCAGCCACACATCATAGTTATTTTGGCTATCCCCTGTTATGTGTTAACACAGTAAAGCACATACACACACACACACACATACACCTATAATAAGCAAAGCAAATTTAACGTGTGTGAACGTGTGTGTAAAGATGGGTTACAGAATCAGAGCCCAATGGCAAGAAATCTCTGCGTGTGCAAGAGAATAACACTGGGTTGTCAAATTCCTGGCCTCCCCATCCCCGCTTCATACACACACACACACACACACACACACCATACACACCTGAGAGAGACAGACATTGACTTTTCAGCAATAGTACAACCAAATGAGTGAACGCCTGAAGAGGACAAAGCAGTGCGGGAAGAGCGAGAAGGCTATTAGTCAGTTCTTCTTACCTGAGTACAATAGAAGCAGAGGGCCAGGCGAAGAGAGATGGTTCTCGGGACAGGGCAACACAGGGTCAGGAAGCAGGAGACAAAGAGAGAAGAAGAAAAGAGATTAATATCAGCGATAAGTGGAAACATCTTAAAGTGAATCCTTCAAAACCTCACGCAAATCCTTCTGTTAAAACAATTAACCCATCTGTGGGAGTGTGTGTGGAGGGTGGCTGGTTGAAGCAGCCTCACCTGGCCCGAGTCAGACTGATTGGAGTCTGGGGCTGGGTGAGGCTGCACACCTGTTGCACATTGAGCAATCAAGCTACGCAAAAGAAAAGAGGCCGGCTTATTTGAAGTCTGCACGCCTATCAGGTGCGTTGGCGCCTCATCCTGCTGCTAACCTAGTTACAGGGGGGGGGATGCTCCACGTAACTCATTATATAATTAACAATGAGCGATCTGGAGGCATGCTATCCTTCATTAACAAGCCACCCGTCGAGCATAGCTCAAGAACCACATTTAACTTCCCCGTACCCTTAGAAATCATACAAGTGGTTCAATGGCTGAAGCTGCACATAGTGGTCTTAGGAGCAGGCCGTGTTCAGGCGGGCCCAACATGGGTTCAGATGGCTGAAGCTGCACATAGTGGTCTTAGGAGCAGGCCGTGTTCAGGCGGGCCCAACATGGGTTCAGATGGCTGAAGCTGCACATAGTGGTCTTAGGAGCAGGCCGTGTTCAGGCGGGCCCAACATGGGTTCAGATGGCTGAAGCTGCACATAGTGGTCTTAGGAGCAGGCCGTGTTCAGGCGGGCCCAACATGGGTTCAGATGGCTGAAGCTGCACATAGTGGTCTTAGGAGCAGGCCGTGTTCAGGCGGGCCCAACATGGGTTCAGATGGCTGAAGCTGCACATAGTGGTCTTAGGAGCAGGCCGTGTTCAGGCGGGCCCAACATGGGTTCAGATGGCTGAAGCTGCACATAGTGGTCTTAGGAGCAGGCCGTGTTCAGGCGGGCCCAACATGGGTTCAGATGGCTGAAGCTGCACATAGTGGTCTTAGGAGCAGGCCGTGTTCAGGCGGGCCCAACATGGGTTCAGATGGCTGAAGCTGCACATAGTGGTCTTAGGAGCAGGCCGTGTTCAGGCGGGCCCAACATGGGTTCAGATGGCATAACGCAGGAAAAGTGACTTATCTTTAGGACTTGGCTTGGTTTTACTTTCGTGTTTATGCTCTCCGTTTCCGCTCCGGCGAGATTCAAGAGTCTCCCGGAACCACGGTGAAATCAGCCGCTGACCAGCTCCTTATCACGGCCAGACATCTCCACAGCACTTTGCCAAAATGCTGCTCCTATATCTACCGCACACAGCCACCAACCAAGAAGACCAACTGACTTGCACTTTACATTAGAGCCTACTCGTTCTCAAATCCCACGTTAAAAATACTGGTCAAGATAATATTATGCCTACACCCACATAAGAGGACTTAGGCCTAAGCTTCTAATTCTAGTTTTTCTAGAAATCCTTCAAACGGAGACCAGTTTACCAATCAGTGATTGGATAGAACATCGTCCACTTTTTCCTTGACGTCTGTAATATTTCAAAAAGGAGCTTTGATAAAACGAATGACAGTCCCAGGTCTAATTGAAATAGATCAATGAAAAAAAAAAAGCACTTAGGATATGGTACATATTTTCATTTATTCCCAAAAATAAACCTTAATAACTGTGGGAGTGTGTGTGGATGGTGGCTGGTTTAAGCAGCCTCACCTGGCCTGAGTCAGACTGATTGGACTCTGGGGCTGGGTGAGGCTGCACACCTGTTGCACATTGAGCAATCAGTGTGCACAGGTTAAACCAGCCACCACCACACACTCGAAGAGAGCTCTTCGGCATGGCAGCACGGAGCACCGTCTGCTGGCCTCATCGTATGCAACTTTAAACAATAAACCGGTTTCAACATCACCACCCTGTGTCCAATTGTTTGGAGGAGCCCTAGGAAAGTCACCTAGGTGGAGTATGGGAGCCACCTAGGTGGCGTGTAGTAGTGGACATTGCTAATAACACATGGCAAGTTGATAACAAATTATTAACGTACAAAAAAGTTTGGAAAGCCATACTCAAACACAAATGATGCCTTATTATCAACCAAGCTATTTATTATCCAGGAGGCGGTGTGTTAACAGGGGGAGAAGCAAAAAACAATGTCTGCAGAGCCACTGCGGAAGCCAGCGCCCATACAATAAATAATGCCAGCTGATGTAATCTGAAGCAGCTCATCAGCTCTGCACCACATCTGGGATGGATCAAGGTCTGTGTGGAGACAAGGGAGCACAGGCCTCCGTTATCCTAAAAAGTTCACGCACAGAATCTCATCTATATGAAAACGTGCTGGATACCTGTCGAACCGTTTCCACCATGTTGTCCAGCATTCTCAGTTCATCCTCCATCTTCTGCTCGTTTTTTAGGTAGACCATTTTCTAGGGAGGTAAAAAAATAAAAACCCATGAAGATATAATGACACCTTAAGGAAAGGTTTGTCTGGTGGAAGACAGTTCAGACTATCTGGTAAGCAGCTTGTGGCCTTCATGTTTTATAGCCTTTTCAGAAGCTTGGTCCTGGCTTGCTCAGACTCCACCAGACCCTTCTTCAGCCTCTCACCTGGAGGTCACATGTAGAGGAGAAATGGGGATAGTTGACCCATTTCTTGTGAGTATTAACAACAACAACCGTTTCACATCACCACCCTCTGTCCAATTTGGAAACCTAGGAAAGTCACCTAGGTGGAGTATGGGAGCCACCTAGGTACATATTTTAATTTTGCTACAATAACCTACATGGCAAAGTTGATAACAACAAATTATTAATCTCGTACAAAAAAAAGTTTGGAAACCCATACTCAAACACAAATGATGCACATTATTATCAACCATAAACATGCTATTTATTATAAAAAGGAGAAGAACAGGTGTGTTAACATTTTTGGGGGGGAATTTGAATACAAAACAAAAACAATGTTTTACTGAAAAAAAGAGGACTGCGGAAGCGAACAAAATACAATAAATAATGCAAATTAACTGATGTAATCTTGAAGCTTTCTGAGCTCCTCATGGCTCTGCACCACATCTGGGATGGACTTCATGGTCTGTGTGGAGACAAGGGAGCACAGGCCTCCGTTATCAACTAAAAAGTTACACGACACAGAATTCATTTATTAATCTATATGAAAACGTGCTGGATACCTGTCGAACCGTTTCCACCATGTTGTCCAGCATTCTCAGTTCATCCTCCATCTTCTGCTCGTTTTTTAGGTAGACCATTTTCTAGGGAGACATAAAAAAATAAAAACACCATGAAGATATAATGACACACCTTAAGGAAAGGTTTGTCTGCTTGGAAGACAGTTCAGACTATCTGGTAAGCAGCTTGTGGCCTTACATGTCTTATAGCCTTTTCCAGAAGCTTGGTCCTGGCTTGCTCAGACTCCACCAGACCCTTCTTCAGCCTCTCCACCTGGAGGTCACATGTAGAGGAAAAGATTATATTAAAGAGGATAGTTGACCCATTTCTTGTGAGTATTAACAACAACAACAGTTATATTCACATCCCACCACGACTTTCAAAACAAATCCCACCAATCTGAACGTCATGGTGTTGATTTTCAAAATAAAAGCCGAGATTTGTCCCCATCGATATAAGCACGGGGGAGACGGTACCTCTTGGAGAAGCTGGGTCTTCTGTTCCACAAAGTGTGGCGTGCTGTCAGGTGTGGAGCCCGCTTTCCGCAGCTCGTCCCTCAAGGCCCACGGCTCCACCTGTGACTGCTGCAGCATGCGACGCAACTCCTGTCAGCGGAGAAAGAGATGGAAGAGAAGATGGCTTGATTACTTGTTGACAGTTCCACAAAAGAGTGTCAAGTATATACATCTCTAATTCAAAGTACATCTCTGCCACACCTGTTATTCTCCTGTAGCTGGTGAAATGGCGCCTCTTAGTGGCATGGTGTAGCATTGCACCAATTGTTTCCATCTCCACCTTGCACATATTTCTCAGGCCCATCTCTGCCCCCCTCACAACGTCACAAGGCCCTGCAAGTCGTTGAAGCCCCAAAAGTGTAAAAATGTTTGTTTTATTTAGAAATGTACATTTTTATCTTTGGCGCTAGCAGCCTCCCTGCTTCAGGGTCTACGACCCTGTTGCAGAAACGCCGCTGTCTAAAATGATGTCGTTTTGCATCGACTCTCCTTCCTGCCGAGCAGAATGTCTGGCCTTAATTGCCCTCATCTCATATAATGTACACACACACACACACACACACACACACACACACACACACACACACACACCACACACACACACACACACACACACACACACACACACACACACACACACACACACGTTAGGTGCACTGAGAAATAGAGCAGATAATAATAAAAACCTGAGGCAAACTTCACGATCCAGTTGTACTGACAGTGTTTACAGTACAGTGTTTACCGTACAACACGAACTCCACTAAAACAACCTTCCCTAGCAGGCCATGTCTTCCACTATGTTCACAAACACTTGGCAAAGCCACCATCACCTAAAATGGTGGAGCCTAAAGCCAGGCCTGGCATCCAAGCAATCGTCCGGTTAAACAAAGCCTGTTGGCACTACCATGGAGCCGTCCACCCTGGCTAGGTGGGGCTTCAGAACGGCTACCAGAGCTTGACAGCAATTAATCCCTCCTTATCCCCAGTCCCCGACACTGGAGGATACACATGCGGCTAATGATACACCAGGAACTCAAATATCATCTGTATCAAAATAGTATGGTACAGTGGTAAGGTCCGGGAGACAGTGTAGTGGATGGATGGCAGGTTTTATTAATTGACCTACACTTTGGATAGAAGCCAGTTTCTTTTTAGATACAGGTCATTAAGGGGCAGTTAGGGGTTAGGGCATCTTGCTCATTGATGCCTACAGTTGCAATGCGGACATTGGTGATCGAACATAGAACCCACATGACTATCCTGCCCCTATGCTGTATATCTTATATTATATTCTGTTATATTGATACATATTACAATGTGGGCTTTTAAAGAACGCTGGGGTTTAAGACCTTTTTGTGTTACTGTTTTGTGCTACTTTTGTGACTTGTTTGTGTCACTTGTTTGCGTCACTCATTTCATTGTGTTACCTGCTTGTGTCTCTTACAAGGTTCTCAGTCTTGCGTTTATTAAGAGTCTCTCGGGCCTCGCTGACCCTATCAAACAGGTTCATCATGTACTAGTTCTGCCGGTACCTGAGTTTCCTGCCCTTCTCCCCCCCCGACCGCTCAGACGGCTCAGCTGATTGGTCAGCTGTACCACCTCATCACGGTGTCTTCTGGCTGCAGCTTGCTGCTCCCTCTGCAGGCCACAGCTGGAACAACAGATGTGGCATTCAATAGACACACCGGGCAGCAAGATAAAGACAAACACCTGGCCTTGTGATGCAAAGGACACATTCAAATTCAAATTCAAGTAAAAGTCAAGTACATTTATAGAATCCCCCCCAAATAAACAAGGACACATATGTAGGATATGTCCTATAGAAAAAAGCCATGTCCTATGGGCTGTCCTATAGAAAGAAAGATATGGTTTTCTGAACATGTACAAAAGTATAGAACAACAAAAGACAAACAACGCCTTATGAAAAGCAAGGCCACATTCGGTATCAGTTTTGCAGCACCATCACTTTTTTTCTTTGGAGCTACTCCAACATTTATTGCATGCTTTGATTGAATTCCCAATCAAAAGACTCAATGTACAGTGTAAGTGAGTGAAAGAGAGCAGGACCTACATGGTGGAGTGCATCTCCTCCAGCCGAGCGTCTTCACGCTGCCGCATGGTGTCCAGGGTGGAGACCAGCTCAGTGACTGTGCTGGACAGCTCCAGCAGTAGCTCAGGCAAGCCGAAGCTCCCCAGCTCCGCCTCCTCCTGCACCTCCTCCTCCGCCTCCTCCTCCTCCTCCTCCCCCTCCCCTCCGCCCCCTGCCTCTGGATCTTCGTGGGCGGGACGGCGGGTGTGATGTGTGTGAAGGCGCTGGTGTTGCTGAGCAACCCTTCGAACTGAGGAGGAGACTGATTGTCTGAAGAAGAGAAGCAGAGAGTGAGAATGATTTCTCCATATTTCGTGTTTCAATTCAATGAGCGATATCCTGGCATTTGAATCACTTTATAGTTATGTGACGTAGCTTTTATGTAAATCCTTTTGTATACATGCATACATCTCCACATGTCAACATGTTATGTTCTATTTTTGGGTTTCGTTTTTCAAACAAAACATCATAGCAGTCAATATCATTTTCTCTACACACAACCAATGTGACCACAAGAGTGAACCGGAGCGCTACCAGACCTTGTTGGACCTCCTCTTTCTCTTTCTCGCTCAACGCCACCATGATGCTGCCTACGAAGGAGCTCCTGCAGTGGCTGCGCTGCAGGCCCTGCGGCGTTGCTTGGGAAGCAGCATCCGTACTAGACCTGAGTTCTGCGAGACAGAGACACACGGGTCCTAAAGATGAACGGATATTTTGTGCAATGTGGTGGACGCTTTTCTCCATAGGAACCTATAACCCTCCCCCCCCTAAACCACCCCCAGGTCCAAAACCTGGACCTGGGATGACCGTGCCACTGCTGCAGCCGCCCCCCTCCTCTGGAACGCTCACCTGAATCCCCTCTGCCAAGCCAACACCCTGTTCAGCTTCACAAAGGCCCAGGAAACCCACAGATTCCTTTGTGCTTACGATTCCTTTGTGCTTACGCCACTCTATCCCTCCACCCTCCTTCTTTCTCTCTTTCAAATTGCTTTGCTTGTTTGTTCTGTGTAAAGCGTCTTTACTATTACATCCTAGCCAGCGTTCTACCGGTGTATGATCAAGGAAAGGGACGTTGATTGTACTGTTGACTGCTTATGACTGTATGGTGGTGGTGTTACCTGGTCTCCCAGAGCCACATGGAGGCTGTTGGTCAGGCCCTTCAGCTTGTGGAGCTGCACGGTGAGTGAGGTAACCCCCTGAACCAGCTGCTCTCCTAGGGTGTGGGAGGCCCTGGACCTCGTGGCCTCTAGCTCGGCCTCAACCGAGGCCTTCTCTAGCCTGCACCAGGGGAGAGAGAGAGACACACACACACACACACACACACACACAGTTATTGACCAAAGTGGTCCCTGCAGACCACTCTAAATGTTTCGCCTTTACTGTTGGCATTCATTGGATATTATTGGTACCTGCACCCAAACATTTTGCTGAAGGAAGTAAAGCTTACTGAAGTCGCCTGAGGGCCCCTTTCAGGTCCTCACACTGGGTGTTCCTCTCCCGGAGGCCTTGCAGGTTGGCTTGAACAGCGCTTCAATATCCGCAGTCTGCTCCCGCATCACCTCGTTCTCCATCTGCAGGAACTGAGGAGAACCACACACAATCACACACCAATCCTAATCCAAAAGGTGTGTACATATTGTTTAACGTAAATGCCCAGTCCTTAAAGGCTTTTGAATTGCAAACCTACATGAGTGCGTGGCTTAATGATCACTTGTAGTTGCCCCGCACCAGACGGGTGGGGCAACACCGGAATCGCTACTGCAACCTATTTTCTCCATCACATAATCCAAAGAGTGTCTTCAGTTTTGAAGTCTGAATCCAAGGGCCTATTTACCTTCTAGCTGTGATAATCAGTACACCAATTACCCGTAACACACGCTTATATCCAAAGCGACATACAGGCGAGGCTGAGAACAATAGAGCTATGAAGCATCTTCCAAAAGAGTGCTGTACAACAGAGTTTAGAAAACAAGAGGAACGAGTAGCTGTAGGAAGGATTCAGAACAAAACGTCTGCTCTTTTTTTCCCCTCGCTCTTTTAGTCACACATTTTTTAAGTGGTGGTCAAGTCCATAGTAGAACCCCATTGCTCCTGTACTATACTGGGGGGCAAGTAACAGATCCACCGTAAAACATAACAACATCACACAAGGACTCATCTACAAACACCTGGAAGTGAAACAATTCAAACCCATGGTGTGCTTTTACGCTTTCGCCCAAAGCAACTAATAATAAGTGCATTCAACAATTAAGATATAACCTAAAAAGCGCAACAATAATTTGAGTACATAACATTTATAGAAATGCTTGCTTGCCAATATTTCTGTACCACGGTTATAATAGAATACTATGTGTATTAATATGTACATTTTGGAGCAACATATAGAAAGCCAATGGTGTGTCTGACCCAGAGCTCCAGGTGCCTCACCTCATTCATCTCTCTGAGAGAGGAGAGCTGAGTGCAGGTGTCTTTGAGCTGCTGGAGCTGCTGGGCCTGGGGTCTGGCCTGGGTCTGGGTCTGGGCCTGGGTCTGGGCCTGGTCTGGCCTGGGTCTGGGCCTGGGCCTGGGCCTGGGTCTGGGTCTGGGCCTGGGCCTGGGCCCGGGCCTGGGTCTGGGTCTGGGCCTGGGCCTGGGTCTGGGCCTGGGTCTGGGTCTGGGCCTGGGTCTGGGTCTGGGCCTGGGTCTGGGCCTGCAGCAGCCCCAGCTGGTGCTCACTGTGTGCCAGGGCCTTGCTCAGCTCACACACACGCTGCTCCCACGGGCCCAGCAACTCCTCCAGCCTGGGTACGAGACACACACACAATGTTGGTCCACAATCTACTAGAAAATGTATAATGTATAGATATTTTTGGCAGACACCTGGTCAAATCAAGGCATTTGGGACCATCTGGAATGAGTGTATAGACAAGTAGTCCAACAGGTCAGAGGCCATAAGTATTACTTACTGGTCTGCCTTGTCCTGGCCTGCTGAAGGTCTTTCCTGGACTGCTGTAACCTATGAAGCAGTCAAATAAAAACCAACTCCTTATCCTTCTGGCTTTCATATTAGGGTGAGTAGTACAACCTTATTCTGTAGTCATATTATCAGCCAATGTGACCATTTAGTCATTCAGCGGACAATACATCATGAATCAGGTATTGCATGTTAGACATAGTTGTATACACATCTTTTGCGGCAACATGCCAATGTTAATGTAAATGTAAATCAGTAATACGTTTAAGGCTGTAATCATTCCACTATTTCACACCCTTGACTTAAAGTGAACATTTACTAGCAATTGAATCATGTATAATGCCTTCAAAACTAGCCCTTAAACATTCATAACAGTTTCTTTTTAAGTATCCCCTCTGTGTATTGACGTTGTCCAACCTAATCAGACGAGGGGTTGCTGTCAGGTCAGGATAAAGATCAGTTGCTATTGGTGGTGGATCTTACGTGGTGCTCTCTGAGACGAGGGCCCTGCTCCAGGAAGGTGTAGGAGGCCAGGATGGAGGAGATGGTGGCAGAGAGCTCTGTCACCTTCCTCTCCAACAGGGCCCACTCCTCCTCTCCCTCGCTCAGCTTCTCCCGCAGCACACCCAGCTCTGGGGACATACATACACAGACACACACCTTTAAAATGGCTCCTTTTTCACCACCATGTTGATTAAACATTTAAAAAAGAATATATTAGGGAGAGTGGGGTAAGGTGTGGACCCAAGTGCGGCTCGTAAAGAAGGAGCAGCAGGCAAGGAAAGGTGGTGAACAAAATGACTTCTTTACTCAAGTGATTGGCAGATACAAGACAAAACATAAAGAAAAGAAAGTTGAGAAACCAAGTCTCCAAAATGCCAAGTTCAATAGGCGGATACTACACGCTGTTAAAGATGACCAAACACAGAGAACCACGTTCTCGCAGGATGAATCAAGGGCCTGCTGATCTTCTCTGTATCGTCCCTCTTTCAGTATGTCCTCATACAATGAAGATTCTCTAATGGTGGGGTTCTATCACACACACACACACACACACACACACACACACACACACACACACACACACACACACACACACACACACACACACACACACACACACACACACACACACACACGAAGAGGGGAAGTGGTTTCCAAGGTAACTTAGACATCCGGTAGTTTAGAATGGACCAGCTCACAATTACAAAGACACCAGAAAATGACCACAGACGAGAAAAAGGGAAAATATAATTGATAATATATGTATAATATACTGTAAAAATTATGCATGCCGCTGTGTGCATACTGTACACTAATGTGTTCACAAAGTTTGATTTACAACAAACAACCGCTAACCTTTCGAATAGCTAATATGCTAAATTGACTCAACATCTGACAAATAAAAACAAACAATTAAACATCAAGGTCCTCCTGGAACATAGTGCTAAGAAGCCTGCATCTAGTTGTTTGTCACCTACTAGCGCTAATCGGGCCTCCAATTGTGGCTGTCAGGTGAGCATTTTGAGTCTGCCTGGCATGGGGACCAATTAAAAAAAGGCTCCCATATATTGGTGGCTTGACTCGGACACCAGCAGTTGGTAGAACCTTCCACGTAGAGTAGAAAGATATAAAAGGCTAGCAGTGCAATGCTCAAAGACGTGTGTGTGTGTCCAATTTCTCTTCGCTGCGGACTACAATTAATTCTGATGCGGTCACACACACACACACACACACCGCTTTTTGCTGTCAACTTCCAAGAGGTAGATGCCTGTTTGACCTCCTTCCTTCCTCGAATTAGTACGCACCACGAGCGTGGCCCTTTGCACAGAACGCCTGTACCTTTTCCCAACAGTGCACGTATATAGACGGAAGGATTGTCATCATAGACATAGGTTTTGTTTCTTCCATCCCGAACAGCTTGTTTGGATAAACATTGTAATGTTATTATTTATCTTAGCCTTGTTCGGTTTTGTGTTAGGGCTACAAGCTTAAGAGAGAGGATGTAGAGCATTCGCAATATGCTGTTTGAATGTGCTCCCATGGCAGCCACCGTACTGGCTACTGTGCATGCGCGGTGGTTGGCGCGCCTCTCTAGGTATTCTGTTAGTCACGCAATGTTGGTCTACGACTTACCATTATGTTAAATAAAAGTAATACGGTTACAAAGTATTCCCTCCGTGTCAGGTCATTCAACAGCCATTATAGTGTGCACATCGAAATTAATTAGTTTTAGCAAGCTGACCTCAGGATGGGCCTTGAGTCATTTTCCCACCACACTCTACACATTAACCACGAACCACGCACCCGTTAGTCGCAGGGGTTGCTTGCGTCGCCTTGGCCTCCATTTCGCCGACCCTTGCTAACTGGCTAGCACGCAGCGATGCTAGCGTTAGCTGCGCAGTTTAGCTTGGCTGCCACTGTTAAGACCGAAAGGTCTAAAAGGTCAGCCTCACCTAACCCTAGACCTAACCATAACCTCAGCTCAGACCCGCTGGTGGAGAAATGGTACAGCTAACAGCCTCACCTAACCCTAGACCTAACCCTAACCTCAGCTCAGACCCGCTGGTGGAGAAATGGTACAGCAAACAGCCTTACCTCTTCGGAGCTCCTCCAGGAGCAGGGGGGCCGGGAGAACCATTTAACCCAGATGGCTGCTCACCCGGGGCGGGCTTTGGATCACTCATGACACGGGGCCTCTTGGGAATTTTGAATTTCCCAAGCGCCCGCTCCCGAAGACTCTGTAGGGTACACAAAAACACAGGTGACTGAAGTTAGGAAAATAGATAGATGCTAATCAATATAAACTCGGTTAAAATAGAAATCTCTATTACGCACTGGGATTATTAGCCATTTCACTCGCAGCTGCCTGGGATGTACGAAACGATTGAGGAAAAACAACGTGACGGAGTGACGTCTCCGTTTTCCACTCACGTGCCTCGCCCGGCCTCCCCTGATTGGACACTTTGGGAGACGGATGTGGACACTTTATGACCATATTCGTAACACTTAGTGATACAAATTACTATAGTAATCCCGTACTGATATGTAACAACTTCTCAGATCAAGCCTGCTACATCCAAGGAAATATATTATATTCTATTAGAATACAATAAACAAAGCTAGCAATATAAACACAAACTACAGCATCAATATAAAATATTTATTGTAGATAAAATATGCATCCACTCAACAACAGAATATAGTAAAATATGCTCGTATATAAAATAGCCTAGATATGTATCTGAAGTTAAGTAAAGTAACTCTAAAGTAAGGTCAAGTAAATAAACTGGCGTTCTATAGCAGCTGTTGTAGGTCGTGGATGTATAAAATAAAGTATGACACTCTCCTAACAGCTAATAACAATTTATGCATAAATGCCTTATTGGGTGTGTGTTTGTGTGTGTGTGTGTGTGTGTGTGTGTGTGTGTGTGTGTGTGTGTGTGTGTGTGTATGTGTGACTAATAGTAATATGTATGTTACATAGAGCCACAACCAACATGTCTCATTTATTTTCATTATTATAATGTTATTTATATACAAATTATTATGGCTAAGTCACAGATAGTCTGTGTGTAGACAAAGGATATAAAAGCTGTTTCTATAGTTTCCCGATCACTAAAGGTTCTTTTTTAACCCTGTGACAGTAGACTAATAACCAAGATGGAGTTGCAATGATCCAAGGTTTGATTCCCAGTTGAACTAATTGATACTGTGATGGAAAATGACACACGGCCCTATTCTGAGGTCAGCTCACTTAAACTAATTAGTGTTGATGTTCAAGTTGTTGTGTGCACACTATAGTGGCCTGTCTGTCTTTCTAACTATCTAGTTAGAAAGACAGACAGGCCACTATAGTGTGCACCCCACTCCCCACAGCTGCTTGTTCTGCTCTGTTCTCATGTGAGAATCTCCTGAGCAAGCTCCTCTCCCAAACCATGTGTCTGTTCTTGACTGCATATCCTCTCCCCAGACCAGGTGTCCGTCTTTAACTGTGTATTGAACCCGTTATAGATGGTAAATAGCGCCATCTAGTGATATCTCTGAGACGTTGTTTGCTCCACTGTACAAAAAGGGCTTCCCTCCTCTATTCAGGGCGCTTTTTCTCCAGAACTCTGCTCTGCGGGGAGTTGCCTTTGAAACTGTGTCTCATTCAGCCTGGAATCTATATTATACATATTTCATGTTGAGCACATCCCACTTATACCCTTTTAATTTTCAGCATTTAGGCCACATTTATACATACAATACATATGCTTCTGCATGATATAGGCTATGTCCGAAACGTTTTACTAGTCCTGGGTGTCGTGGAGAAAGAGATAGGGGACAACGAAAGAGCGCTGGGGAAGCGTACGGTGGAGAACGCTACTCACCTGGGCTGGGCTTGTCCAGGTATGGTTGATACAGCTGCCAATCAAACTGAAACAAAGATCTCAGCTATACTTGTACGTGCACTCCCGCCCTGCCTCGTGCACTTCCCCCCTCCGTGCTGGGCTGTTGTTGCTGTCTGACAGTGGGGATTTATTCCAGGCTTGGCGGGCTGCCAGCTCATCTCAAACAATTGCGCTGGGCTGCAGAGCCGGCTGGTGGAGCCAAGTTTGGATGGTAATAAACAAAGTACTAGATTGTCTGCTCCTCCTCCTCTCCTCTCTTCTTCTGCTCTCCTCTCCTCTTCTCCTCCTCTCTCTCATCTCCTCTCATCTTCTCTCCTGTCCTCTCCTGTCCTCTCCTCTCTCCTCTCCTCACGTCTCCTCCCCCGCCCCTCCTCCTCTCTCTCTTCATTCCTCTGCTCTGCTCTTCTCTCCTCTCCTTTCCAGTCCACTCCTCTGCTCCCTTCTCTACTCCTCTCCATTCCTCTACTATCCTCTCCTCTTAAACACCTCTCCTCTATCCTCATCCCCTCTCCTCCTCTCCTCCTACTGCTCTCTCCTCAAGCGAGGTCTCCTGAGGAGGACTAGTACCTGCAGTCCAAGACTAAACTCAAAGACCTCTCCAAAACATCCTGAATCGCTCGGACTCTCCTTCACTTTACTGCTTCAGTATAAGTGCTTCATAATGATACAATTTATCAGCAAAAAGCTGTTGGGTGAAGGTTAATAATGAGTTTCTCCTGCCCCTCTCACTCTCTCTCCCTCACACTGTCTCTATCTCGCTGTCTTATCTCTCTCTCTGTCTCTCTGTCTCTCGCTCTCTCTCTCCCACACTGTCCCTGTCATGCTGTCTTCTCTCTCTCTCTCTCTCTCTCTCTCTCTCTCTCTCTCTCTCTCTCTCTCTCTCTCCCACACTGTCTCGGTCATGCTGTCTTCTCTCTCTCTCTCTCCTCCACACTGTCTCTGTCATGCTGTCTTCTCTCTCTCTCTCTCCTCCACACTGTCTCTGTCATGCTGTCTTCTCTCTCTCTCTCTCTCCCACACTCTCTGTCATGCTGTCTTCTCTCTCTCTCTCTCTCTCTCTCCTCCACACTGTCTCTGTCATGCTGTCTTCTCTCTCTCTCTCTCCTCCACACTTTCTCTGTCATGCTGTCTTATCTCTCTCTCTATCTCTCTCTCTCTCACACACACACTGTCTCTGTCATGCTGTCTTCTCTCTCTCTCTCGCTCTCTCTCTCTCCTCCACACTGTCTCTGTCATGCTGTCTTATCTCTCTCTCTCCCACACTGTCTCTGTCATGCTGTCTTATCTCTCTCTATCTCTCTCTCTCTCACACACACACTGTCTCTGTCATGCTGTCTTCTCTCTCTCGCTCTCTCTCTCCTCCACACTGTCTCTGTCATGCTGTCTTCTCTCTCTCTCTCAATCTCTCTCTCTCTCCCACACTGTCTCTGTCATGCTGTCTTATCTCTCTTTGTCGCCGTTCTCCCAAGCGGCCGACACATCCAAGGTCACCCTCTGTTCAGCACTTCAGGGATGACAGATGAAGTGAGCATCAGTCAGACAGTGACCGACCGGTTCCCTTCCTTCCCTCTCTCACACACTACAGGGTCCCATCGCTGTTCCTGTCAGCCCATCATCACGGTGCCTCTGCTGTGATTGGCCGGCCCAAATACCCAGAGGACACTGGGTAAACTCCTGAACCCACGCTTATTTGAAAGAGAAAAAAAATGACATCTGGGTTTGAGAAACCCAAGGGGCCGGTGCTCAGAATGCTGTCCACACTCTCTCTCTCTCTCTCTCTCTCTCTCTCTCTCCCCTCTCTCTCTCTCTCCCTCTCTCTCTCTCTCTCTCTCTCTCTCTCTCTCTCTCTCTCTCTCTCTCTCTCTCTCTCTCTCTCCCCCTCTCTCTCTCTCTCTCTCTCTCTCTCTCTCCCTCTCTCTCTCTCTCTCTCTCTCTCCCCTCTCTCTCTCTCTCTCTCTCTCTCTCTCTCTCTCTCTCCCCCTCTCTCTCTCTCTCTCTCTCTCTCTCTCTCTCCCTCTCTCTCTCTCCCCCCTCTCTCTCTCTCTCTCTCTCCATCCCCCCTCTCTCTCTCTCCCCCTCTCTGTCTCTCTTGCTCTCTCTCCAATCATCCCCCCCTCTCTCTCTCTCACTCTCTCTCTCTCTCTCTCTCCCTCTCTCCCTGGTCTTTATCCATTTGGCTCTCATTCATTCCTAGGGTGTTTGGTATTTGGTGTGAATCAGAAATCCCTCCTTCTGATAAACCACTAACACATGCACACACCACTGAAGAGACGCGTGCCGCAAATCCCGAGTCGTGATGTGCTTGTTGTTTGCTTATTTGAGCTTATTTGACGCCGCTTCCATTTGCGATTACCATGCAAGGTACCTACACAAAAATGTATAGTCAGCAACACAAATATATTACATTGTCTAGTTAGTCTTGCAGGCCACACTATTTTGGACTCAGTTCTTAATTTCAACTGTTTTCACTAATGTGACCATAGGTGCCATGGCAGGTAGTTAACATGAGGTGAAAATGAGTTATAGTGCAATTGTACCAAATCAGTATGAATAATAGTATTGCAGTCTTAATAACCCATAGTTTAAGTCGTGCAGATACAATTTGGAGTTTCATAAAGGTGGAGAGAGAAAGAGAAAATATACAGAGAGAGAGAGACACACACACACACACACACACACACACACACACACACACACACACACACACACATACACATACACACTAACACAGAGATAGAGAGAAAGAGAGAGAGAGCGACAGACAGAGACAGACAGACAGACAGAGAGAGCGACAAACACACACAGAGGCAGAGAGAGAGAGAGAAATACACACACGCACAGAGAGAGAGAGATAGAGAGAGGGAGAGAGGGGGAGAGAGAAAGAGACGACAGAGCGTTTGCTCAAGCGATTCAAACTCAAGTATCAGAGCCAAGGACTATATGCGCCACAGAAGAAGGAGGGTGACACCCGTAATCTTTCGCGGATTCAGGTACTGTACATCCTAAGTTATTCTTTTCACTATTTTAGATAAACGACACGATTATAAATGAATATTTTTCAGTGTATACGTCACTTGCGACGACCGGATAGGGACAATAATGTTTCTTTAAATCAATGTCTTACCATCATTATTTGATATATTTTACTGTCACCTATGGCGTTGACGAATGTAGGCTGCGATTCATCAATCCATATGTTCTGTTGCCTAAACATGCAATTACCAAAATGCCAAAATGCATATGTGAAGGTATTATAGACAGCACCAGCCATAAGGTCAAATTTGGACAATCATTGATTCCACTATGGGCTGAACATGTCCAGGAGAAGGTGTCCTTGAAACATAGTTGTAGACAGAGCCTGCGCTGTCCGTGGTGCTGAAACATAGTTGTAGACAGAGCATGCGCTGTCCGTGGTGCTGAAACATAGTTGTAGACAGAGCCTGCGCTGTCCGTGGTGCTGAAACATAGTTCTAGACAGAGCCTGCGCTGTCCGTGGTGCTGAAACAAAGTTGTGACAGAGCCTGCGCTGTCCGTGGTTCTGAAACATAGTTGTAGACAGAGCCTGCGCTGTCCGTGGTGCCCGGTCCCCCAGGTTAGGGTTTTCTGAATGGACCGCGGGGGCAAAAAAAATAAAAAATAAAGAAAGAAGAAGAAGCCAAACACTGCGCCTCTGGTGAACATTTGGTTATAGTTAACTTAGACTCATATCTTAGGTTCCCAATAATAGGTCTGCTATGCCTATTCCAAATGACACCGAAGCGTATAACAGTAAGCGTGTATCGTCGGCTTGTATTTCAAATGAATAAATACGATCCATGATGTTGATCATGTTTACAATAGTTCAATCGATTGTACCGACCATTAACGGCACCGTTTCCCTCTCTATGCAGGTGTGCGCGTGGACATGCTCCGGGATTTGTACTCACACACACCATGGTGCTCACTGGTGTGGTGAACGTGGATGTAAATGTGACGGAGAGCCAAGGTCTTTGCCCTACTGCCGCGAGCAGATAGTATGTCTTCGCAACAACGGCTGGCACGGCTCACGCGATGTGGCACATGGCACGCGTAAAGATGGATTTCCTCGCGCTCCTGTTTTTCCCCGCGCTGTCCCGCTCCGTGGCCCGGATGGACGGAGAACGTGATCATCGGCGCGCTTTTCTCCGCGCGCCACCAGCCGTCCGCCGGGAAAGTAGCCGAGCGGAAGTGCGGGGAGGTCCGTGAACAGTACGGCATCCAGAGGGTAGAGGCCGTGTTCCACGCGCTGGACCGCATCAACGCTGACCCCACTTTGCCGCCCAACATCAGTCTGGGCTGCGGGATCAGGGACTCGCGCTGGCATTCCTCGGTTGCTTTTGGAACAGAGCATTGAGTTCATCCGAGACTCCCTCATCTCCATTCGGGACGACAAGGACGGGTCCAAGTGGTGCATCGACGGCACCCCGTCCAACCAGCCTCCCCCCTCGAAGAAGCCGATCGCCGGGGTGATTGGCCCGGGATCCAGCTCCGTGGCGATTCCAGGTGCAGAATTTACTCCAGCTATTCAACATCCCCCAGATCGCCTACTCAGCCACGAGCATCGATCTGAGTGACGAGACTTTGTTCAAGTACTTCCTGAGGGTCGTGCCCTCCGACACGCTGCAGGCCCGGGCAATGCTGGACATGGTCAAGCGGTACAACTGGACGTATGTGTCGGCCGTTCACACCGAGGGTGAGTTGACTCGAGCCCTACTTCCAGCAGTGGAAGATATAGCATGGCGAATCTCTCTCGATTAGTCAAATAGGTTCATCAAAAAAGGAGAATCGGCCTAGTTATTAAACAGGTATAACCGATTATTCCTCTCTTGGTGATTGTCCGTTATAGGCAAATATATCCGTTCAATGGCCTGGGTTGACATTGAGACCCCCTACGTGCGTATAGGCATTTGGGCCACGCGCAAGCTCTAGTGACACACACACACACACACACACACACACACACACACACACATTCACAGGTGTATGAAGTGAGAGTGAAGTGGAGGGTGTGTATGGTATGTACCTTAAGAGGAAGGTAGGTGGCGTTGTTTATCTGACCTTCAATACGCCTACTGGAAGATCCCGTGGGATGGAAGTAATATTCTAGGAGTATTGAAAGACTACTTTGCGGAGGAGGAATTTTAATTTCCAGCAGCCGCAGGTTTACAACGGGCCAGATCTGGTCTGAAAAAATAGAGCAAATCACAGCTTCTGGAAACATTGATTTCAACTTGTACGTTCTACATTTTTCATGAGCTTTCGTATCCATGGCTCAGTGTTTGCGAGAAGATACAGATGAAGAACTAGAATATAGGTCATTTATAATTTAGCCTAAAGTAGTTTGCACAGTATCCGCAGAGTTACTATGCGTTTGTGCTAACCGTTTAGGCAGACCACTATGTTGACCATTAAATGAGACCTAGGCGCGTCCTCACTGCGTTGTCTTTATTTGAACACGGTGGTCACGGCTGCTTCACTTTGTTCGTCTTCTTTCTCCACTGCTCAATACATGGGGGAAAAAAGTATCTTGTTTCCCATAGCAACAGTTAGGGGCTCTTTGGGATTGCATTAATATCATGCACTGATGAGCATCAGTCTATTAAAACACACACACACACACACACGCACATGTTCATGCGCGCGTGCTTGTGCGTGCACACACATACAGAAATGCACCCACAAAAGTACACACACATGCAAAGATGCAAACGTACAAATGTACACACGTGCACAAACACACGTGCACACACACACACACACACACACACACACATGCACGTGGTGTCAAATACATTGTCAACCAATGTGCCACCATCCACTCCTCGCTCCCAGGCTACACGGAGGGGCAACATTTAATTGGATATCATGATTCTATTTTCCTGTGGGAGAACGATACAAGCTGACGGAAGTCATTGCAACACCACCGCTGGGAAAGCAGCCCATGGGCCCGTGGTTGGGGTGAACCCATTTGTGTGGCGTACCTCTGGTGTCCGTTATGTGTAATGTGGGAACCCGTCTCACTCGGGTCTTTAAGTCTTCTTATTTTTATCACCATTTCCCTATTTGAACACAATAAACGGTACGTCTTGTGTGAAGCACTTGGTGTTTATTAACAGTGGGACACCTTTGCTGCACCGATTACCCATAAAACCTTGATGGACGGCCATCATAAATTTAAAGATGGCCCTTTCTGGTTTCCCGAGCTTTGATGGCAATCAGTTGCAATCATTACTAGAGGCTTTGAGAGCGTTCGTTGCCAAACAAGCAGAAACATTCGGAGACCACACACTCAAGTGTACTAGTTATCACATGACCAGTGTTTTGTCATCAGAGCTATAAACACTGCTAAAGGGTCAATGGCCATCAATTATGTAATCTGATACTCCAGACAGAACTATCCAAGTAGTCATACAATGTAACATAATACATTCTGATGTAGTTAGATAATGCCACGTTAATACAGAAATGGTCTCTCTCTCTGTCTCTCTCTGTCTCTCTCTCTCTGTCTCTCTCTCTCTCTCTCTCTCTCTCTCTCTCTCTCTCTCTCTCTCTCTCTCTCTCTCTCTCTCTCTCTGTCTCTCTCTCTCTCTCTCTCTCTCTCTCTCTCTCTCTCTCTCTCTCTCTCTCTCTGTCTCTCTCTCTCTCTCTCTCTCTCTCTCTCTGTCTCTGTCTCTCTCTCTGTCTCTCTCTCTCTCTCTCTCTCTCTCTGTCTCTCTCTCTCTCTCTCTTCTCTCTCTCTTCCAATCTCTCTCTTCCAATCTGTGTGTGTGTGTGTGTGTCAATGCCGTGTGACACTGACTGACTGGAGTTGTAATCTCGCTCATTAGAAGATGGCAAGTCATCTGCCTGCCTGCCATCACACACGCCGCCGCTGCCACGCGTGTCGGCCTGCAGGCCTACGGCGGGGCTTTCAGTGGTTTTCCATTGCTGCTACTTATTTTGGTTGCCTACTCGTAAGGTTGCTCTCAGCCGCTGGTTGTTTGACACGAGGACACGTGAGGATTACTTGTGGCGGTGGTGGTGGTTGTGTGCCCATCCCAGCTGCTGTTGTACGGACATTGGATGGAACGGTGCTGTGGCTCCAATTCAGCAAACCTGAAGGAGAAATGACAACAGCCATGATGAACACTCGGCCTAAATGTTTTTGAAAAACGATTCTTTGGAGGTCTGTGCGACGAGATCCAGTTCCAGTTGAATGATGCGATAGCGAATGGGACGGTTTGTTGGTTCGCAGCTCTCCTGCCCCAGATTAAAGCTACACATACACGGACATCCCACTATATATCTTTTATGTTGAAAGGGAGTGACACGGGTCGTACCGACTGGCAGAGTTCACACACAGGGTTGTTTTGTTCTGCTACGACTTGGCTGACAGAGGTTTGAAAAAACACACGTGCTGCTCCCCTGTGTAACACCAACCCTGTTTCTCCACTCTGCTTTGCAGTCTTCAGTCCCATCACTCTCTCTCTCTCTGTCTTTCTTTCTCTCTCTCTCTGTCTCTCTCTGTCTCTCTTTGTCTCTCTCTGTCTCTCTTTGCTCTGTCTCTCTTTGTATCTCTCTGTCAGTCTGTCTCTCTTTCCTCTCTTTCTATCGGTCTCTCTCTATGTTCCCACTCTCTCGGTCTCTGTCTCTCGTCTTCTTTCTCTTTCCTCTTTCTCTTTTCTTTCTCTGTCTATGTCTTCTGTCTCTGTCTCTGTCTCTTATCCTGTCTTCCCTCTGTCGGTCTCTGTCTCTCTTTCTCTCTGTCTCTCCTTTATCTTTCTCTTTTCTCCAGTATCTCGGTCTTCTGGCTCTAGTCTCTGTTTCCCTCTTCCCTTCTATCTTGTCTACTCCCTCTCTCTGTCCTCTGTCTCTCCCTCTCTCTGTCTCTCTCTTCATCTCTCTGTCTCTCTCTCCTCTCCCTTTCTCTGTCTCTGTCTCTGCTTCTCCCTCTCTCTGTCTCCTGTCTCTCCCTCTCTCTGTCTCTCTCTCTCCCTCCTCTCTGTCTCTCTCTCTCTCTCCCTCTCTCTCTCTCTTCTCCTCTCTCCTGTCTCTCTGTCTCTGTCTCCTCCCTCTCTTGTCTCTGTCTTCCCTCTCCTCTGTCTCTCTCTCTCCCTCTCTCTGTCTCTCTCTCTCTCTCTCTCCTCCCTCTCTCTCCTCCCTCTCTCCTCCCTCCCTATCTGTCTCTCTCCCTCTCTCTCCCTTTCTCTGTCTCTCTCTCTCTCCCTCCCTCTCTCTCTCCTCCTCTCTCTCATCTCGTCTCTCTCTCTCATCTCTCTCTCTCTCGTCTCTCTCTCCTCTCCTCTCTCCCTCTCTCACTGGGATGAGAATCAATTGATTGGCGCCATGGCTTGACTCCAGCCAATTTGCTAGTGGTCAAAATGGACCATAGGGACATAGAAACAGACACCAGCGGCAACATGTTTGCAGACACACTACGCACACTACATACACGCAAGTATGCACACACAAACACGCACAGACACACACATCAAACCCTAACACTCTTAATGTCAATCTCTACCAGTTGAGCTAGACCAGGAAGGGAAAAGTAAAGTCATTTGTTTTAATTTTTGTGTATTCTCTCTCTCTCTCTCTCTCTCTCTCTCTCTCTCTCTCTCTCTCTCTCCCTCTCTCTCCTCTCTCTCCCTCTCTCTGTCTCTCTCTCTCTCTCTCCCTCTCTCTCTCTCTCTCTCTCTCTCTCTCTCTCTCTCTCTCTCTCTCTCTCTCCTCTCTCTCTCTCCTCTCTGTCTCTCTCTCTCTCTCTCTCTCTCTCTCTCTCTCTCTCTCCTAACCCTGTCTGCAATTAAAATAATTAAGATGTCCCCTCTTTCCATGATGTCATTAGTAAAGTAAATTAGCTCATTGAAAGAAACGATCTGCGCTTTTTGTTCAGAGTCGCTGTTTCTGGAATGTTCTGACCCCCCTATGACCTCTCTCACTCCCCTCTCTCTGTCTTTCTCTCTCTGTCTTTCTCTCTCTGTCTTTCTCTCTCTGTCTTTCTCTCTCTGTCTCTCTCTCTGTCTGTCTGCCTATCTATCTGTCTGTCTGTCTGTCTGTCTCTCTTTCTCTCTCTCTCTCTCTCTCTCTCTCTCTCTCTCTCTCTCTGTCTGTCTGTCTGTCTGTCTGTCTGTCTGTCTGTCTGTCTGTCTGTCTGTCTGTCTGTGTCTCTCTCTCTCTCTCTCTCTGTCTGTCTGTCTGTCTGTCTGTCTGTCTGTCTGTCTGTCTGTCTGCCTGTCTGTCTGTCTGTCTTTCTGTCTCTCTCTATGACCTTGTCGGCTGGATGATATAGTGGCGACGATGAGGACTGGACAAAGCTGTGAGTCCTTAGCTTTTGACAATCTTGTTCCATATTCCACTAATGGTAGGAATACATTGCTTGGGCGCATATGCAAAGATTTTAGCGAGAAGTGAGAGAAAGACAGGGAGAGGAAGAGGGGAAGGAGAGAGTTGTTGCAGATCATTCAGTTGGATGTTTTTTTTTAATCTTCTCTCCATCTCAGAGAGGGAGAGAAACGTTGGGGGCTGCGTGGGGAGGGTGAGAAGGGGTAATACTGCCTATTCACTGTTATTCTCTACAGCAAGGTACCAGCGGAAACGTACCTTATCTCTGGCTATATATGACGCTGAATAAATGTGCAGCTGCTTTTCTCAATCATCAAAGAAGTGCTGATGTGCAGGACATATGCAGCCCAGAACATATCCAAGTAATTATGTCCTGAGTTTTGACATGACGCCATGATGACAAATCCAAAACACTGAGCCTTGATTGGTTCTTTACAAGCAACATTTTCTATCCCACTGATTCCAAAACCTGACTGCAATAGCTTGGGATTTGGAGGTAAATGCCAATGAAAAAGTTAGAAATAGAATAGAATAGTCACATCTTTACTACATCCAGATGCAATATTTTCAGGGGTGTGAGAAATATTTCAACCGAGACAAGAAAACAATTCAGCACTATGAAGGATTTACTCAGAGATTTGAGTGAGAACACTTTCCCTTCATATTCCTTAAATTAGTAGCAATTTGGATGACGACATTGGATTGAGGGTTCTCGTTTCTCGTTCTTTCTCGAGAGGACACTCGTTGCATGGTGTCCTCTCGGGACACTAGGTGTTCATGAAAAAGGGCAAGTTGTGGGTTACATTCTTTCCTGGAACTGTGTTGCTTTTGTGGAATTGCCTGAAGTCCAACATTGTTTTTTCCTCAATTTACTACTTAAGTCAATGATCCAAAATGAAGTTTAGGTAATGGTTCATGAATGGATATTCGCATACAAAAGATACACATATATATGTATACATAATACACATACATGGCTTATAACAACTCAACAGAATCTAATGGTGCTCCTTTTTCAATGTTAAAGTTAAACAAGGTCATCGTGGTTCAGGTTCTGATTGCATTTTTTCTGTACCTCAAATCTCTGCTCCTGACAAGCTTTTTCAAGAAGGTCTTTCGCAGAAGCATGCGCTACATCTTCTTTGCCTATACCCAGATATCAGACTGCCTGTACCTTTTGCTGACCAATGTTCTGCTAATCCTGTCCTTCTTTCAATTTGTCATTTAAATTCAGATCTGTATTCTCATCATCACAGTGGTGTCTGTGTACACGTTTGGGCCTTATGCACGCCGCACAACGCTCTGCACTGCATTGTGATTATCACCACTATCAGCTCCATACCAATCAGCATCTCTCTCTCAACCTACTGGGCCTTAGTGCCTCTCAGTATCTACATAGGGCATAGGCTGTGCTCGATGGAAATGTTCATCATACACAGATGGCAGAGTCATCTCGAATCAGCTGTTAATCAGATATACTTTGTAATCATGCTTGTAATCATTGTGTTGTGTTATGTTCAAATCACAAAAGCAGCAAGGAAAGCATCAGGAGAGACTAAGAAATCCTCAGTGAAGGGACTCAGAACGGTACTTCTTCATGGTTTTCAGCTCATTCTCTGACTTACTCGGTTGTGGTGGCCTTTTGTTGAAGCTGCTGTTATGCAGATTGATCTTCTTTTATTCAGTAATGTAAGATACTCCAATTACATAATGTTTACTATTGCCCCGAGATGTCTAAGTTCTCTTGTTTATGGCCTGAGGGACAGAAAGTTATTTATAATGTTGAAATACTATGCTGTCTTTGGCTTGTGTTACAAATCACCTCCTGTGTTGGCTGATTAAAAAAATGAAGAAGAAAAAACAAATGCAACAAAAAAGTGCTGCCTGAATGTTTCAATGTCAAACAGCATTTCTTAAACAAAGAGCCTTATGTTCCTGAACTGTTAGTGGTGTGGGAACTTAGGATCAGAAACAATCATTGGATTTCAGATTGGTCTCTTTTAGGGCAGTGTTTCTCAAATGGGGATACACTTATCCACAGGGGTACTTTAAATTATTGCATGGGGTTCTAGGAAAAAGGTACGAAAATCAAAATCTGAAGACCACTTTAACAGAATTATGTTAATCTGAATACCTACATACAAGTTCGGTAAATCATACTAATGAATGACAAGCAATCATAAGTGAAGCACAATTCCACTTATAATATGTAAATATTCACACTAACAGTTTTATGTTCATGTTTATAAATAACATGCGCCTTGCTCTAAATGTTTTGTGGTGGGAGAGGGGTACTTGGCTGTAAAATATATCTTAGAGAGTACATTAGGGTTTTATGGTACAGTATAAATATATACGTGTATATATATATAAATATATATACGGTAACTTTTTCATACCAATACATTACAGCTTGATTTGTGTACTTTTCCATATTTTCTTCTGATTGTCCATTAAATGTGTGGCCATAGCATCTACAGTACTTGGCTGCAGGTAAACTAATCATTGCTGAGATGGGCAGTGTTTGTTTTGCAGTGTTTGGCCCTATGCAGTCCTGAATACTGACACAGGACTTCGACAAAGACCAGAGGCCCTGGTGAGCTTCTCTGACAGTGAAGCTGTTGACCAACCAAAAGGTGAAGTTAGGTTGTACAATTAAGGGCCACATTGGGAGCCTGATTTAAAAAATCGGCCAGCCTGTTAGTTACGAAACAGGGGAACACTCTGCAGAACAATACCTGGGGATCGCCCAAAATATGTCCCTCTAACACATTACAACCAAGTAATTCACAAGATTATATACACAACAGGACTAGGGAGATAGGTGACTGGGTGTGTATATATCTTTGAGCCAATGTGACCATGTCTGTTTGTGTGTGTGTGTGTGTGTGTGTGTGTGTGTGTGTGTGTGTGTGTGTGTGTGTGTGTGTGTGTGTGTGTGTGTGTGTGTGTGCTCTTGATTGGTATGCCTGTGAACATATCTCATGTACCAACAAAGAAAATGCAAAATAAACATAAATTTATCTGAACCGTACAATGTGTCATTATTATATGATGATTTAAATATTACTGATGTATAATACTATACGAATACATAGAGAAAATAACCGATAATCCTTTCCCGGCACTTGGGTGTGTTTGTAGTTAAACAGCAGCATGACAGTGTTGCAATATGAATGGGCATAATGCACAGTATACTAATAATACATGTCACAGAACACAGCCACGTACAAACAATGTCAATAGATGCCTACGTCGTGGAACTTAACAGCAACAACAATAGGGGATTAGTTTGATTCGAAGCTTAACGAATCCCAGATATTTTCTGAACTTGGAACCTAGTAATGGACCCCTACCCTAATTCAGGGGTTGAAACCAGACAAGCGTGAGACGACCAATCAAGTTGCAAAAATTATAATAAAAAAGGGTGACACTCCATAGGAGGCAAATCAACACTTTCAAAACGGTGGTATGTCAACCAATGGTTGAGGTCATGGACGCTACATCGGTATTTTATACAGTCTATGCTTTGAGCACGATTCCAAGGAGTAACTCTGAAAAGCTTGGTAACTATATGCCCTGGTCAAGCAATACATCAATATTACAATATCACTGAAGAAAATATATTCATCGTTTCATTTTTAAGTATATATTGGTATAAATCATATATTATAAAAAAAGATAATGTACTGATTTTGTTTACCTATAGTATTAGTCTATAATATTATACATTCTTGCAATTGAGACAACAATATTTGGTGTATACAAATTATTACTATGCTTTTGAATTACTGGAAGACAAAGAGACTTACATAAACAAGGAAGAGGATACACATGGGAATAATTCTTATTTATAGTTAAAATAAGTAGCAACTATGTAAAATCAAAAATATGATATAGAATATTTAGTAGTTATAGAACATAATGTTGTTAAAGAAAAATCGCTGACCAGTGAAATAAAGATCAGCTTCTGTGCGATTAGGGCTGTTTGTTCCAAGAGTATGCCTTCCATAAGTGTTAGAGTGCAGTACTCACTTAGTATAAAGTTTCGACTCATATTCACCACATCACTTTACATTTTTCATATTGTATAACAATAACAATACAATAACAATATGTAAGGACAGTACTGTATGTGTTAGCCATGCAGTGGGAGAAATGTTGAATTAAATGTAATAAAACAAATGTAGACCTCAGTATTATTTATGTTACGTTCCAAAATATTTCGGAATAACATTCTTTGTTAAAATTATGTTTGTGCAAAGGTCGTCTTTTTCTTAAGGGAAAAGTATAGAGGGTTGAAGTAAAGTGTTTGAAAACTTCTGAGCAACAACATATTAGTACTTGCTAATAGACTGATGTAACTGATGTCTCAGTAGTAATAATTATTTGCACACTTGGGTGCCACTAATAGATCCTGTGAGTGAGTTTTCAATATGGGAACAATGTTTTGAACAGCTTGAACAATTTGTTTAATTGTTGACATAGTTATGGAAAAACATTAGATACACACAAGGCAGAATGTCATCATTAAGTGCTTCATCTGGGACTCATTAAAACCTCAGTGATCATGAGAGGTTATTAACCTCTAATTACAACCCAACCAAATAAAGAGAAGAGAAAGGCTCCTGGGAGACAGCGGTCATTGTTGAACCCTATGGAGAAGTTCTGGGCCTATCAATGAAACATCTGTGAAGGAGGGGACCCACCTGATTAACCCAAAGAAGAGAATACCCCACCCCCTCTCAAGACAAGAAAAAAGGAAGAAGTACTGATTATTAGAAGAGGGATTAGAAAGTCCAGTCAAGTCCTATGAGCTCAACTGACCCACCCATAACAACATCTACATTTTAACAGCCAATGAAATGCATTGGTGCCAACTTAGAAGGTATGACGACATTGGACTGTTAGTTCTCTGTTTCTCGCTATTCATTGGGTTGTATTTATATATCGTCATGCGTGGTGTCATCTCAGAACACTGAAAACACGGACACTGAAAAAAAGGCAAATTGTGTGTCAATTTGTTTTTCTGGAACTGTGTAGTCTTTTCTGGAACCACCTGGGCCACAACTTCCTCCAGGCATTTTAAGTGGACTGTCTTGCAAACGTCTTGTTTTTTACACTATTTACAATTTCAGTCCATGGACATGATCAAAAAAGAAGTTTAGGTAATGGTGCATGAATTGGTAATTGAATACAAAAGATACATATATATGTACTGTATATACTCTAGCCACATATATGTTAACATGGCTTATAACAACTCAACACAATCTGGAGGTTTACCTTTGTCATTGAAGAATATCAATTACCAGGTCCTAATTGTACAGGTTCTGATTGCAATTTTTCTGTACCTCAACTGTCTGCTCCTCACAACCTTTTTCAAGAAGGACTACTTTCGCAAAAGCATGCGCTACATCTTCTTTGCCTATACCCTGATGTCAGACTGCCTGTACCTAATGGGGACCGACGTTCTGCTACTCTTGTCGTTTGATCAAATTGTCATGCACATTTGGCTCTGTGTTCTCTTACTTATAGTGGTGACTGCATACACTTTTGTCTTCCCTTTAACACTGACATTGATGACTCTGGAGCGTTATGTGGCCATCTGCATGCCAATGCAGCACGGGGACTTATGCACCCCGCGCCAAGCTCTGCACTGCATTCTGATAATCAACGCCATCAGCACCATGCCAATCAGCATCTCTCTCTCTGTCTCTCTTGGCCTCAGTGCCTGTCAGCATGTTCACAGAGGATAGGGTGTGCACGGTTGAAATGCTCATCATTCACAGATGGCAAAGTCATTACTGGTCAGCCATAACTCAGTTATACTTTGTAATTATGTTTGTCATCGTTGTGTTCTGTTATGTTCAAATCACAAAAGCAGCCAGGAAAGCATCAGGAGAGACTAAACAATCCTCAGGGAAGGGACTCAGGAACAGTAATTCTTCATGGTTTTCAGCTCCTTCTCTGCCTTACTCGGCTGTGGAGCCCTTTAGTTGAAGCTGCCATTATGCAGCACAATATGCTTTTATTCATTAATGTGAGATATGCCAATTACATCGTATTTACTCTTGCCCCGAGATGTCTAAGTTCCCTTGTTTATGGCCTCAGGGACCGAAGGTTATTTGTAATTTTGAAATATTATGCTGCATTTGGTTTGTGTTACAAAGCACCTCCTTATTTGCCAGATTGAAAACAATTGGTTTTAAGGTCCTGAAGAAATTATTACTGCCTGAATGGATTATTGTATTTTAGGGTAGGGTGAATTTGTTTTGTGGCCCCCTTTATTTTTTCTATGCCTACACTGTAAAAACAATAACCTCAAAAAATGGTAGAAAGTCTGGAAGCAAAGTTTCCAGACGGATGAGGTCAAACTACGGTAAATAACTGTTCCACAAAATTACATGTAATAAACTCTTAAAATACAGAGCAGGTTTAACAGTCAAAGTTAATTAAATTACAGCATATTAATGTTGATAAATGTTCATTAAACAGTGGAAAAACAGATATATTATGTCAAAATACATTAAAAAACAGCCTTTCAGGTAAATGTATGGCCATTTATTTGTTACTTTATAAAACTGCCCAGTCTACCTACAGTAATTCCCTATTAAATATTGTTTTTCATGTACAATAACGTATATAAATGTATAATTTAAATGTATAATGTATATAAAACTAAAGAAAAATGTTTGCACATTTCCAGTAATAATCAATCATTGTTGAGTTACTAGTTTTAAAAACAAGACTAGTACATCATAAATAGCTACATTTAAGGCTCTGTCTATTTAGGCTATTTAGTAGTTACTTTATGAAACTACCCCATCTACCTACACATCTACGTAATTTCAAGATTCTCCAAGTAAAAAAAAAAACACAATGTATAAACACAGAATGAATTTCTGCACATTTACAGTATTAGTTAGTCATTTTAGATAATTGTAATGTTAGAAATGTCATAGGACAATGGAAAACTAAGCATTGTATGTCAAAATACATGAACAATAGCTATATTCAAACATAAACTCTGTAAATGTGGGGTGTTAAGCAGTTATGTTATGGAATTTCCCATTATACTGTATCTACAGTGATTTCCTATTCAAATATGGGTTCAGAACAAGGAAACAATGTATAAACATGTAATAAATACCTTCAATGAAACAGAAAGTTCTGTACATTTATGGCGTTCAAAATGTTTGTGAATGTGAATATTTACATTTAAGGCATTTAGCAGATGCTTTTTTCCAACGACTTACATTTGTCAGTAGAAAATGAAACAACAATATATCACTGTCGGTACAGTAAGGATGTCAATAGAGCAAGTTTCCAAGGGTGTCAATAGAACAAGTTTGAAGCACTCACAATTGGTGGTAATAGGTGAACTCTGAACAAATGTGGCTTGAGTCACTTGCGGTAGCTGGTAAGCGACTCAGCTGACACAAATGTGGCTTGAGTCACTTGCGGTAGCTGGTAAGCGACTCAGCTGACAGCGGCAGGGAGCTCATTCCACCACCGTGACGCCAAACAGAGATGAGTTGTGACTTAGCTGAGCGACCTTTGCGTCCTCTTAGCGATGGCGGTACCATTCTTTTTTTTTCTTTTTCTTTTTTTTCAATAAAACAATGACACAGGTATGATTACACTGTAAGCGTCGTGTCTAGCGAAACAACATTTATCGTAGTTTTCAAAGACTGTCGCGTATGCCCATATGCAGTAGAGAAGGAGGGGTCTTCCCAGCGTTACCGGACGGGCGGAGCAGGGAGCTAGTTAAGTTCTGGTTTCTACTAACAGCGATCATGACCGAAAACATGTCCTTTGGGCCCAGAGTTCAAAATACCGAACTATTCCTTTAATAAGTAGCTACATTCAAAGATACATTTATGTATAGTTACACAATCAGACATTTTAAGTCATTCAAGTTTTTACACATTCGATGTTTACATATAAGTTTGAAGATGTACAAATGTCAAGAGCGAAAATACATCCCCTGTAATTAATACTGACTGCAAATCTCTTTTTACGCTATTCAGTTTTCATTTTGAAAATGTCAAGATGCTCAAGAATTCAATGCACTTGACGTTTCTTTTGAAAGCAAATCTCTTCACGTGTTCAGCTGACATTTTATGGGTTTACATCAGCAATCCAGTAATTTCAAGTATATACGTTTTACAAGTGTACACAAACTAAATAGTAAAATTATAGTACAGTTGAGTACTTTAAAGAATCATTTTCTGTGTCATTTTAGTACATGCTTAACCATACATCACATTAGTCAGAGGTTTTAAAGTCAGGGGCTGTCATTTCACTATACTGTGTTCCACACGTGTGAAGCACAGGAGCAGCTGATGAAGACGTTTAGCAATATTTGGACTTATGTCAGTTCACTAAACTCTACAACCCAAACTTCAATATCACTTCAAGGGAAGTGGCCCAGTCCTGATGTTCATACATGGTATGAGGCTGTGCCCAGCAATAAGTGCAGGTCACAGATGAAAAGACAAGGTAATGAAGATGGGATCAGCAATTTCAGAAATCTATGCATTCAGTCACAATATATAATTTTACTGTCAGGAACAAATCTATTGTATTTCACTAGCTGAACGTAGTGTCTGAAATTAAACATTAGCTTGAAAGCAGATAATCAACGAGAACAAGGCTGTTTCTATGATAATGTTATGATGCACTTAACATTAGCTACATTACTGCACTGTGTTTATAGATCAGTTAGCTTTAGCCATTTTGTTTTTCTTTAATTAGGTGTGGGAGTGTGTGTGGATGATGGCTGGTTTAAGCAGCCTCACCTGGCCCGAGTCAGACTGATTGGCGTCTGGAGCTGGGTGAGGCTGCACACCTGTTGCACATTGAGCAATCAGTGTGCACAGGTTAAACCAGCCATCACCGCACACACTCAGGGAGATTTCCTGCATGGCAGCACCATCTGTTTGTGTCATCATACTCAACCTTGGCAATAAACCGGTTTAACATCACCACCCTGAGTCCTTTGTTTGGAGGACCCCAGGAAAGTCACCTAGGTGGAGTATGGCAGCCACCGAGGTGGTGTGTAGCTTGGACTTTGCTACATTAGGCTTGGTTGACCACAAGCTATAAAGTTGCAGTAGGGCATGGGGATTAAAATACATAAATCATACAAATTGAACCCTCTCCGTCCCACAGTAACCCGCATATTAGAATTAACTGGCTGAATAAGAGCAACATGGAAATAAGGATAATTGGCTTAACTGTGTTTCAGACATTGAAGATTTGCTTTATTAGACTTGCCAATAATGTTACGGTTACACAGCTATTTTACAAGCTAACGATAGCTAACGTTATGGTAGCAATTTATCAGAGGAATGCTAATACCACTTGAAACAGCAGCTGTACAGGATCTACACTCAACAGAGCGTCTGTCTAAATAACGGTTGGTGGTGATGACGATACAATAAAGCCTCTTATTTAACACACTGACACAAGATAGTGAAGCCACTATTAGTGTATGTCATACGGGTAATGTCTTAGATCCAATTGAGGTTCAAGCCAAATCAAGCAAAGTTGAAGTTGCACTGAGATATTTATTTACACAAACTGCAGCACTGACAAACAAGAACGATGACAGCAACTAACATAACAAATATATGTCAAGGATGACCTACATCAACTGTGACTAAACCAACCATCACCAACCGTTCTTCTCGAAGCTGGTCTTGTCACACACTCGCCCGTTTCTGTCAAACTCCGCCATCTAGTGGCACACAGCCTCACTACACCATGTGCTTTTGTTTATCTCCCGTCATCAATTAATTAACCACGTGCACTCCGGTCTACACTCCTGCCAACAATTACCAATCACCCTCCACATTACTAAAGCACTGGCTCCCCACAGAGCCAGGGCTAGTTCGTTGTTTAAACCTCCCATGGTAACTTCGTCCCCGCCTGTTAGACTCTCCTGTTTTCGGGTTCCACTCCTGTTCCTCGTTCCCGCTCCCGTCTGTTCCTAGTTCCTGCCTGCCTGCCTTCCTTGTTGCCTACTGCCTGCTCGACTACCCGCCTGCCTACGTCCCTCTGCCTGCCTGACTCCCCGCCTGCCTACTGCCTGCTTGACTACCCGCCTGCCTTGCCCTTGCCTGTGTAGATAAATCCCCTTTCAACCCGCTCCCTTCTCGTTTCCGTGTCTTGCGTTTGGGTCCTAGTTCCGTAACCTTAACAGGTCTCGGGAAGCCTCTCCAGGTCCTCCATGGAGACGATGATCTGCTCCTTGACGCTCACAAACTCTTGCGTGCCGCCGCTGCCTCTCCATGACGAGGTTAGCGATGTAGGAGCGGAAGCCGTCCTGTCTGGACGGCACGCAGTCGCGGTTGATGCAGAAGGCGGGGAGCACAGGATGTCGCAGAGCTCGCGGTCTTCTTCAACAAGTGCTTGCAGGCCGGTGTTACACCGTTTTCTGTGACCCACCGTATTCTGTGACCCCAGGGGTCGCTGTTGCACGTTTTCTGCAACATGCACGAGTTTGAAGGCATAAAGTCGTTCATGTGCGGAAACATGCACGAGCTTCAAAGTAAACATCGTATCGCCATCGCTCACTCGGGGGGGGACACCTCTTCCCATATGTATTTTAGTCTGATCAGGGCTATTTTTAGTGAAGCCACTGCTGACTCGACTGCGGGGACCTTGTAACATCCTTAGAACTTCCTGTTGGAATGTTCTGTTGAACCGGATGTACATAAGAAGGTTGCAGAATAAAGATGGCAGCGCCGTATGACTAAATGAATAATTAGTCCAGTCGTATCTTTTAGTTATAAAGATAACACAAAACATTACATGGTGTCAGAGTAGACCAGTGTTTTAAATCGACCTGACGACGGAAGATGGAACACACAGGTGTCCCCACGCCACGGATGGATTAGGATTCATCCAATCTGCCCGACGCATGGAAGAAGTTCCGCCAACGTGTGGAGCTAATGTTCTCCGGACCGCTACATGGCAAACGGCAGGAAGAAATGTGCTGCTATCTACTCCTATGGATTGGAGAAAAATGAAGGGATATATATAGTACATGGACACTCACAGAGGACGAAAGGAAAGCACTCAAGACATACTACGACAGGTTTGAAGCGGTATAAATTCCACCAGAGGATACAAAGGGGAGGGTGAAAGTTGCGACCTGTTTATAACCGAGCTAAGACTGCTTGTGAACGATTGTGGTTTTCCTAACAGTGACGAAATGATTAATTAGTCCAGTCGTATCTTTTAGTTATAAAGATAACACAAAACATTACAGACCTCACTCTAACGCATTGTTTCAGTGTACTCCAATCAAAACGATATAAATACGACTATACCACTGTTTTCTACCAAAACAACGAGGTTTCGTATCACAATCAGCCTCCGTTGGTTCTCGTTTATTCTGGTGGCGATTGGTCTTTTGTGTATGCTTCTTGCATGTGAGCTTGGGTCTTGTATGTGACTAGTAGGAATGTATTCGCGGCGTAGTGTGGCGCTGTATTTATACGTGACTCTGCCTCAGTCGTCGATGGCAATGTTGCGGAACAGGTATGCCATGGACTCCGTTGTGGATGCGTCGAATGGCCTCGGCCAGGATCATGCTGATGTCCACCGTCTTAATCTTGGGACACTGGAGCTTCTGCAGCTCGTGGGGTACAGTGTTGGTCACCACCACCTCATCAATGGCGGACTCCTCGATGCGCGTGGGTGCCTCAGCCGACAGCAGGCCGTGGGTGGCCATGATGTAGATCTTGTAGGCTCCTCGCTCCTTCAGCAGCTCCGCCGCCGCCACAAAGTCCTCCACGTTGCCGACGGTGTCGTCCACTATGATGGCGATGCGGGCCTCCGACGTTCCCCACGACCGTGATGGGTGGCTTCTCCTTGGCCATCATTAGTGGGAGCTCCAGACCCGTGGTGGTCCGCGTGGCAGGGGGGAGAATGCCGCCCGTCATCCATGTCTGCCTCTGAACCATGGATGACCGCCAGGCCCAGCCTCAGGCGTTCAGCATAAGACTGGGCTCTCTTTGCACACAGACGTGTGTCCCCGAGTCAAACCGCCACCCCCACATTTTATTTTATTTTATAGCTTATAGACTTAATGCCTTTCTACCGCAGATTCGAATCGTCCGAGATTCGAGGTCACCCCTAATTCATATTGTATAAAGAGGGAACAATTTACCGTCCTAACTTGTTCAAACTATATTATTCAATTTAATTATTATTAAATCGCATTCATTTTGACTTCCCTGCAATTGCCGCGGAACTTGTTTCTCCAATGTTTCCAAACGCACGTTTTCACATTGAGCCCTTCTGTTAAAATGAGCGGAGAAAAGAGAAGTGGACAAGGAGTGCCGAATGGACAGCAAAATAGTTTTTCACTGATGTCCGATCAACGGCTGTATGACTGATATGCCAGGAAACTGTTGCCGTTTTTAAAGAATACAACATCAGCCGTCACTTTGCAACGAAGCATGCTAACTATGCTAGCAAGCAGTCAACGCAAGAACGGGCGGCTACTGCTGGTGGAATGGATGTGGGCCTATTTTTATAGTACAACAACCTACATTTAATGACTAGGTTTAGAATTGTTATTTTCAACTGATCAATCAATGAACTCAACACAGTTTTTGTCTACCCTTTATTTCACAGAATTTGGTCGTTTTAACATTTTTCCTTCCTTCATTTTATCATCTTAGTTTTAACAGTTTTATTCATTAGAATTTATTTTATCTTCAATATCATCGCATTTCCCATCACTATATACCTGGTGCATGTTTGTGTCATATTCACTCAAGTGATAACATTTTAAATGGATGCAGTACAGCATCTACACTCAACAGAGTGTCTCTGTCTAAGTAACGGTTGGTGGTGATGACGATACAATAAAGCTTCTTATTTAACACAAGACTGAAGCCACTATTAGTGTATGCACCAGATAAATAAAAGTAATTACATATACCATAATACTCTTCAGAATGTTTCCTCCCAAATATTTAGTAAAAATACAGAAGAATGCCAAACTACTATTCATTGGCCCAAGCATAAACATAAGGGTAATAGCAATAGCATGATCGAAGTTACTTCTGGAGAAATACCGCCTATGACAACCACCATGGGAGTAAAGGATGACGAATCACAACCATGGAAAATGAGGGTACAACTGGCTCATACGTAAGACGTCACATATCTATAGGCAAGATGAATAAAATACGGCTATTTGGTCATTCATCTGTGAGCTGAGGAGCAGCAACTCAAGTAAGTGTGCTGAATAAGGGTGTGTACTGGTAGTTGGAATATTTGTGGAACTAATAAGTTAACTGGATTTGGCATTTTTCTTATTCTGTTATTTTATCATTGACAGCTGGAATATACAGACATCTGTCTTCCTATTTAAATTGGATGTGTGTTGATGCAATTGTTAGGGCAATGCACAATGTTTTAACAGATATTTGATCCATGATTGTGTGAATATTAACTAATTTCCTTCTTTGGGTTTTCTTCCCAGTTCACATTTCAACATGCAGAATGTGACTGGATTGTTGGACAATTCAACATCTCCAACCAATTTACACGTTATCATCAAGGTGTGTGTGGTGCTGCTTGTGTTATCTTTACACAATGCCGAGAGGGCAATGCAGTGGCTGTTTGTTTGTGGTTGGACAACACAGAGAATGACCTCAACCAAGGGTGAGTTAAGTGTCACTTTTCACTATTGTTGAATGAGAAATATCGCGAATGTAAAAACATCTTGCAACATCGTTTGACATGTGATCACACAAGTAAGGGAGAGCAAGCAAGAGCGAGGAATTAAATTGATAGAATAGGGCCTCAATATCTGTACACTATACTAAACAGCATCTAACCTGCACTACTACTGGGCCACTGGGTTCCACTATGTTGCGACAGATCTCTCCATAGCCCAATGTACAACCTCCCATTCCCAAGCAGTTAAATGGCAATCATTTCCTTCAAAACTCAGCTTTAGCTTTTTGCGATGAGGAACAAGGTATCAATGTCACACAAATATGTGATTCTTGTACTGCATACCTGGAAAACAGTCCCAGACATAAGCCACAGCGAACCTCCATAAATGCTTGGCAGTCATGTACTGCACAATAAGCAGCCCACAGGTTCAGAGCTGCCCTCAATATCCAACGCTAGTAGGCCAAGAGCTTGTGTTTAGCAAACAAGGGCTGGTGATTATGCTTAGCTTTTTGTTTTCAAATGTTCCTATTTGTGTCTTGAGGGGAAGAGTGAGTACACTAGGCAGGCCATGTATTGAGTTGTATTCTGGGCAGGCAGAATGATTGGATAAATCAATTATGTCTCCTGTGATGGATTCAACGTGCACTCGGCTCTAGTTTCATTTGGCTGTACAGACCAACTACATCTGTTATTTAAAATACCACATGAATGGGAACAAAGTGTTTTTCTGTTAGTGGCTGTTTGCTACGATGTTTCAAATCAAATGTTGAACGTGCTGTTCGATGATATATCATCAAACCTGTAACTGAACCAGAGGATCTTGAGCAGAGCAGCTTTCATAAGTGAGTTATCCCCAGGCCTTCCTAGATGGGTCGTCCACAGTGTAGGCTGATAATAGTTTTGAGGGGGAACCTAATGCCGCTTTTGTAAACAGGAAATGCATACTTGGAACTAGTTTGAACAGAAAAAATGTATTCACAATCTACTTTGTGTGACATATACATGCTCTCATCTCATTCATTAAAGTAAATGAAAGGTATTTTCCCCCAAATGTTTCCTAATAATTATGTATTAACCTAATTGCAAACATTTGATGTACAAAGCATTTAAAAATGCCTCATGACAATTCGTATTTTAATCGTTTTTGTTAAAAGAAGGGATAGACTTTGAGAACGGAGGGACACACACAGACATGCACTCATAATTCTTAACAGTTCTTCATTAGCTGATTGCACGTTAAGTTCCCTCTTCTCGTCGATGTATCATCCCCTCTGGGCGAGGGGGAAGGAAAACCCATGCACAGCAGCATTTCAATTGGCCTGCAAAAGCACGCTGTGCTTTCTACATTGCACATCCAACATTTAATTCCTGGCCTTCACAAATAATGAATAATCACCTATCCCACTATGCTTGCTTATTTACATGAGTGTGGTTACACATGAGTGGATCCATGACAGCAAGAGTAGCAGAGGAATGCTCTATCTCCTTAGAAGGACTAGTGCACACTTCTCCAGCAACCATTCCTACCACCTCGCTCCAAAACGAGAGAGAGAGAGAGAGAGAGAGAGAGAGAGAGAGACCGAAAGATGTCTAAATCATCGGCTACTGCAGGAATGCACTAGATCTGCATCGGGGCAGATATCCCCCCTCCCCCGCTGCAGTGCTTCCGCTATCCCTCTCCCAGCGGCCCCAGACAGTGCCACTCATACCCCCTTCACAGTTTCCTACACACCCACAACACTGCAGTAGGAAGCCTGGAGGAAGTTTCTCCCACTTTTTGTATGCAGTTTTTGATTCCCTCAGCCTTTTATGCTATGCCTTTAGTTTTTATGTAAAAACGTTTTTTTCATTCCTTTTTTAGATTGATTACATCATTGCGCTTTCATTTCTACCAAGGCCATTACATCATCATGAACTAGGGCGAGTTTTTGATTCGGTAATTGGACAACACATGACGAGGTCCAGAAGGAGGTTGTGCAGTTGTAGTCAATCAAAATGATTGGTAGGGACAATTCTGCCATTCCTTGATATCGCCAGACACATCCCTAAAATACTCCCAAAGGAAGGACTACGCTGATCTTAAAAGCTACTACATAGACTAGAGGAGCTGCAAAAAAAGTATATAATATAGGCTATGTTTCTGTATTTCTAATCAGCCTTAGCATGTATTCATTTGTGCCACCTTAGTAGAAAACCACATTTACATGAACAAATAAAACTACAGCCTACTTTTCTTCAACAAGTGACAATATATATAACCCTCCTTCTACCTATTTAAACTAATGTTAAATCAACATTATTACTATTATTATTAGGGATCCTTTTGAAATTACTCTTGTTGTATGTTTTCTGTGCTTTGTATGGTTTATGGAAACATGTGATTTGCCTGAAGCCCAATTTATGGTTATATTGGGTTGAGCTTATAAATACATTTGTGAAAGTGCCGTTCTGGCTGCATGTTATGGTCTACTGGTCTACACTTCTGTTATTTTGAGTTTTTGAGTTTCATAGCATTTCAAGTGGTATTTACATAGACAAAAGTGTTAGACTGCCACGTCAACTTCCAGAGAACTGAAAGCAACTGAACTTAATCTAAAACTGTATTAATTAACTTAATTGCTCAGAGCAGTTTGTTTGCTTGTCCATTTTGTTTGCTTGTTATAATCGCAGACTTGTTTTCAACATCATCTGCTCACAAGTTATTTATTTCAACAAGAAGATCTCTGCCCTTTCTGGCTGGTAACTCCAGAACGTGACCCTGCTTACTTTCTCTTCATTGTGTCATGTTATACGAGGCATCAGTGATGTCGGGCCAGAGATAGAGAGACGCTTAGAGAGAGAGAGAGAGACATACAGACAGCAGACAGGGGGCTCCCGTCTTGCTAGTACTGAGCCCTGATGGCAGGTGGATGAGCCTGAAATAAATGACCACACAGCCAGGGTGGGCATCCAGGGCCGTCCTAGAGAATTCATGGGGGCTTAAAGAGCCTTGGGTAGATGAACTGTGCTCCCATGTGCTGTGTATGTTAAAGACATGGTCTCCAGTAAGACCAGCCCAAGTGTGTTTGTACTCTAGTTTGAAAGGATTTGGGTCATGACTCAACCGATGATGTCATTGTGCCCGTAGTGTAATGATTTCAGCCCCCCCTCCCAGTTTAGTTTTTAGTTGCCTTTTCAAAAAAAAAAGTTTTTACTGAAGATTGCTGGAGTTCATAGCCATCAATCTGCTTATAGGCTACATCGGCTACATCAAATAGATTGTTTGAGAATCTATAATCAATCCCCAGCTTAACTTATTAAAATGAAAGCAATATTATCAGCTCCACATCCTACATGGATTCCCACACTCACAGACAGACTTCCTCTGGCCTGCTCTAGGTGCCAGAGGAAACGGCACCTAGAGCACGCCAGGTGTGGGTGTCACAGGTCGCCCACACTCACACTTGGCCGTCTGTCTCCTTAGGCGCCTTTTTCATTGGACTGTCGCCATGCGCGCGCGTGCGTGTGCGTTTTGTGCGTGCGTGTCTCGAGAAAGGCAGCCTGTGAATCCGGTACGAGGGGGCGGAGGGCTTCGATTCTTTCCCGTTACGCCACAACACTGCCTCAGTGCTCGCGTTACGCAGAAGACACTAGCATGCGCTCTACTCGGCTCATAACTTCACAGCCAGCGTGTGGGACTCGGTTAGCAGACCGAGGACCAGGGCAGACCGCACCGCCGCTCCTTCTCTCGGAGGAGACCCCACAGAGGGCCTTTTGTGAGGGGGGCCTTTCGCCGAGTTACAGAAGCCCCTAAAGGAATAGTTAGGCGGGGGAAAAAAAAGTCATGCTGGAATTGCAGCTGTTCAAGTGGAACAGAGGAAGACAGAAGTAGACAGTGGGAGTGCGTGCGTGGGAGGAGGTTAAGGCAAACAGTAGGCTAGAAAACGATGACATGATACATAGTGGTGTGCGTGTGCACGCTACGACTGAGCTTCTAGTAAAGGAAGTCTCCCTTGCCCTTAAAAGGGTCCAACACTACACGCTTGGACCTACTGTTTTTTTTTTTTTTCACTCCTGTTTCCTAATTGCCTCTCGTTGCTGTCAGTCCTCCCTCGCTCTTTCCCTTTCTGTTTCTCACACACACAGACACACACCCAGGAATTCGCTCTCGCTCTCTTGCTCTCTCTCGCTCTCTCTCCCCCCTTCTCTTGCTCTCTCCCCCCTCCCTCCCATCTCTCTCTGTTCTCTCTCCTGTCTCTGAAAGTATTATAAGGATGTATGCTGTCATTCAGTCCGAGTTGTTATGGTAGAGACTCTCCTATAGCGGCTGAAACTAATTGACAGACAGAATCCTGTGTCAGGAACATATTGTCTCTACTCCACTCTACAGTCTGCTACTCTGGGACCTCTTGTTTGACAGAGGTGCTGCCATCATCCATGCAGGACGTACAGGATGATGCTGGCTAGGTGCAGCGGTGCCCCACTGCGCTAAATTGGCCCAACCCTGCACACCTCTGTGATTTCTCCTGCTTTATAAAGACACATGGACCTGTTTGGGGATTGAGTTGTTAGTAATGCAAAGCTCTAAAGCTTTGTGTTTGTGGCTAGAACTCTTATAACAGCTTAAACGACTAGAAGACACATCTGGGTCCCCGCTGTTTGTCTGAAAGCTTTCATTTTAAATGTAGGATGTGGTGCTGCTGTTTCGTAACCCGTGATTAAGACATTTGTTGAGTCATCGTTTGATCACGAGCAGCTTCCTCAGACTGAGCTTGTTTACATCTATCAGGCTGTCACTATGGGATCAATCGTGAGGGGATCAGGCCCTCCGGTTCTGAAACAATTACTTTGATGCACTAATGTAAGGGATGTACACCAATTCCATCTTAATTACTAACAGGTGCCGTTCATTTAAAGAAGGATATTTATGTCATATTGTTCCATGTTTTCCCTCCCAGCTGCTGTACTGGATCACAGTGCACTCATGCAGCATAATCAGAGATAAGATGGTTTGACTAGGGAGTATACATGCTCTGACTGGTTTCTAATATTAACTGCAGACTGCTAGACATATCCTATGGCAGTCAGGCGAACCGCACAAGTTGAAGGCAAAGTTACGACACTCTTCTGTCCAATTATGTCTGTAGACCTATGTTAACCTAGCTTTGTTGTTGGCATGCTAGTTATTTATTAATAGTTTGATTTCATTAACCACTTCAAGTTCTTAAATCAAATCATTACTAACTCATTTATAGCAGATGCTTTAATCCAAAGTGACAGTGAATTCAGGTAATTCATGCGCAGGTTGGTCTTAGGCCTCTTGCTCATGGAACGTACAGGTCCACATCTACGGTACAGGTAGAAGTTAGACGGTACAGGTAGACTGTGCGGAAGTTGGGGTACTAATCAGCCTGAGTCAAACAGCCTGACCACTGGACTGTCCTTCTCCTGTCTTTCTATGTTGTGCTAAAAGTGTGTGTGTGTGTGTGTGTGTGTGTGTGTGTCTCCGTGGTGCGCTCTCGCCCTCAGGGACGACCACGGCTTCAGCCCGCTGCACTGGGCGTGCAGGGAGGGCCGCTCCAGCGTGGTGGACATGCTGATCATGCGCGGCGCTCGCGTCCACGTCATGAACCGCGGCGATGACACGCCCCTGCACCTGGCCTCCAGCACCTGGCCTCCAGCACCTGGCCTCCAGCACCTGGCCTCCAGCACCTGGCCTCCAGCACCTGGCCTCCAGCACCTGGCCTCCAGCTGCGGACACCGCGACGTTGTGGGCAAGGTGGGTTTGAACGCGGTGCTGGTCTAAGGTCTGGTTCAGACCGGTCGGTTGGTGGCACTGTGGCGTGGGAGCCATTTTGAAATACTAGGTGTGGGGGAAAGAAAAAATGTATGTACGTGATTCTTTGCATCCGCAGAACTTCATAAAAATGGAAGCCAGCGGACACTGAGGGAAAACCCAACGTTATACCCTTTGGTTAAACCGCACAGGAAATACAATTGCACCAAAAGATCGGACGATCGTATCGCAATTCTTACAGAATCGCGTAACATATCGTATCTGCACTCAAACATCGCTGTAATATGGTCTTCTGAAGTCCCTGCCAAATCCTGTCCCTATTAAACATGAATGTGTGCCATTTGGGTGATGCTTTTATCCCAAGCATCCTGCAGTACAGTGAGTGTATACGTTCTTCTCATAACTGCCTAACGCTGGCAGTGTTCATGCCATATTCTACAAGTTGAGCAGGTCCATTCCACAGCATCTTGTGTATTTATTAACACCATCCAATATGTCCAAAATATACTTAGAAATAAACTGAATCTGTTGTGTAATCTTAATTATTAATGGTGTTGTGGGATCTTTGTTATAGTATTGTGTGCTTGATCTTAACATTTCATAGCTCAATGTGTTAAGAACAATATCCTTTAGAAAGCTACTTTGACATTTTCTTTGGTAATTGAGACGGGGCATGCCGAGGATGGTTTCGTGTCATTGGTGGAACGTGTGCTTTGTTTGTAACTGCCTGTGTGAATGTTTATACCAATGCTGTGGGACAACACTCTTTAATTGAGCAGGGAAAATGTCCCCCAGACACAGAAAAGCAGCTAGCGACTCGCAGCACTCTTGCTCATCAAATGTTCACTTTCCAAAAAGTGGCTTTATGTGTTGCCGCAAGGGTTTCGTTTTGCAAGTGAGGCTTACGCAACCTGGCGTTGTGTCATTTGAACAACCACTGCAATTAGAAAGGACTTGTCTGTTCTTGGAGCAGTATTGTTCATCAGCAAGCTGTGTTGAAGATCACATTTTGTATGGATTATAGTTAGTCGTTTAAATTATCTGATGTACTTCATCTAACAACAATTAAGATCAATACATTATATTTTACAAAGGAATATGCCTTTCAATTGATAACTATCTCAGACTTAATGGTTTTTGATGGTAATGGTCATATTCCTCAAGAAGATCACCTGGCATTCTTTTTGTTTTGCCATGCTCATGCCCTTGGATGTTGTTGGACTTCTGGCCACTACTATTGATATATTCATAATATTACTCCATGATATTACCTCTGGAATGATGCTGGAGACAGGATAAACCATAGCCTCCCAGGCTGGATTAGGTAGCAGGAACTCCCATCTCTGTCTAGCCCAAACAGGATCTGGATAGCCTGGTTTATATTAGTAATACAAATAATAATCGTCCACGTTGTCTTCTTCTTTTTATAAAGCTAATACAGTGCAAAGCGGACACAAACACGGTCAATGAGCACGGCAACACACCACTGCACTACGCCTGCTTCTGGGGTCAGGACCTGGTGGCTGAGGTCAGTGCGCCCCCTTGTGGACCATTATTACGGCATTCGTTTTTATTCTGCTCTGGCTTACACTGTTCCCCCCACCATCCCTTCAGGACCTGGTTACTAACGGGGCACAGGTGAGCATCTGTAATAAATATGGAGAACCCCCAATGGACAAGGCCAAACCTCACCTGCGTGAAGGTAAAGGTATACCAGCTGAAATATTGAATCACACAGAGGTTTTATCTTTCAATGGCTCGACATTTAATCACTGACTTGGTGTTTCCTTCATCTTTTCGTGAATCGACAGAGAAAGCAGAGAAATCGGGGCAGAACTTGACCAAAGTTCCCTTCAAGGATAGCTTCTGGAAAGGCACCACCAGAACCCGACCAAGTGAGTTCCACCCATGAGTTAGCGTCACTGTTTCCATCCCTTGTTTTCCTTAAATGTCCCGCTGGGTTTCACTGTGTTGATTCTGGCTGATGACTATGAAAATAATAGCATTTATGCTCAAATGGAAATCACAAATCAAGATCTAAGTATTTCACCACCATGAAAATATACATATGTTCATGTCTAGGAGGGCTTTTTGTGAGTGCATTTTGTATTCTAGCGGTGCTGTGCTCTGTGTTCGTAGGGAACGGGACTCTAAACAAGCTTGCCGGTGTGGACTTCCAGCACCTCTCACTCTTGACCAAAATGAACGAGAACCAGTCTGGAGAGGTAGGCTGCTTCCCTCATCTCTTCCTCCACCATCTCTGTAGAGTCACTGTGGCTCAACGTTAACACGTTGTGCTGCTGGTGGAGTGACTGGTTTGACATTGTGGTTTCCACCCCCCCCCCCCCCCCCAAAAGCTGTGGCAGGGGCGTTGGCAAGGCAATGAAGTAGCCGTGAAGGTGCTGAAGGTTCGCGATTGGACAACGAGGAAGAGTAGGGACTTCAACGAGGAGTACCCAAAACTTAGGTTAGTATGTACAGCGAATATATTACTGTAGTGCTGCTGTAATACGGCTCTCTGTCACATTGTTGTGTGTTTGTCTTTCATTCTGTGTTATTTTAATTTTTTTTCATTATGTCCTGTTGATTTCATTGCGTCCTGTTGATCCAAAACACTGTTGGGTTTGTCTATTTTTTTTTCTGTCTGTCTTCCTTTCCTCCCCCTTCCCCCTCATCTCAGGATCTTCTCTCACCCAAATGCCCTCCCCATGTTGGGCGCATGTCAGTCTCCTCCGGCCCCCCACCCCATCGTCATCACCCACTTGATGCCCTATGGCTCCCTGTACAACGTTCTGCATGAGGGCACCAGTGAGTACCCCTCCTCCTTCTCCTGCTCCTCCTCCTGCTCTGGATCCTGGGAAGAGGACCGGTCACCTCCTGATCACCATGTTACATGTTTAGCATGTTTTTTAGTTTGTTCGAACAGCGCTATGCTGTCTGCTTTGGTTCTTATGGAAAAAGAAACGTTTGGTTGCCATTGTTATTGTAGTGACTACGACGTCCAATGTCCTTCGTGTCGCTCACTCTGGGGTTGGCTGGGTATAGCTTATAGTAGACGCTTGTCGTCTTGCAAACAAACGGAATGTCCAGATGGAATTGGAATAAAATCTTCGTTTATTAACAATTGTTTATTTAACTGAATTAACCAAATAACGAAAGTATGGATTATTGTTATAAAAAAGGGAAAACAAAAACGGCAAGACTAGCAAGACTAACAAGGTCTAAAAACTGTCTGCTTTCCCAGCCAAAACCCCCTTCTGGCCTCAGGTCCTTTCCTTTTACTCAACTTGTCCTGTAGGGGGAGCACAAACAGCAAGTAACAACACAAACACACAGACACAATACTAAAATGACAACTAAATAAAAACAAAGGGAATTGGCTCCTACAGTTATCTTTCAACCGCTCTGGGAATACCCTTCATACCAAAATGGGCCGTCCTATTTGTTGTACAGTGAATATCTGACATGTGTTTGTTTGTCCTTCGCTGTGGCTTTGCAGACATTGTTTTCACCACCACTCTTTTTGCGTGTTTTGCATTATGTTGTCTGTTTTAGTTTGGGTTAAACCTTTGAATTAAAAATAAGAAATTGTTGCTCAGTAGTTGTCCATCCAGTCTGAGAATATATGAAATGATTATGTTGTCTGTTTTAGTTTGGGTTAAACCTTTTAATTAAAAATAAGAAATTGTTGCTCAGTAGTTGTCCATCCAGTCTGAGAATATATGAAATGATTATGTTGTCTGTTTTAGTTTGGGTTAAACCTTTTAATTAAAAATAAGAAATTGTTGCTCAGTAGTTGTCCATCCAGTCTGAGAATATATGAAATGATTATGTTGTCTGTTTTAGTTTGGGTTAAACCTTTTAATTAAAAATAAGAAATTGTTGCTCAGTAGTTGTCCATCCAGTCTGAGAATATATGAAATGATTATGTTGTCTGTTTTAGTTTGGGTTAAACCTTTTAATTAAAAATAAGAAATTGTTGCTCAGTAGTTGTCCATCCGGTCTGAGAATATATGAAATGATTATGTTGTCTGTTTTAGTTTGGGTTAAACCTTTTAATTAAAAATAAGAAATTGTTGCTCAGTAGTTGTCCATCCAGTCTGAGAATATATGAAATGATTATGTTGTCTGTTTTAGTTTGGGTTAAACCTTTTAATTAAAAATAAGAAATTGTTGCTCAGTAGTTGTCCATCCAGTCTGAGAATATATGAAATGATTATGTTGTCTGTTTTAGTTTGGGTTAAACCTTTTAATTAAAAATAAGAAATTGTTGCTCAGTAGTTGTCCATCCAGTCTGAGAATATATGAAATGATTATGTTGTCTGTTTTAGTTTGGGTTAAACCTTTTAATTAAAAATAAGAAATTGTTGCTCAGTAGTTGTCCATTCCGGTCTGAGAATATATGAAATGATTATGTTGTCTGTTTTAGTTTGGGTTAAACCTTTTAATTAAAAATAAGAAATTGTTGCTCAGTAGTTGTCCATCCAGTCTGACAGACCATATATGAAATGATTATGTTGTCTGTTTTACTTTGTGTTAAACCTTTTAATTAAAAATAAGAATTGTTGCTCAGTAGTTGTCCATGCCAGTCTGACAATATTATGGAAATGATATGTTGTCTCTGTTTTAGTTGGGGTTATACCTTTGTAAGTTAAAAATAAGAAATGGTTGCTCAGTAGTTGTCCATTCCGGTCTCTGAGATATATGAAAATGATATGTTGTCTGTTTTAGTTTGGGTTAAACCTGTTAATTAAAAATAAGAATTGTTGCTCAGGTAGTTTGTCCATCCGGTTCTGAGAATATATGAAAATGATTAGTTGTCTGTTTAGTTTGGTTAAACCTTTTTAATTAAAAAATATGAAAATTGTTGCTCGGAGTAGTTTGTCCATTCCAGGTCTGAGAATATATGAAATGATTATGTTGTCTGTTTTAGTTTGGGTTAAACCTTTTAATTAAAATAAGAAATTGTTGCTCAGTAGTTGTCCATCCAGTCTGAGAATATATGAAATGATTATGTTGTCTGTTTTAGTTTGGGTTAAACCTTTTAATTAAAAATAAGAAATTGTTGCTCAGTAGTTGTCCATCCAGTCTGAGAATATATGAAATGATAATGTTGTCTGTTTTAGTTTGGGTTAAACCTTTTAATTAAAAATAAGAAATTGTTGCTCAGTAGTTGTCCATCCAGTCTGAGAATATATTAAATGTTTGTTTGTTTATTCTTCGCTGTGGCTTTCTCCAGACTTTGTGGTGGACCAGACGCAGGCGGTGAAGTTTGCGCTGGACATTGCTTGTGGAATGGCCTTCTTACACACGCTGGAGCCCATGATCCCACGCCACTGTCTCAACAGCAAGAGTGTCATGGTGAGCCCACCCATGGGACGGACATGATACGACCTCACGTGATAAGACACAACTAGGTGTTAATCCTTGATGATGTCATATAGGAGTCATGGCCATTGAATGTGTTGTAAATGTTGAAATAAAATGCATGCACAAGAAATGGGGGGGAAATAAGTATAAGAACATTGTTTTTTATAAAGATGGGTGGATACAACGCATGCTGAAATGAAAGAATGATTGACTATTTACTCTAGGTTACTCGCATTTAATACTATGTGTTCTCTTTCAAAGGGAACTCCCGAGTTTAGCACTGTGAATACGCAAAGACGTCTCCAAATTGACCATCTTCAGGATTAACCTCAACATGAGTAGAGTAGAGCAAAGATCTTTTAATCCATAGCGTCGTACTGAATGCATTATAACCATTCTTATGTCCCCTCTCCAGATCGAAGCGATCGTAGCTCGTAGCGTCGCATCGAATGCATTGAATCCATTCTTATGTCCCCTCTCCAGATCGATGTCCCCCCTCCAGATCGATGAGGACATGACGGCCAGGATCAGCATGTCAGACGTTAAGTTCTCCTTCCAGTGTCCCGGCAGGATGTACTCCCCCGCGTGGGTCGCCCCTGAAGGTAGGTCCTCCTCACCCTCACCCCCGTGTTGTTCCTAAAACCTCTCAAACACAAACCCAATGGCTCAGAGCCTTAGTGCTGCACAGAGCACTTGAGTTCAGTTAAGACTTTATCCGGCACCTATTGCGCTCCTAAGATCCCTCTCTCTTGTGGGTTTTTTCCTTTGCCGTCAGAGTGCTTGAGGGTTAGGGAGTGTTGTATAATGTGGTCGGGGAAGCTCTTTGAGACTATCTGTGACTACGGGCGTACAAATAATAAAAAGGAGTCGAACCATTGTTAAACGATTCGACCGTCTGAATCCCACCACGTATTTTGAGAAATAGATCCGATTCTGCCGCAACACGAACACAGCGCTGTGTGTTTACCGATGTTGACCTGGTGCTGCACGCCGTGTGTTCCCCGGCCTCGCAGAAGAAGCCAGAGGAGATCAACCGTCGCTCGGCAGACGCGTGGAGCTTCGCCGTTCTGCTGTGGGAGCTGGTGACCAGAGAGGTGCCCTTCGCTGACCTCTCCAACATGGAAATAGGCGTGAAGGTAAATATGGACTCAGACCCGGTGTCTTGTGTCTGGATATATCCACATCCAGATAAAGCTCGAGACAGACATGCGCTCACACCCCGGCATTAAACCTGCATCTCGGGTGACCCCTTCTGATTGGATGTCACTGTCCCACTCCACATGCCAAGAGTGCCATACAGTATTCCTACATTGCAGCCTATAGTTCTATTCACAGTTAACCCAAAGATAAGGGGAAACTTGAGGACATTTAGGCAACTCAGGGTTAAATGTTGTTTTGTTATCGGACCATCGTGCGTAACCGGAACTAAACAAAGGCTAATTCCTAATGTATGTGTGTGTCCAGGTGGCCCTGGAGGGTCTGCGGCCCACCACCCCCCCCCCCCCCACATTTCCCCCCCCACATCTGCAAGCTGATGAAGATCTGCATGAACGAAGACCCGGCCCAGAGACCCAGGTTTGACACGACCGTGGCCATCTTGGAAAAGAGGCAAGACAAGTGAAGCGCCTCCGCCGCTCCCGCCCCCTATTTGAACGAGCCCCTGGGGGGGAAACCCCGTTTGTCTTGCCCGTAATGGTGCCGCGGTGCTGGACCGGTGTTGCCTTAAAGCCCTTCACTCTGCCACCACGCCGCTGCTCTCCGTGCCACTGTACCGTCGGCGGCCCCCCAAACCCAGCAGCAGGCGCTCGTTTTGAACCGGTTTTAGGATTTTAGTCTTTTGGTGATGTTCTCCTCTGTGTGTTACCGAGACTTCAGCGTTTTTAATCCATGTGTTCATCTTGATGAGCTTAGTGTGGACGCCCCGTGGAGCTCTGTGGTGGTCGTGGTTTGTGGTTGTGTCGTAGTGAATTGGAAGGCGATTACCTCTCCATCTGTGGCTCAAGAGTGAGACCCTGTCACACTGCCTGCATTGCTTATGAAGCCTCGTTTCTCTTTCTTCGTGCAAGTGGATCCCTATCTGTAGCATTTTGAAGCACCAGCTCCATAGGCTAGAATGGGTGCTCTCTGTAAAAAAAGAGACGCTATTAAGCTTATCCAAAGCCTGTCTTGTGAAAATATGTTTGATGTCTCTGTTGTATAAATAACTAATTATATACAATCTGGGAGGAGGGGGAGACCAAGCATTTAGTAACTTTATTTAGGAAATGGATATGAACGAGTAGATCCCATGTGAATACTTCTACTGGATGGTGCCTTGTAGCTTGGCTTTATTTCCTCCTTATTTGTCTCCACCGTCATTTGCAGGAGCTGTAAAACCGACCAAATAAGTGTTGATATCAAATACATCAGGTTTGGATACATCGCCATCTAAATGTATTCCTTCCTTTATCAAGTAATGTCCAATGGGGTACATTTATTAACTGTATTCATGTAATCCTGATGATTCACTACTTTTGTCTCTAAAATGTATTGTCATTTCTGGATTTGTATACAAATCCCTAATAAGATACATTGCCATTGTGCACCATTATGCCCAGGTTAAAAAAGTATCGATTACGTTTATTTTTACTTGGGATATCCAGCAATTAACTCATTTTTTTATATGTATTACGTTGCACTGATTTTTTGCAGATACGATTGCTTACTGCTACGTCGAGAACGTCACAATCACAATTATTGTATTTGCTTTGTTCTTAAATATATGGGGAACGTCTTTCCTCCAAATCAAAACTTGTTTGTGTCAAACTGTTGTTGGCAAAATTCAGTGACGTCCTGCCAACAAGGTTTGACCACACGTTCGTCTGTCTGTGATGTCGCCTCCTTTCCTGCCATAACTTTGTTGTTGCTTTGTTTTGAGATGTTCTTTTACGTGCATTGTTTTGTGTATTCACCATTGTTTGTGCTGAATCACAGGGTTAAAGCCAAAATCAAGCATGTCTTAAACAAATATGTATTTATAAATAAGTATATTAAAAAGAAACCGATTGGTACCATATGTCAGAATGCTGTTTGATTTTCTATCTTATTTTACTCCAACTCATGGTGGTGGCAGGTAGTTATTTTGTACGGTTATATACCTAAAAATACCAGTTAGATATTCCCTGTGTCAGCCCCTCACGGCTCCTGTGCAGGCAGAGACCAGCCGAGGCCCTGGCTTTGTCACTGCTTGATGCTCGTCCTTGTAACAGAAGAGCGTTAGACCCCCGCCTAATACAGGTGCCCTCGACGAGAGACCAGCCCCCCCTTGTGGTTCCCTCCCCTCATACCCACTCCGGGGGAGGAGGGTGAAGGGACGCTTGCCTCAGCTCACTCAGCCCCCAGCGTCTCACGGGCAGGCCGTGTTTTTAATATTGAGTGATTTCATTATGCACAAATGTCAGTCACTTCGGCGGAGCGGCGGCCTCGGGGGGAAGAGGACTGTAATGGCTAAGCCTACAAACTTAAAGCCATGCTGGGCTGCTATAAGGACTTAAAGACATAAACAAATAAACAGTCTATGGCTAGTGAACTAGCTGACGCGCTCTCCTCGAACTTGCAATACTCCGTATCCTACTTTGGAAATCACTTGACTCCATTAGTCATTGTTGAGTTTGATTGTAGTTTATTGATCAAAAAATATCAACAACCATTCGTGATTCATGAGCGTTGCCCACTGTAACGATTTGATGCGGTCTAATACTGTTTGTGCTCCCTCCTTAATAGCACCCAAAGTTACCTGATGAAAGGTTCCTACTTATATAGGATCCGCACATATGTGTGTTAGTGCCACCAGTGGACAATTTGTGTCCTACACCCAAATAAACGAAAATGGCTCTTACGAGGACTTTGTGAACAGAAGTTGGCAGTATTTAAAATAACAATGGCAACAGACACATCCTGGTACCCACGCGTTAATCCTATCAGCTTGAGTTACCATGGCGCCGTGAGCGATGGTGACATCCACAGCCAGGGATGGGGCCTCAGTGCACTCTGTCTTGGAGGGAATCACAAACTAGATGGAGAGGCAAGCGGATCTATCGAGCACCCTTCAAAGACAGAGACCGTTCAGTGGGCTTTACACAGGCAGGAATTCCATTTTAAAGACAATTAAGGGAGAATCATTAAAAGACAATATAATACTTTTTTAAGAGAATGTCAAATTAAAATATTTAAAGAATATGAAAACAATTATAATATACGTGATCCAGCAATGTTGGTCCCCCGGCGAAGCACTGGACCCTACCTTTAATTTTCTTTTTTATAAATAGGGCGTCACAGCTTTGATTGACAGCTGCTGGTCCCGGCGAGGCCCTCTGAAGGCACAGGCAGCAGAGAGCGTTTGTCTTGCGCTCTCAGACAGTTCAAGGTTAATTGATCATACATTGAATCATAAAATATTGACATCAAAATGATTGCTAACAGCCCTTAGTGGCATACTTCTGAAGAACATGGTGCTCGTGCCTGGCATTGTCAAAATACAAACTCTGCGTTGGTAAATATGTAACGTAGCCTACCTGCAATAGGCTGTGTAGATAATGGTATACAAATGACTCCAACACAACCCTGAAGGGAAGGCATTTGCTTGTTCTGCTAGTGGGTTAATGAGTGCCTGTTGATAGGAAAAGGTTTTCACTTCCCCTACCCTGAAGATGCACAATGCAATTATTTGATTTATGAGTTGGCTTTGGCCTGTAACTACCCCTCTACCCACACACACACACACACACACACACACACACACACACACACACACACACACACACACACACACACACATTCTTGTTAATAGATTGGAGGGCTTCAGCCAGAGGTTTTGTGAGACAGACCGCTAACGCTAACTAGCTCTCTCCTCCTCTATAGCATCATTACAGCACTGTCCCGAAGAAACGCCAAACACTGCGCGGCCCTCAAACACGTCAAGGCTGTGTTTGCTTTTAATACCATCAACCGGTACCGGCCACGACTGTCAAATGAGAAGGGTTATGTTATGTGTTATGTTATGTCATTGCAGGACTGCAATGACCTGGGTCATCAGGCACCTGGAAGGCATCAGTGTTAAAACACCTTCAATGTTTGGGTTACGTAGTGATGTAGGAGTATTATCATAGCAGGGTAAGGAACTCAGGGGCCTTTGTGGACATTTTATCTACTGAAGTGCCTTTTGGCAAATCACTGAGTGAGCTCTGTGCACTATGTCTTTATTGTTACCACACAGGAAAACCGTGTTTTCAAGACACATTCTAAAACACATTTGTGCCTGTATCATATTTAGTTTTATTTAGTTATTAAAGGATTCCCATTAACTGAAAACGGTGTGGTCAGCTAGTCATCTTGTGGTCCAAATGTAACACAATCGAAATAACCAACATAAAATATTTGTAAAAACAAATCGCTCCGAAGGCCATGGGTTTTTTATTCATTTATTTTTGTTGGAATATATATTTATTTCTTTGTTGTGAACCTGATGAGAAAAAACAGAAGCAGTGCAACCGGTTGTCATTCGGAGTCACATTCACACACTTTTCTCCTGTAATTTATATGAATTGCTTGTCAGTCTCCACGCATGACAACTCACACATGACTGACTGTGGGGTTTCTGTAGTCTCTCGCTGCTGTGCGGGTAAGTGACTGTGTAAACCAGAGTGTGTGAGTATCTCAGTTAATTATTCAGAGAAGAAAATATTTTAACCCTGAACATGTTTTGAAAAACAGACACATAATATAGAAATGGAAGTATTTTGAAAGGCATAATTTGACCATACATTTAGACAGAAGGGTGTTTATGGTGATAATGTCAGCATAATTGTACTGTAATGGCACCAGGAGAGGCTGAGACTGTCTGAGTAGCAGATGATAGAGAGAGAGAGAGAGAGAGAGAGAGAGAGAGAGAGAGAGAGAGAAGAGAGAGAGAGAGAGATTTAGAAAGCGCCACATGAAACAGGAAGGGAGTTGTGAATGCAGGCAGAGTGGAGCGGTTCGATACTCTCTGTTCGAGAGTCCCCTGGCCTTGCCTTGGGCCATGTTACTGCATTAAAGATCCACTCTTTCTCAGAGCAGCTTTCAACACCGCCTCCCTCTCCCCACAGCTCTCCCTCCCCCTAATATTATTGTAAACGCACACACTTGTCAGAGAACCTCAAGTAAAAGTTTTTTTTAGAAGATATTAGAGATGATTATTTTTACCTTGCGTGTCAACGGGGTGAGAGACAGAAAGACAGAGATGATGGGAAATTCTCTAAAAATAAGCTATAGGTGGGAAAAAGTAAACAGTATTACTAAGACTCATGGAGAGACTGCTTTGAGGACTTAAGGTCTGATCTGTTCGCAACAGCTCTCTTTGTGGCAGTTTCATACCTGCGAGTGCTGCTGGGGTGGGGGGGTGGGGGGGGGGGGGGTGGAAGGGCGGTGGGTAGGGGGCGGTCAGGAGATACAGACTGCAGAGAAAAGAGGGCTTTTGTTATGGGGGACCAGGGTTTTACAGTGGAGATGTCTATTACACTTGCTTCGTTGGCCCAGCGACCATCAGATGTGAATCCTGTATTGTGACAGGTCAAGGTGCTGATGACCTATCACAATACAGGATTCACATGCAAAGTGAATCCTGTATTGTGATAGGTCAGGATGCAGATGACCACCCCACAGATCCTCCTATTGTTCTTTTTACTGCTCTGAAAAGACATTGCTAGCATCGACGCGGTGACAAGAAGAGTCTCTGCCAGGCTCATCCTTTACCTTAGAATTTACATCCTTCTTACGTATTTCGTAATACGCTTTAATCGCTTCTATTACTTGCACTGATTGTAATGGATTTGTTTCCCCATTATTGTTTAAAGTATCAGCCACCGTGTAGGCCTATTCGTTAATAGTTAAAATAGTCAATGGCTATCACAAACACGAAACACCTGGGCCTATTTCATCACAATATGTAATAAACGTCTAAGGGGCCCCTGTACGCCTGTCTGTGAAGTGCACTCCCCCCCCCCCCCCCTCCCTATACGTTTCTCTCATATGCACCTTTTGTTCCGCATCAACCGACCAGTAGCCTACATTTTTGAGACTGTTGTATCCGTTCTTTCTTTCCTGACCTAAAAAGTATATCCATTCTGGTCGTGTTGTCGAAAGGAACTGTGCTACTTTAGAGAGCTGAGCTTGCACACGGTCACCGATAAAGTGCTGAATCCGTGAGGGCAAAGTGAAGAGAGCAGCTGTAATCTGTCATTCAGACAGCCCTTGGTCCCCTCTGGACCCAGAGTGTCCATGTTTGTCATGGTTCTGTCCAGGGATGACCATCACTGCTGATTGCACGCTATTCAGAGAGCCTTATTGGCTTCTCTGGACTAGACTATTTCCCAATGTTTGTCGGCTGTTTATATGACAGCCCTTGAGACAGACAGTAGATGCTGTGTTGGGTGGCGGTGCTGGGGTCTGTGTTGGGAGGTGTGTGTGTGTGTGTGTGTGTGTGTGTGTGTGTGTGTGGAGGGGCACTGTTCCATCGTAATTCCACACACGCTGCTCATCTCAGTCATGTCGTCATGCTGTGCCGCGCTGAGCCGACGTTTCGGGGTCACTCGGTCATAGCCTGGGGGTCAGGGAGGGACTGGAGCGCTCTCACACCCTGGGGAGGGACTGGAGCGCTCTCACACCCTGGGGAGGGACTGGAGCGCTCTCACAGGGGAGGGACTGGAGCGCTCTCACACCCTGGGGAGGGACTGGAGCGCTCTCACACCCTGGGAGGGACTGAGCGCTCTCACAGGGGAGGGACGCTCTCACACCCTGGGGAGGGACTGGGAGCGCTCCACTGGGGAGGGACTGGAGCGCTCTCATCCTGGGGATGAGGACTGGGAGGGCTCGCTCCACACCCTGGGGAGGGACTGGAGCGCTCTCACACCCTGGGGAGGGACTGGAGCGCTCTCACTGGGGAGGGACTGGAGCGCTCTCACTGGGGAGGGACTGGAGCGCTCTCACACACCCTGGGGAGGGACTGGAGCGCTCTCACACTGGGGAGGGACTGGAGCGCTCTCACTGGGGAGGGACTGGAGCGCTCTCACCCTGGGGAGGGACTGGAGCGCTCTCACTGGGGAGGGACTGGAGCGCTCTCACACCCTGGGGAGGGACTGGAGCGCTCTCACTGGGGAGGGACTGGAGCGCTCTCACACTGGGGAGGGACTGGAGCGCTCTCACACCCTGGGGAGGGACTGGAGCGCTCTCACCCTGGGGAGGGACTGGAGCGCTCTCACACCCTGGGGAGGGACTGGAGCGCTCTCACTGGGGAGGGACTGGAGCGCTCTCACTGGGGAGGGACTGGAGCGCTCTCACTGGGGAGGGACTGGAGCGCTCTCACACTGGGGAGGGACTGGAGCGCTCTCACTGGGGAGGGACTGGAGCGCTCTCACTGGGGAGGGACTGGGAGCGCTCTCACTGGGGAGGGACTGGAGCGCTCTCACTGGGGAGGGACTGGAGCGCTCTCACTGGGGGAGGGACTGGAGCGCTCTCACACCCTGGGGAGGACTGGAGCGCTCTCCCTGGGGAGGGACTGGAGCGCTCTCACTGGGGAGGGACTGGAGCGCTCTCACTGGGAGGGACTGGAGCGCTCTCACTGGGGAGGGACTGGAGCGCTCTCACACCCCGGCTTTGTACATGGGAGCAAACAAGGCTTCCACGACAAAAGAGAGAGGAGACTGTAAAACCTGTTCATGCAGTTCAGGTGAAACGAGACGTTTGCTTAGACAATATTTGGCGGTTTTTCCCGACAATGGGCCGCCTGTTTGGTTTGTCATGCAGGCCTCCGTCCATGTTGTGTTAAAGACAAGCTACCCGGATTCATCCAGGTGGTGCGGACACTTGGGTCTGGTTCACGGCACTATATTACAGCCTCAGCCCGCCTATGTAGTTAACTATAAGTAACAGGTCAAGTGAATTGTTCTCAAGTTAAAACCTGAAGGGGTTACCTTAGTTTATTTCCTAATGTCTCTAAAGACGTGGTCTTTCAGCACCCTGGGAACTGAACCAAAGGCAATAACACTAAGGCGAAGAAATACAAGTAAAGACTGCAGGGTCCTTATTAACACCAGTATTACCGCAGTCTTGTGGTGGAACAGTTTGAGCAAATACATCTTTTTTGTTTTCCTCTAATATGACAACTCTTTAACGCCGGCTGTCACTTCAATTGCAGTTTATACAATGACTTAGTGTTTGTCTGCAGCCGCACATTGTAAACCTGTGTGTGTGTGCGTCTCTCTCTCTCTCTCTCTCTCTCTCTCTCTCTCTCTCCCTCTCTCTCCTCTCCTCTCTCCTCTCCCCTCTCTCTCTCTCTCCCTCTCTCCATTCATCACTTTCTCTTCTTTTCTCTCCCTCTGTTAGTGCTTTTCTGAACGTCTTGGTCTCTCATGGGTCTCTAATGCAGATATTAGCAGGAAATCTATGAGAGATAGACTTCTCTTTGTCTTCCCTGAATTGACGTTTGTCCTTTGAATGTGCTAAAGGGGGATTAGTGCGTCTGCAATGTTTTATTGTGTGTGTGTGTGTGTGTGTGTGTGTGTGGCCTACGCCTGACTATGTGTCACAGTTGAGAGCTTGTGAAGAGGGCAGAAGGAGTGGTGCCCTGTTAATCAGTCTCTACCCCCGCATCACACCACCACCACCCCACACCACCACACCACCACACCACCACACACCACCACACCACCACCACCACCACCACACCACCACCCCACACCACACCACCACATCACCACATCACCACCACACCACCACCACCACCACACCACCACACCACCACACCACCACACCACCACACCACCACCACACCACCACCACCACACCACCACCACCACACCACCACCACAACACCACCTCCACACCACCACCACCACCACCACCACCTCCACACCACCACCACACCACCACCTCCACACCACCACACCACCACACCACCACCACCACCACCACACCACCACACACCACCACCTCCACACCACCACCACACCACCACCACACCACCACCTCCACACCACCACCACCACACCACCACACCACCACCACCACACCACCACCACACCACCACACACACCACCACACCACCACCACACCACCACCACCACCCCACACACCACCACACCACCACCCACACACCACCACCTCCCCACTGAGTCTTGACAAATTGAGTCCTAAGTGGTGATAAATAGCGGAGGCCCTCCACCTCCAGTGTAGGGATGATATGACAGGACTCAGCGGGCTCCAGGGCCAATTAATGAACCAAGGGCCTGGGTCACACCGGCCTGCCTCTCCTGTCTCTTACTCACACATTCCTCACGCCGTGCCCACACACACTCAAATGGATAGTCGCATGCGCGCACACACACACACACACACACACACACACACACACATTCATGACACACGTCACACACACACAAACCAAAGACGCACGCGCACACACACACACACGCATACATACACACACACACACGCATACATACATACACACACACATGCATACACACACAAATACACACGTCACGCAAACACACACTTTTATAATGTATGACCTTTCAACCGAGAGGGGAAAAGTAAGAAGTTTATGAAGTATTGTACTCCACATTTTGTGTCCCCCATGTTGTGGTGTTGCATGCTGGGAGATTCTGGAGGTATGTGTGTGTGTGGTTAGATATATTCAGGTCCATGAGAGAACTTATCTCAGACGTTATACGTGCGATACACAGGTGTGAGGGGTCGGCATCCACAGAGCTGCTCATCTCGATAATGTCCACTAATGCCGTTAATATTATCCTAATCCCTGTCGAGCCCTGTTTAGACCCTGTGATCCGGGATTAGAGTGAGATTTGTTCGGTCAAATCACACAGGAATGTGTGTGTATGTGTTTGTGTGTGTGTCTCAGTGTTGGTCTGTGTGTGTGTGTGCTTACATATGTAGGTATTTTTGTGTGCGTCTGTGTGTGTGTGTGTGTGCATATGTGTTTGTGTGCATCAGTGTGGATCAATGTGTGTGCGTGTGTGTGCGTGTGTGTGTGTGTGTGCGTGTGTGTGTGTGTGTGTGCGTGTGGTGTGTGCGTGTGTGTGCGTGTGTGCGTGTGTGCGTGCGTGCGTGTGTGTGTGTGTGTGTGCGTGTGTGTGTGCGTGCGTGCGTGTGCGTGCGTGTGTGCGTGCGTGTGCGTGTGTGCGTGTATGTGCGTGTGCGTGTGTGTGTGTGTGTGTGATGGAGTGGCTGTGGATGTTGTTCAGCGTGTGGCCACGGCAAAACGTCAGACGGACCAGATAAGCGTTTTAATGAAAGTTAGTTTGAGGTGAAATAAATAAGGGGACCACTCCTAATGCTGCGCTCTTCTTTGCGCCGCCCGTAATGGGGCCCCTTTAATTGGATTAATTAACAGATCCATTTGACGTCAATGGTGTCTTGTTCGCTGATAGGCATGTCACTTTGGAGCCCGGCAGGATGTAGATGGTCCAGATAATGACGGGTGATTACGAAGCACAGGAAGCGTCCACATCACCATGGGGCCGGTCCTGCCGTTGGTATTTAAATCCCTCGAGAACGAAGAGACCCCTTTTTCCAGAGACTTAGTCTTTTTTGGAAGCGAGAACTGGCTGTGAAGGAGAGTCCTCCTCTAGCGCACGCAGTGTCGACGTGTGAGTGTAATGAAATGACTTAACATTGCTCGGTGTCTCATTTTGGTGTCTGTCTGCGTTCCAGCAGTCTAAGCCCTATGGAGTGAAGCATAAACTGATTAGGGACTCCTTTTTTTTCTTCCATGACGATTGATGTTATTACTGTTGTTGGTAAGCTGTTGTGTTTTCAAGCTCAGTGGACTAGAGGGGAGTGCAAACATCACAGACACCCGGCATTTATCAGATCACCGTGTCGCTTTGTATATGTTGGTGTTGACAGTTGATGCGGACAGCAAACACCACCTATTGGTGTTCTGTGTGGGAGTGATGAATGGCACACCCTTATTGGATGAAAGATGTTCCTAGGTGCCTGGCTGTCGGATTTCCCCAATGGGATGTTCAGGAATCGGGGAAGCTCAGCTTGTAACGCGTAGTGTGATAAATCCTAATAATAAATTAATGAATGAGAAAATAATTGAATGACCTGAAGGCCACATTTCAACACATCATGTTCACAGGATGCAGAGAAAGGCAGAGATAGAACATGAACATTGAGCCCTCTCTCTCCATCCCCTGCCCATCCCCCATCATATTATTTTTGCCCAGTTTTTTAAGACTTGCCTTTTTTTTGTGGCTGGTCAGCGGCAAATCCTTTCATAGATAAAGCACGCTGACACGCACATAGAAAAAGAGAGAGAGAGTTGGAGGGAGAGAGGATGGAAAGGAGAGAGAGAGAGAGAGAGAGAGAGAGAGAGAGAGAGAGAGAGAGGAGAGAGAGAGAGAGAGAGAGAGAGAGAGAGAGAGAGAGAGAGAGAGAGAGAGAGTGAGAGAGAGAGAGAGAGAGAGAGAGAGAGAGAGAGAGAGAGAGAGAGAGAGAGAGAGAGGAGAGAGAGATCTGAGGTGTGCTGGTGTGTGTGTGTGTGTGTGTGTGTGTGTGTGTGTGCCTGTGTGTGCCTATGTGTGGGTCACGTATGTACGTGCATGCACGTATCTGGGGTTGTGTTTGTGAGTGTGTATGTGTCTTTGGGGTTGTGTGGGTGTGTGTGTGTGTGTGTGTGTTCGCTGTGGGGTTTAGGAGAGGAGGAGGAGGTGGTGGGGGTGGGGCTGGTTTACACAAAGCCTACCCTGGGGTGGAGGATGAGGAGAAGGGCTGGGAGGGGGGGGGGGGTGGAGGGAGGACGAATGGGAGGAGGACATGCATGAGACAGTGGCCCAGGGAATCCTCCAAGGCTCCAAGATCTCTGCGGGTCCCTCGGCATGGGATCTGCTGCTGAGGGCCGACAGCGCTAGAAACCACCATCCAAGGACTGAATCTTTCTTCTTTAGCCTTGCTCAAGATGGACATAAGGAAGGTGCTGTGGACGGGAGGTTGATATGTTTTCTTAAAGTGCTGAGTGGAATGAAAGATGGTGGTTGGAGTTTCTTTGATGTGGCAGCGCAGCAGTGGGCCGGGTCCAGCACCGCGTCCCTGGTGTCTCGCTACATTCTGCACACTCAGGAAACTCCCACAAGGCCCGGCGCTGGGCCCTAGGGCTCGCTGGACTTCAGCTGCCATGCAGGAGGAGCTGCATGCGGCCATGTGGGGAGCTCTTTTAAAGAGGCTCAGACCCCCCCCTCCCTCCCTCCCTCCCTCCCTCCCTCCCTCCCTCCCTCCCTCCCTCCCTCCCTCCCTCCCTCCCTCCCTCCCTCCCTCCTCCCTCCCTCCTCCCTCCCTCCCTCCCTACTGAGAGATGGCATTGTGGAAAACTTCTGTTTTGCCCATTTCCTTCTTTTTCCCTCTTATTCTCCTTGAGTTTATCCCCCCCCCCCAGCCTCCACAGGGCCTAGTCTATTGCCCCCCCCCCCCCCCCCCCCCCCCCCCCCCCCACCCCCTTCCCATCCCCCCCCCCCCCCCCCATACACTTTTGAAATGCTAAAACCTCTCTTTAGTTATAACTGACGGGGGAAACCCCATCAAGCTGAATAGGCAGTGGAATAGATTAAATGAGCAGTTAAAAGAGAGACTGGTAATTAGTTGATTAATACTCCTACCCCACCCTGTGGAGCTCCTTCCATTCAAGACTCCCAGGATTCATAAGGCTTCTCCATCTTCATGCGTCTTCGTTGATTGACAGGTTGGACGAGGCCCGATGAACCTCTTCCAAGTATTTACCCGTTTGCGTCAAGATGTGAATCCTGTTTGCTTTGAATTTCGAGCCGTCTTTATTTTTTAGCATCGGCGCTGTTGGGATGCTAAGAAAAGATGGCTGGGGAATCCAAAGTAAACCAGGGTTTCAGATCTCACCACTGGAAACTTCCTGATGAATCCAGCAAATTTATCAGAACGGGTCCTGGGGCCGTTTCTGTCGCACAAAGGGATGGTGATAAAAAATAAAAATAGGGGGATGTGCTGTACTTAAAAAGGAAGCACATGGAATGGGCTCCATAATCACCGAGAAGGTGACCTTGGAATTCCACCGCTGTAGACCTGCTGCTGTTGGAGGAGCTTCCACCGTATCCATGGCGAGGAGCCCTCAGACTGACTGGCTGAATGTACTGCACGTAAACACCTCGGAAGATTAACGCCAATCCGGAAACGTCAGCGGCTTTACATGGCTGTAAAACAACATGGTTTATTTCTGATACCCGTATTAACAACAAAACAGTCATTTGTAATTGAATGGTTTCTGTAGTGTGTGTTGTTATGCCGATTGGCTGAAGGTGGAGTAAGCTGTTGTTCATACTTACCCCTGTCAAGATGCATTCTGTACGTCTCAACCTTTTCAACAGGACTGATGCATTGCACTTATTATAATAATAAAAATGGCAGCTTCAAGAGCTTTTCAACTGTAAATACCACTTTGAAAGACTTGTTGTCTATCCCTCTCTCCTGTCAACCCCTCCCCCCCCACACACACACACACACACACACTGCTTAAAATGCACCAATAGCTTTTTCCCATTCCCTCCCCCTCTCTTTCTCTCCCCCAGCACCCCCTCTACAACCTATCTAGCCCTTGCCCCCCCCCCCCATCCCCCTGACTCCAACACATTCAAACTCTGAGTCCTTTTGAAAGCCCTGATTGAATAACAATTGCAGTTTGTAAATAGGTGTTTCTGTGTGTGTGTGTGTGTGTGTGTGTGTGTGTGTGTGTGTGTGTGTGTGTGTGTGTGTGTGCAAACCTTTTGCAAAGTTTCCAAAGTTGAATAGGTGAATTTAAGTTTCATAAAAAAAACTCTGTCCCAACAATTCTGTGGCTTGCTGTCTCCTTGGCTGTCGAGATATCGAAGAAAGAAAAGTGTCTGCACACTGCCTAACGAATGTTGCCCTACCTGATTGTTGTGATTTCTTCTTGGCATCCAGTCTTGACAGGCTGTGTTTATCCCTGCTCATTATATCCCATAATAAGGACCTACCATTCATTTCTTTCCTTTTACCTCTACCCTGAGGTCTAATGATAATGATAGGCACTATTGGGGCAGGCTGAAATGCGACCAAACCAGTCATTCTGGACTCTATAGCAGTGCTAGCAGCAAATCAAAGTATTACATTTGACTATCTCTTTCATTTTGATTGAGCTAAACCTATGCTAATCTCTCCTGGGATTGATTTATTTACTCTTCATTATTTTTATTTTATTTTATGAATCCGTTATAAACTTGATTATACCGTTCCAGCTGTGTGTTTTTGCCATTGCTGTTCTCCATTCCTCTGCTCCCCCCCCCCCCCCCCACCATCCCCCGCCCCAACTCCAAAGGGAAATCAAGAGTTTCTGTGTAATATCAATAATCTGTGTAACGGTTTGTGGTTTTGAAGGCAGCAACACTGACATTGTGAAACAGGGAACAGGGATACAATCAAGTCTTCTTTAGTGTTAGTTTGTAAATCTCAGAGACCTTACCACACACACCGTCCCTGCACCTGTACAGTTGGGTCTGTTGTTTTACGGTTGTTTTATTGTGGAGGACGAGGCAGAGGAGATCATGTGGATGTTGGACAATCGACAGGATTTTCCGTCGCCGTCTGGAAAAAAGGGGAAATCGAATTTCATTTTAATGCGTCTGGAGAAGGGCTCCTTGCGGATTCTGCCCCGTCATTAAATTCTGACCGAATATCTCCTGAGCATCGCATGGCAGGTCTCGCGTACCAGTGTCCTCTTTCCAGACCGGGGGTGTTGAGCGCTTGTGGACAGGTCATGTTCCATGGATCCTGGCCCAAGGCCATGCGCCCCCAAAGACCCAGGGATGGTGTAAGTGGACCGGGGGGGGGGAAGATTTGCAGCTGCAGCACATGGTCGGACACCATTATGCCACACATGCATGCATGCATGCATGGAACACATGACTGCACACACACATTCTCACCGTGGCACCATGCGCCGGGATCTTAGCCCTTTGACCTTTGTGCAGCAGAAGCCGGCGTGCTGAGGTTCTTCGGCCGGCCGTAAGCGTGGTGCCCTTGACCGAGAAGCTGTAGCTGAAATTCCCTCTCAACACCCAGCAGTCTGGGAGATTTGTTTCCGAATGTGTCCGGGCGAACATTTCAAATAGCCTACATAAGCTGTTAAGGTCATCAGCTCAGTGGACAGACAAACTGAAACACGAAACCCCCTTCCAGCCGTAGAGCCATATTGGGCCTACACCATCAGCTAAATAACATGGAAAAAGCATTTGGTGGTTTTATTTTTTAAGGCTGTACCCGTCCTTCATTCGCTGTTGGCAACCTTTCAGAGGGGTTCTTATAGTTGGCACTGGGCCCACATGCCGTGCACTGTAGCGCTGTTGTGCCAGCTGCGTGTGCACCTCCAGCCCACCCTCTCTCTACACACACACACACACACACACACACACACATCACAAAAACACACACACACACACACACACACACACACACACACACACAGCCCACCCTCTCTCTACACACACACACACAAAAACACACACACACACACACACACACACACACACACACACACACACACACACACACACACACACACACACACACACACACACACACAGCCCTCCCTTCCCACCAGCTTGCTCCCTGCCAGTTTTCACAATCTTGTCATGGTCGGTCACAAGACCAGAAATACTGCAGCCAGGCCAGAGAGTGACCTTGGGACTTATAGACCACTCCCACCCCCACACTGCACACCACACAGAATGGCCTAGTAAAGCATAGAGAGACTACTCTGAAAAACAATTGCAACCATACAGTTTTATTTATTTTCGCACATTTGGCCTAACTCTATAATAGGCCCGAATTGTATCGCATTTGGCGATTACTTTTCAATGTGTTTGTTATTCTTTACTTATTGCTTGGGGAACCGTGTACACAAATATGTTTAGAATGGGGCCAACATTCGGCCTGCACTTTCAGGGGTCTCCCCTGACGCTGCCCCCCTCCAGCAGGTTATGCTAGGAGTCCTTGGTAATGAGAGCACCGCCGTGGTCCCCTGCTGGGAAATACATGTAGCGGCATATTCAATTAGCCCTCCTCTCTCTTTCCTACACTGCTGCAGGGCACTTTGATCCAGCGGTCAAACCTCGTTAAGAAGGGGCCGTGCAGGGGAACAACATAACAAAATGTGATTGGCAACCTGTGTTTAATATTTCCGTCCAGTGGTCTGCTAATGCTTTTTGGTCTTGGTTCTAAGAACATATTGATTCACTCGAGAATCGGAGTTCTTGCTTGTTTCTTTTTTGCCAATTCTTAAAACCACAACGTCAATATTTAATGTTTGGATAGTTGGGAAGTTAGTTCTAGATTGTGGTTCGACCCACTATGGCACTAGGGCCTTATAGCAATACTGGTTTGTACTTCAGTAGTAATGTATTCTATTTGTCACATACATAAATCAATGTATTGCAACATATTGACCGGTGATGTATTGATTGTGACCCCTGTATTGTGACGCATATTACATTCCAATATGTTTGCCTGCACTCAGCCTTGGTATACGTCTGCTGGTTCAGCAAAGAATGATAGTAATTACTCCTTCGTGTCTCTTCTCTCCTCCCTGCTTCAGAAACGATTTATTTCATTCTCGGTTTCTGTGTCCCCTGAGAGCAAAAACCCTCTATTTTAGGGCCCCATACCCTCAAAGCACTGTAGAACAGGCAGGCAGTGCAGCTTTTGTTTGAAATGATTAGTTCAGTCTGTGCAAGAGAGAGATACATAGACAAACAGACAAGACAGACAGACAGACTGTTTGCTTCTATCCAGCGCTCTGTCGGGCCCATCTGCCTTTGTTCCACGGCCATTTTGACAGCTCTTCTCCCAACAAGCCTCTCCGTCCCTCTCTGGGCACCGCGTCCTCGCCTCGCCGCTCAATGGGTATAATGAAGCACGGCATCTCCTGTGTATCCTGGACAGAAAAAAACACACAGGAAGGAATGGAAAATATGCTGGCCTTTTGGCCTCCTTCCAAGTTTGACAGCTTCCATTTGTGTTTCATAATATTCAGTGGCGCAGGCTAGCATAAGTGAGGTCCGCAGCTCATCCTCAATTGTATCCCGTGGGTTGATGTTGGAAATACAATATTTTCTTGCTCTCGTTTCTTTGAAGCTTTTTTCATTTTTCTCTTCAGACGTGGCTGACCAACCGTGTCAAAGTCGCTGCAGATGATTAAACCATGTGGTGGGTAACACCAAACCATATTTCTGATAGTCTCAACATTGAGTGATTCATATCGGCTCTTATCGGCTCATATCTTAAATGTTAAACCGGTGCCTTGTAACAAAGAGAGCTGTGGTCATTAGATGCAGATAAGAGATCTCTTTGTTTCTGGCTGTTATACCCTATATATATATATATATATATATATATATATAACACACCTCACTGTGTTATCAGCCCCTCTGTTATCACCACTTCACTGTTGTATATGACAGTATGACTTCCTATGAGAGAGAGAGAGAGAGAGAGAGAGACAGACAGAGAGAGACAGAGAGAGACAGAGACAAAGAAAGAAAGAAAGAAAGAAAGAAAGAAAGAAAGAAAGAAAGAAAGAAAGAAAGAAAGAAAGAAAGAAAGAAAGAAAGAAAGAAAGAAAGAAAGAAAGAAAGAAAGAAAGAAAGAAAGAAAGAAAGAAGAAAGAGCTACCATTGTCTGAGCTCCAGATGGGAGCCCCAGAGCAGAACTGGCCTCCATCTCCCCAAGGAGCACTCTGCCTGGGCCCGTCTCACTGCCGACCCGGTCTCCAATCGCCGGGGGAGAGCCAGCGATGGGTTTCCCAGCTGACAGGAGCCGAAGCTGGGGCTGACGCTCCAGGCTTCATGGGCCTCCATTGGGTCCTCTGGTGATGAGTGATGAGTGATGATGCCCAGAGTCTTGGAGCTCATACCGGCACCCTGTGGCCCTTAGCACGGGGAGTGCCGTCGTTGTCTCGTTTTTCATTCAATGTTTTTATTTCGTCTTCACCAGACAATATGTCACCTCTGTGTTTCCTACTGTATCATTCATAGACCCACAGTGAAAGATGCTGAAAGCAACACGAGGAAGTGTCTATGATGATGGTCTGGAGGGATACTGTTGATCTGAACTTGTCACCACCATCAAAAAGCAGATGCAAGTCTTGCTGCGAGTAAACAAAATAAATTGAATCATCTTTGTTTACTGAGGTTTTTCCTTTGTTCGCTCTTTATTCCCATCCCTATGTTCCCATTTGTCTCCCTATGTCCCCATTTGTCTCCCTATGTCCCCATTTGTCTCCCTATGTCCCCATTTGTCTCCCTATGTCCCCATTTGTCTCCCTATGTCCCCATTTGTCTCCCTATGTCCCCATTTGTCTCGGTTTCATACAACACAGCTCATTGTCCAGGAGCAGAAGAAGAGCTGAAAAGCTTGGGGGCCTTTGGGGAAACGCCTTCGGTTGAAAGAGATAATAATAATAAAGCATTGTTTTATTTCCACGTTAATGGCAGCTAGGTAAACGACTGTCAACAATCCCAGATTAGCTTCGGTTAAACAAAAGAATCATTGCGTCGCTCAAACCAACCACACGACATTTCCTTGACCCTCTTGTGTTTTTTTTTCTTTAGCAGCCTCATGTGTAAAACACTTGGGCGAAAAACACACATTTAACTTTCCTCAACGGAAAACAAAACGGTTGCTGTGGCGGTGCTTTCTGGAAAAGCGATATCTGCTCTGGAGTTCTGCTCTGGTAACCAGCGGTAGAAACACGAGCCCGGTGTGTTTGGCAAACCAAGACAAAGACACGAGAAAAGAAAGAAGGTCTGTCATCCCTACTCCCTCTATGTCTTCCCACACACACTCATACACACACACTCACACACTAACACACACATCGAAGGCTCTAATCCTGCCTCTTAGGAGGGTAAGTGATAGCCCTGTGTTAGCGTTAAAACCCGGGCTGATGATGCGAGGGGCAAAGTCATTCATGGGGCACATTCCAGGTCGGCACTCTGACGTAGACATAGGCACGAGATTCTGTTACCCTTTTTCCTGCTCCTGTCATCTGATCCCGGGATTACGATACCTGCTCTTGTCTCTTTCTCTCTCCATCTCTCCCGTCCTTTCTCTGTCAGTGCCTTGCTCTCTGTCTCTCTCTCTCTCTCTCTCTCTCTCTCTCTCTCTCTCTCTCTCTCTCTCTCTCTCTCTCTCTCTCTCTCTCTCTCTCTCTCTCTCTCTCTCTCTCTCTGTCTCTCTCTCTCTCTCTTCTCTCTCTCGATCTCTGCTCTCTCTCTCGGGTTATCTTTCACGATCTCAGGTCTCTCTTCTCACCAATAGGTTAATCCACCCGTCTCAATAGGCCCTCCACCTTTAATTTCATTCTATCAACAGGGCAGTGTTTTGGCTTTTTTTAATTGGCTGTCCCTAGCCGCTAGTGGGCGGGGCCTCTGTCTACCCCCCTCCCCACCAAACATCCCCGGGGGACCCGCCCTTGATCTTATCGCTGCCATAAAGCCCTTTGAACCCCCAATCACAGATTAATGGGTTTTAGAGTATAGGGATCGGCCCTGTGATCTTATCGCAAACTCATACACACAAATTAATCCACATATGGGTTTTAGAGATAGGGATTCTGGAGCGACGAGCCATAAAGTGACCACAAATTCCATATTATCCGCTCACCTGGCGAGATACTCTTGGCCCCTTGTTCTTATCGCTCTCTCCTTTTTTTCTTAAATCACCTAACAGAGCCAGACCTCATACATCAACTCTAACATCTCCTCTTAACTTGTCTCTCTCCTCCGTTTTTTTTTCCTTAAACGACATACCACACAAAGACCGTGGACGTTTTTATGGTCAGAATTCAACTCTTGTCACCCGGTTCGATTCATGGTGCATTGCTCACCTTGTCTGAGGGCGTTCTGACCATAACGGCTCTTTATTGAGGCTGTGTCTGAATTAGGTCATGTTTGAATTAGTGGCGTGAACGTGGCTGGGTCAGAGACAACATTCTGCGGTCCTCCCACGCCCCTGCTACCTGTAGACGGTCTCTCTCTGGGGGGGGGGGGGGGGGGGGGGGGGGGGGGGGGGGGGGTCCTTCTCCTGCCTCTCAACGGCCATGAAAAGATAGACAAGAGAGAGATTTTGGTTCTAGACGCTGCTTCTGCTGCTGCGTGCAGTGTCTTTTCGTCGTCCTCATTCGCCGTGTTATGCGTCGGTCTGTACCTTTTGAATGCCGTGCGCCGCACACTTTTTCTCCCGTGGACTCCCTTTGTTAGTATTTCAAGAAGTGGGTGAACCTGGCTGTCAGTGGAGTGTGTTTAAAAAGTAGAACATGTGTGTGTTTGCCGTGGGGAGAGTGGCGACTAGGCAGCGTTTGGAGCAGCACCGCTGTGTTCTTTCTTTTGTTTTCCACTGACCCGTCCCTTCGTCATCGTCGTTTCTACCCCGAGGACGCTTAGGCTGTCCTGTTCCAACCCCCCCCCCCACCCACTACCACCCCCTCGTCTACAGTTTTCTACATCTCACACAGCCGTATCCATCCCTTCCTCTACAGCGTATGACTTATGACTCCATAGTTCTGCAGAGATACACAAAGCAGCACTTATTGATCTGCCCGTTGTTTTGGTTAAAACGTCAAGGCCTGGAGGGTTTTTTCCGCTTTTCCGTGTACAACGGTATGGCTGTCTCCGTTGTTGGCAATGAAATGATAATGCAGATTGTACATTAATGTATGCGATATGTTTTGCATTATTTATTTATTTTATGTTCATGAGATTGGATGTTTGCCGAAGCAGGAGCACAAACGTGCAACTGTTTAAATATGGATCCACACTTCATCAAGCTAAATAGTCAAACAGCAACTGGCAAGAAGCAGCAATGACAGGAAACAGGAATATGCATGTTTGAAGATCGAACTAGTAAGTGCAACTATGGATCTACCAATGCGCAGCGTTGAATGCGAACACACTTTTATTTTTAACTAGGTTTCCAACACGAAACAAAACAACAACCGATACGTGACGTCCTTAGACAAAACCTACTAGGCACACGGAACAAGATCCCACAAACACTGAGGGAAACAGACTGTTTAAATATGGTTCCCAATCAGAGACAACCAGCAACAGCTGACACTTGTTTCCTCTGATTGGGAACCACTCTGGCCAACATAGAAATATAAGACCTAGAAAGGAAAACAAAGAGCACAAAACATAGAGTCTACACACCCTGGCTCAACATAAAAGAGTCCCTAGAACCAGGGCGTGACAGTACCCCCCCCCCAAAGGCGCGGACTCCGACCGCGCCAACAGAACACCACAGGGGAGGGACCGGGTGGGCACTTCGCCTTGGCGGCGGATCCGGCTCTGGGCGTGATCCCCACTCCCTCTCTAACCCCCCCAAAGTACCCTGGTCCGGTCTGGCCCTGCTGGCCGGAGCTGGACTGAACACTGGTGGAGCGGATTGCTCTAGCTCCGACGTGGAGCAGCTGACCGGTACCGGACCAGGCACCGGTGGAGGAGGCACGGGCCGTGCCGGACTGACGACGCACACCACTGGCTTGGTGTGGGGAGCAGGAACAGGACCGACCGGGCTGACACACACCACTGGCTTGGTGTGGGGAGCAGGAACAGGCCGGACCGGGCTGCGACACGCACCATAGGCTCGATGCGAGGAGCAGGAACAGGCCGGACCGTACTGGGGACACACACCACTGGCCCTATGCAGGGATCAGGAACGGGCCGGACCGGACTGGTAACACACCCCCAGTACCTCTCGCCGTGCCTCCACACTTTCCCTCTCCTCTGTGACCAGTGGCCCCCTTAACCTGGCGGCCTCCTCTGCACACCCGCTGGACCGTTCCATCGCGGCCTCCTGCTGCCCCGTCGTCCACGGCGTGAGCCCCCCCCTAAAAAAAATTATTGGGGTCTCTCCTCCCCGTGGGCCAGGCCTCTATAGTTCTCGCCCAACTCTCGCTCATCTGCTTCCAACTCCAGCCATTCTGCTCTTCATTTGGCTTGACCCAGTCGAGACTCTTCCTCCACTGTTCCCAAGTCCACCCTCTCTGCTCTTCACTAGGCTTGACCCAGTCGAGGTTGCCACGGAGATCTGCTAGCGATTCCCCTGACGATGGCTCCTGGACACGCTGCTTGGTCCAGTTTTGGTGGGATCTTCTGTCACGTTCGTCGAGAACAGAGGACCAATGCGCAGCGTTGAATGCGAACATACTTTTATTTTTCTAGGTTCCAACACGAAACAAAACAACAAACGATACGTGACGTCCTTAGGCAAACACAAACCTACTAGGCAACCTGGAACAAGATCCCACAAACACTGAGGGAAACAGACTGTTTAAATATGGTTCCCAATCAGAGACAACCAGCAACAGCTGACACTTGTTTCCTCTGATTGGGAACCACTCTGGCCAACATAGAAATATAAGACCTAGAATGGAAAACAAAGAGCACAAAACATAGACTCTACACACCCTGGCTCAACATAAAAGAGTCCCTAGAACCAGGGCGTGACAGCTTGGTGACCTTGGTGTCGAAAGAAAACACGGCAAACTGCCACCGTCATTGCGAATGATTTTACACTGCTTATCTTTAAAAAAAAAATATATATATATATACCGTCGCGGTATTGGGTCAATTTACCAAAAGTCTCTATCGACCCTGGAGTATTTCCAAATACTGTTATTTTCTAGATATGGAGAGAGCTCAGCCGGCCTGTGCTTAATGGCTCTGAAGACATTAGATGTTCCACTGTGGTGAGTTCATCACAGGGTCCGCGCTTAAGGAATGAGTGAGGGAGAGAGAGACAGGTTTTGAGAAAATCGGTTGGGTTTTTTAATTACAACATGTAAAGGATCCCTGCAGCGCAGAATATATATAAATAAGGAGAGAGGGAGAGAGAGAGATAATGAGGGCGAGAGAGAGAGAGAGAGAGAGAGAGGTACAAGCGTGAGGGTTAAGAGAGGAAGAGAATCGGGCCCCGGACGGCGATCGATGAGGCCCTTGCAGTGGAGGTCCCAGCCTCCCCTGGTGAGTCTTTGGATTGCATGAGCTCATCTCACATTCTCTGTCTGTGGTTTTAGGTTGGAGGGAGCGGGGCGGGGGAGAGACGGGAGGAGGGTATCAGAAACAGCCTAGAGGGCATTTGAGAGCAGAAGAGACGTCGGGCCAGCAGTTGCTTTGAAATAACAGAGGGGTTAGAGAACCCGCGGTTAAAACAACGACAGCATCGACAGAGGTTCAGCGCGATACTAGACTAGTGTACGTCCAGGAGATACACATCGTGGATGTTCTGTTGCTGTATCGTGTCCCAACTCTCGCTGGACAGGAAGTGTCTGACAGGAAGCGGCTCACACCTGAATGCCGGATTAGTAGAGAGAGACAGCTTTATCCCTCCCACAGCAAATGTCCCTTTCTACCCGTGGCGAGAGGTAATGACGCTGAAGTAACACAGGTCACATTATATCGGCGGGGACACACACACTTGCACACACACATGGATATGAGCATGCACACAAACACAAATGGCTTCAGGGCACTGGCCAGGTCATCCGCTCCCAGGAGAGCCTGAAAGAACCTCTTTTGTATTCATGAGGACGAATGTTGACTATATCCGTGCTAATAACAGGGTAATTATAATTATATCAGGGGTCATTACAAACTGGAAAGTATTTTTATATTGAATACTATATATATATATATATATATATATATATATATATATATATATATATATATTCACCATTTAGAATTTCTACACGCATCTTTTGACCTACATATTCATCATATTCAAGTATTTTTCTTCATAAACTCTTACCTGGCAAGTACGCTGGTCAGCCCACAACGTCCGTGAACGTTCTTGAACGATGCCTTGTTCTTCAGTTGTCAAACAGTCACTGAACCATTACACCTGCGACGCTAAACACTCCGTCGCTAACTTCACAAGAACCCACTGGTCTGACTAATAATTCAATTACCGCGTTATTTGCGTTAGTCTCAGCACAGCGCCTCACTGGGAGGAAAACAATTCCCCCCCCCCCCCCCCCCCTCTTTCAACCCCCAATTTAACCCACAGTCCCCTCCCCCCTTATTTTAGTTAACAGTTGTTCCCTACTGTAAACAGGCATGATCAAAACAGGACCCCCCCCCCCCCCCACCAGTACCCACACACACCCCCCCCCCCCCCCCCCCCCCCCCCCCATGATTTCACCCCACCTTCAGACGCCATTAATCTGAAGCCTGCCAGCTTACTTTAAGGTGTTTTAACCAAACCTCCTTTGCCCCCTAAAACCCCTATGCTTCAACAGGCAGTGTACTCCTCCCCCCCCCCCCCCCCCCCCCCCCCCCCCCACACACACACACACACAACACACACACACCACACGGCACTGAATACTTAATGGCCCCCTGCCATCACCCCATGATTCATCCACCAACTTCAGGACCCATTCAAATGTAGCACGTACATGACAGCTGACAAGCCCTATCTCAACCCCTTAACCCGCATGCTGGGATAATGCATTTGTCGTCCACGCTGTTTGCCGTGCATATTCAAACAAGCCAGGCATAGGAGTCTTACCTCTCCTCTCCCCCCCCCCCCACCCTCTTTCCTCATGCTCGTGTTTTCTTTGTACTATGAATGGACACGACAAGTAACGAGTTTGCTTTGTGCACAAAAGATACCGTTCAATAGAGAGTAGAGCAGGCCGCGACTATTTAGGTTAGTCACACATTACTAGAAGCGTGGTGCAGAGAATCTGGAGTATAATCACTTTTTAACTGCACATTGTTTTCATTTGAAAGTGAAGTTCGTTTTAATCAGTTATAATGCATTGCCTATCGTAATTCCTAGAGAATTTCACTTTTAAATAATTATCAGAAATGTAGGAATCGTCTAAGGAAAACATCGTTATACCCGTTATGAAAATACATCCGTTTCACTCTTGAATACAACAAAGAGGCTTGTTATAACAAACTCTCATGAATGACCCCACCATCGTCATATTTAAACCTGTACACACCCACATTTCTCTCTTACACACACCACACACACACACACACACACACACCCACACACACACGTTACACACACACACACCTTACACACACACCACACACACACACACACACACACACACACGGCGTGCAAAATGTGTGCCAAGGTGCATGCTGTGTTCTCTCAAAGTAAGTTTCCTCTCAGCCAGCGCTCGGCAATGGGGCCCCGCGAGCCGCTATGTTTAGCCTGGTGCCTCTTCCCTGGTGGGGGGAGATAGAGCAAGGTGAGGTAATGGACGGAGAGACACAGCCTCCCTCTCTTGAGGAGAGAGATAACCCTGGGGCTGCTGGCCGCCTGCCGGATCCGGGCCAGACGCACCGGCCTTGGCTGCCGGCCGGGCCGCACGCGTGCACACATGCACACATGCACATGCATGCATCTGTTGAAGGCACACACACACACACACACACACACACACACCCTTGCACACACACACACACGTTCAGATTAACCATGTACACACACACTCACACCCTTTGTACACACACACACACACACACACACACACACTCACACTAACCCTACACACACACACACACACACACACACACACACATACACACACACACACACACACACACACAGAGGCTGTTCTCCCCGGGGCCCAGGCCTGTTCGGTAACCACCGGCTACATGAGCAGAGGGATTGTTTACTTGAACGCGGTCCACTGTAAATAACAGTATTCAGCCAAGTAAATATATTTCAGAGACCCAGTGGACCCCCCCCCTCTCTCTCTCTTTCTCTTTCTCTCTCTCTCGCTCTCCGAAGCCTCTGCTGTGCTCGTGCGCTGCCTCTGAACGATGGGGGGGGGGGGGGGGGGGAGAAAGAAAGGGGGGAAGCGGAGGTCCTCGGGACATGCCCGGAGGGTCATCTGCCGAGCAGGGGACAGTTGGCAGACATGCGTTGCTCTACAGGACGCACAGTCGCCTCCCACTGACAGCCAGGCATGCCGCTCTCTCTGTCTCCCTCTCTCTGGCAGAAAAATCCCCTTGGACTACATCTGTTGGCTCTCACACACCCAGACCCCCCCCCCCCCCCCCCTCCACCACACACTTCTCATCTCCCCCCTCCAACTACTCCCCCTTGTGCACATCAATTCTTCCCTCATCTCATTTGTGTGTGGGTGGGTGTGTGTGAGTGCGCACGTCCCATATGCCTTCTGTTGCTTATCCTGTCTCCCTTGTTTAATCCGTCTCCGCTACATCCTAATAAACTTGCACAAGACCCTTGCTCTCTGCTCTCCAGCTCAAGGCGAGCTTGTTTAGTTGTTTACTACATTTATTAGGATACTGGTGCTATACTGTAGTGTTGCCGTGCTTACGTGGTGTTCTTTGCATTGGATTACCGCTCAGAATTTCTTTCTATCTCATTAGAGTCATCCTGTGGTCGGATTCCTCTTTGACATGCTAGCATAACAGCTAGCATGAGGAGACATAAACAAAAGGAAACAACATAAGAGTGAGAGAAAGAGGATCATGCAAGAGAGAGGGGAAGAGAGACAGTGCCAAGAGGGAGAGAGCTGGCCGGGGAAGGGAGGGAGGGAGAGGGAGGGAGAGGAGGGTGGGCTTGGTGTTTAGAGCGAGAGAGCCAGGGTTGTGAGTGTGCTGGCCGGCTGCCAGCAGGGCTGGAGTCTGAGTGCGTCTCAGCACTGTGGCGGTTATTTGTCTCAGCGGAGGCTCAGAGCAAATTGCTGCAAACGGCCCAGCCAGGGTCTACTTCAAGAGTCAACACGCAGCAGCCCCAGACACACAGCCCCAGACCACGGGCTCCACACCACACGGAGCAGGGCTGCCTGGTCCCCACTCCCCCCTCCAGTCGGCTGCTCCTGTGAATGCTGAAGGAAAAAGCCTTCTGGCCATTTCCCTTTTCCTTATTTGCTTTACATATGTTCGGCGCTGATAATCACCACAGAAATGCGCTGTGTAGGGACTTTGCAGACACGCTGCAGGCTTCACAGCAGTTCCCCGTGTGTTCTGCTGGTGCCTTCACTCTGGCGCCATCATCTATCTGGCCCGTGGGCTATTTGGATGTCATTTTACGCGTGGCTGCTATTTTGTAAGGCCATATTTGAGTTAAGCCAAAGTTTGTACGTTGTAAATGTAATTTAGTCAACTACACAGGGAAACGATGAGCGACGAGCCTTCACTGAACCCCCTGAGCAACTAACCGGCTAGTTTAGGCCAACCTGTGTGTGACTGACCCCCATTACACACGCATTTCAATTCGATTTACTAATCTATAAATGCAGAGACATCTGCTTTGCCATGCGTCCGGCACAGACGCTCTGCTGAACTTTGCCTCCCTCACGCCCCAGGGCTGTTTGCATAAATCAATGTGGCGCTGTGTGTAGTTAAACATGCGTCTATGTATCTATCCATTTGTTTTCTGGGTGGGTCTTTGCTTGTGTGTAAGCAATGGTGGAGGCTCCCTTTGAATCACACCGCGGTTGGGAGCCTCTTGTTGACATGCTGGGCGGGCATGTCGATGTGGATGTTATTTGCATAATGATCCAGGTACGATATTGACCAATTGACCCAGAATGCACTTCTGCCGCCCTGCCTCTCTCCGTTACTTGTGTGTGTGCAGCGCCTTAAGTTTGTGCTGAATGGTTGTGTTTGTGTGTGTGTGTGTGTGTGTGTGTGTGTGTGCGTGGATGTCCTCAGAGGAAGCCACCTTCAGTCGCTTTCAGTTGAACTCAGGATGCGTCATATCATAATGTCCCACCGATGTTCTAGAGCATAGTTATTGTGCACCCCATCTCTCTCTCACACACGCACAACACACACACACACACACACACACCCATCACCCCATTGGACATGTTAATGGTCAGTGTGGCTCGTTAGTAACACATGGGCAGTGAGATCCATACTACAGAACAGGGAAAACAGATGATTGCCAGAACAGACAGGGTGATGGGTTGAAGGTTGAGTTTCGAATCCAATGGGCCAAATAGATCAGATAGAATGGAAGCCCAATCAGTAAGTCGACACTCAAACTGTTTACTGATACATTAACAGATGATTACGTTAACAGGATGGAAGGAGTGCATGTGTGTTTCTCTATTTATGTGTGTGTGTGTGTGTGTGTCTCACTCTCTCTATATATGTGTGTGTGTGTGTGTATCTATAAATGTGCACGTCCTATTGGTGCAGGAGAGAACACTGGAGGAGTGTGGTGTAAGGGATTCTGGGCACAAAGCTCATGGCAGGTGTGCGGAGGCCGATTAAGCAAGCAGTCCAACACATCATCCATCACTCCTCACCAGCACACTTACTGGCCCAGCGACACACCTGTCCTACACCCTTCTGTGTTTCATTAGGATAACGAAAGTACATATTGAAATGTTGGTCGGCTTAATAATCAGGCCAACATCAGTAGGTGATAAGACATAACACACGCACACAAACCAATAAAAGATGTCCTGTGTTTCAAGTGAATCTCTTTCGTTTTGATTCAGACCCACGCACGCCGTTTGATCCGACTGACACGGGGCGGCGTTTGGCAGTGTACGACATCATAGAGAAACAAAGAGCCACCCTAGGTGTAATCGATCCCTTTGAAGGTGGCTGACATGACCCTTTTAAGCACAGATAAGAACACAAATAAACAAACTTCAACCCTAATGCTATTGCTGCCCGTGCAGTTTCCCCTCGCCATGTAGATCAAGATCAAACACAATACGTCAGCTTCCGGTATCCTGCCGGTGTCCATGTCCTCCTCTTCCCCTATTGGCCTGGCGCGGTGGGCCTTGATAGAGCACATCAACTCAAGGAAATGGCTTGTTGCTGCTATGAGACCCGTGCTCTGTTGACTCATGCATTCTGCTCAGAGTGCTCACCCTTCAACGTGGGCTGACGCTGGCCAGTTATCGCTCGTCTCCTGCCGGGCTACCGTCCCCGGGCCCTGGTTTTCCGCTCCATCCCCCGTTCCTCATTTTTTCCCCCTCTTATTTTTCGGTTGCCACGGTGACTAATTATTCATCACTGTGTAATCCTTGCCCCCGGCTGCAGTGCAGACCGTGAGAGGAGGGTCCTGGGTGGTGTAGTCCCTGGAGGGCCGATGGTGGTTGTGGTGGTGGTGGTGGTGGTGTGGATGGTAGGGGGATGTGATGGGTGTGTGGGAGGGTTTGGGGGGGGTAGTAGGGAAGGATGGTATGATAGTAAGCACAGGCCTGGGGTAGATAATGCAGAGGTTCTGGGGAGGAGAGTCCAGTGGTACTTTACTAACCACTCACAGCAAACTGAGAGCAGAGTGCTCTGTCTGAGTGTGGGCTGGGTGTGTGAGTGTAGGTATGTGTTTGTGTGTGTGTGTGTGTGTGTGTGTGTGTGTGTGTGTGTGTGTGTGTGTGTGTGTGTGTGTGTGTGTGTGTAATTGTATGTGTGGCCTGGTGTGTCTGTGAGATGGCGAGAGAGAAATACAGTATGTGTGTGTGTGTGTGCGTGTATGTGTGTGTGTGTGTGTGTGTGCGTGAGCATGTGCATGTAATTGTATGTGTGGCCTGGTGTGTCTGTGAGATGGCGAGGGAGAAATACAGTATGTATGTGTATGTGTAGGTATGTGTGTGTGTCTGTGTGTGTAGGTATGTGGATGTGTGTGTTTGTGTGTGTAATTGT
>JACYXH010000116.1:0-105000 GCA_026745465.1 Lota lota | reverse complement strand
AGTCATGACATGAGAGTGCTAGATCGCACCACTCGGGCCGCTAAGCTAAACAGTTGTTCTGGAGAACTCTTTCTGCAAATGCTTGGCAGTCAGAAGGGGAAGCAGAGAGAGACGAATGGCTCCCGAGGGGCCATCTTTCAACAGGAACACGAGCGGAGGTGCGCCTATATGCACGTGCATGGGAGTCGCTGTGTGTGTGTGTGTGTGTGTGTGTGTGTGTGTGTGTGTGTGTGTGTGCAGGCTGAGGACGGGATCCAGATGGAGGAGATGTAGTCCCTGGGCATGCCTGTATTCATCAGGGAGCCCCAGCATCAGTCTGTACCGCTGACAACACTGGGTGATAAACAGCTAGCTGTCACCAGGTTGGACCAATGTAGGGGAAAAGCTCAGTGTGAGGGTCTGATGTGGCCCTGACTTAGGGAAACGGTGTCACTAACACTACCCATAGTCCACTTAGATGATGGGGTTTGTATTTCACTATTAAGTATTCATATAGCAGACACTTGTATCCAAAGTGACTTGAATGAATTCAGGATGAAGTTTAGGCGGATATGGGGGATCGAACCCAGTACCTTCCGGCTGGGAGTCGAACACCTTAGCTACTACACCTACCCTTTTTTTTTTCTTTCTTTACAGTGAGTTCTCCCACAAACACTGCATAGATCCCCCTTAGCTTTGATTGCTATTGTTCGTGGCATCCAAAGATGTGCGATCACCGTATTATAGTAAATTACAGGGATGGCGGCTGTGAGGCTAATGAAACCGCGCTGTGCTACGAGCGTAGCTCCGAAGTGGCGCTGTTATTAAGCCACAGCGCTACGAGTGCAGCGAGAACCTCGCTGGGTGCCATCGAGATAATCAAACGGATTGTGCCGCCGAAGCAGGGCCCTCCTAAACAAAGCACTCGACGTCCGCCGCGTTGGCCCCGTGAATAACAGCCGGCATCAAACAGATCTGTTTAAACGATTCATCTGGGTGCAGGTGGGGGCTCGGCGCCTCGCACAATACGGCAGCCGACACAGAAGCCAGGTAGAGAGGATCCCTCGTTGGGACAAATCGGTGCCTCTCATGGGTTCACATGGTTAATGTCACAGCAGAGGCGGGGGGGGGGGGGGGGGGGGGGGGGGGGATATGGAATATGAAAGTTGCACAGACACGGAGAGTACTTACTCTAACTTACTACTTAGCGCGCTGCTAGGGAAGTGGATGCTGGCGCGGCTCTGGTTGCGCCCTTTGAAGTGGCGGACGTTAAGCAGAGAGCCGATCCCCGCCCAGCACTTATGTTCAGGGGACCATCCACCACGCTCTCTCAGGCCTGGCAGTGCGCACTTATAAAAGGGTTCTTTTTCCCTCGTTACGTGTTAATGTATGCAGGGTTTCCAGCCCGTTCGTACTGCGACAGGCTCTGTGTTTTTACTCTAGTTTGCCTCGATCCAGGGCTCTTCATTACCAGTAGTTATTAGAGAATGCTCTACACGGAAATGGACGTTGCCTCTCTTTATTTGGGGTTTTTCGAGCGTTCATCGTGATCTCTTTCCTCCTAAGTGTTTTTCCTAAAGATACCCTGGAAAGCTCATTAGGCTGGAAAACGCATGTCTAACGAGGACCGCAAGTCAAACAGTGAAGGAGAAAAGAAAAAGAAACAGTCGAGGAAAGAAAAGAAAAAGAACCTGAAAGAATCATTCTTCTATTGTGATGTTATAAAGATGATATTTACACACATCCATATGAAAATGTACATTTTGTTCTCTTGACCCATGTCATGACCATCACAGTAGAGAGCCGGAGATGCCTCCAAGGGCCCAGATGGATGAGGACATGAAGGCCCCTTCAGTCGCGCACACAGAGAGCCAATTGAATACAGTCCCATGTCATCTGCTGCTGCGTAGGAAAACACTTATCCCATCAAAAACCCCCGCAGGGTTTCCTCCACCCCCCAATCCGCTTTTCTTTTACATCTTTTTCAAAAGAGCAGCCGTATCAAAATGATGTCGGCACGCCAGACCAAAGTCAGGTTAGAGTAGGAGGGGAAAAGCAGTTTGGGGGGCTGGGGTCATGTCATGTACGTTGTGATTGTGTGTGTGTGTGTGTGTGTGTGTGTGTGTGTGTGTGTGTGTGTGGTGTGTGTGTGTGTGTGTGTGTGTGTGTGTGTGTGTGTGTGTGTGTGTGTGTGTTGTGTTGTGTGTGTGATTGTGTGTGTGTGTGTGTGTGTGTATATGTATGTATGTGAGTGTGTGTGTGTGTGTGTGTGTGTATATGTATGTATGTGAGTGTGTGTGTGTGTGTGTGTGTGTGTATATGTATGTATGTGAGTGTGTGTGTGTGTGTGTGTGTGTGTGTGTGTGTGTGTGAGTGTGTGTGTGTGTGTGTGTGTGTGTGTGTGTGTGTGTGTGTGTGTGTGTGTGTGTGATGTGTGTGTGTGTGTGTGAGTGTGTGTGTGTGTGTGTGTGTGTGTGTGTGTGTGTGTGTGTGTGTGTGCGTGTGTGTGCGTGTGTGTGTGTGAGTGTATGTGTGTGTGTGTGTGTGGGGGGGGGGGGGATAAAATAAAAGTAGGAGGAGCTTGAACACTCACAGCTTTGGACGTTAACGGTGTGTGTGGCGTTCGCCCGGCCGAGGGAGTTGTCCACCACGCACGTGTAATTCCCAGAATCCTCCAGTTTAGCTTTGCTGATCCGCACTCTCGAAGTCTTGCTGCAAAGGGAGCAACAAGACACGGGAGAATCCACGTGAACAACATGGAGACGCGGAGAGGCGAGTGGAAAACAGACTGGAGGGGGGGGGGTGTGTGTGTGTGTCGGGGGGGGGGGGGGGGGGGTTAACAAGGTGACAACAGGGGGCTGGCTGCTACCTGCGCTAGTAAGAGTAGGGGGAACCGTGTCGATTGGCTCCCTAGCGTGTTGTCCTTGAATGAGCCCTTGAGGGCGGCTGGGCGATATGGAAAACCCTATTATCCCGATAATCACGGGGAACGTTACGCTGTATCGATACAAATATCCCGATATGCTTCTAAATTCAACATTGCAGCTGAGGGCCATTGCATTACATGGACGGAATCAGGCTAAACTAGGTTTCCTGTCTGCCGTCTGACGCGTCACACCTCGTATTTTGATCCCTTATTAGGGCGTTCCTCCTCATCCTGATTATAAAAGTGGGCATCACGATAAGTCAATGTCTTCATTGCGTGTCGTGAGGGCATCACTGCTAACGCTTCTGACACCCTTCTGCTGTGCTAGCGTCCCCCCCCCCCCCCCCCCCCCCCCCAGAGCTCGGCTGATGGTGGCCCCAGATGGCGCCAGGAGAGCTGCCTCTCCGTCGGGGGGGTTCCTCCTCTGTCTTTGTGCTGAGCTCCGCACTTCCTCTCCCCTCTCTCTCTTTCTCCTCCCATTTAGCCATAACCATAGACAGATGCAATACATTACAATGATAGGAAATTCGATTTTTATACACTTCTAAAGGCTCGGGGCCTTATGAAATATCAATTGTAGATATCGTTTAATCTATACGATGGGCTTTACTTTGTTTTTAATTAAGTGGACGGAGGGGTGGGAGTGGGGGGGGGGGGGGGGGGTGGAGATGGAGGGAAGGTGCAGCTCATTAACACAACAACGTGAGGTCCAGAGGCGGTGCAACACACTATCACACTTGTGTGTGTGTGTGTGTGTGTGTGTGAGTGTGTGTGTGTGTGTGTGTGTGTGTGTGTGTGTGTGTGTGATTGTGTGTGTGTGTGTGTGTGTGTGTGATTGTGTGTGTGTGTGTGTGTGATTGTGTGTGTGTGTGTGTGTGTGTGTGTGTGTGTGTGTGTGTGTGTGTGTGTGTGTGTGTGTGTGTGGGGGGGGGGGGGGTGGGGGGGGGGGGTGTATACTCACGCGCTGTTCCTTATGTTGATGCCTTTGCTCTTCTTGAGCTCGCTGCCGTCTTTGTACCGTTTGTAGGTGGGCACCGGGTTCCCCGTGGCCTCACATTTCACCGTGAGCTTACCTCCTGCGGCCACCACCCTGTAGGGAGAGAGAGAGAGGGAGGAGAGGGAGAGGGGGGGAGAGAGGGAGAGAGAAGAGAGAGAGAGAGAGAGAGAGAGAGAGGAGAGAGAGAGAGAGAGAGAGAGAGAGAGAGAGAGAGAGAGAGAGATTTGATTTTAAAAAGCTCTTTATTCGTTACAGATTTTCTTCTCTATAGTAACGTACAAACACATTTCTTAATTTAAAAAAAGAAAATTAATATACATACAAATATACAACTTAGAATAGAACATATAATACAAAGCAAAAACAAACAAAAACGAACAAACATATATTAAATTAGGCAACAACAATCCCATGCAGAACTCTCCACTGCAGATCTCCAGTCCTCTTTGTCGACGGTAGTTTGTAGAGCACCCTCCACTCTGGTCTGACGTCCTCCTTCAGGCCCAAGTGAGCCCTCCAGGGACAGTACGACCGACCTTTCAGCCTACTTTTGTTTAAAAATCTTCACACACATGTTGTAGGACAGTTTACCGGTAAAGTTGTTCAAATACATCACTCTCCCAGTATTTAACAACAGCCCTGAGCAGTCTTTAAGATCAGGAAAAAGCTTCAAAGAAGGGAAAGGATCATTACAATCAGGCCAAACAGAGCCATTACAGTAGGACCTTAGAAGGATGCATTCATCACCAGTCAGCTGATGTTTCCAGTTGATAAAAACGATTGTACAATTTTCATATTGTGCCTTAATCCTGATTAATCGGCCTTCCACTGGACTATCCACCTCATAAGAGCATGGTTTGCACTGTTTAGAGAAAAGAAAACCCACCCCACCACTATTATTAGTTTTATGGGATAAAACCACATCACCACTCCACTCCTTTTTCCATTCAATCTCATTGTCTGTTGTGCTGTGGGTTTCCTGTATAAAAAGTACATCCAACCTCTTGATGTCCATCAATTCATACAGGGAGGCCCTCTTTAGGCTATCCCTTGCCCCATTCAGGTTTAAAGTGCCGATACTTAAATTACACATGAGATGGAGGGGAGGAAACACTGCACACAACCAAGCAAAAAGAAACAATAAAAAGTATGCTTTACAAGTCATCCTCAAGCTGAGCTTTGACCTTAAACACCAGCTTTCTCAGGCGGAACACTTCCTGCTCTGTGAACACCTCTTCCCCAAGCTCACCTGAGTTCTTCATATGACGTCGTGCAGACTCCACAAACATTTTAAGGTTTGGGAAATGTTGATCCACCTTAACTCTCAGGCCTTTTGTCTCCTGTAAAAACCTCTTCAATTTTGTCAAGGAGTAACCAATGAACTTATCCCCTTGAGCCTGTGACATACCGATGGATCCACTGTCAAGATTCATCAGAGATCTCCTCTACAGCGGGAGGGGGTGTAGCGTGTACACACACACACACACACACACACACACACACACGTCTGTGGTGATAACTTGTCAAGAGGAAACCACCAACATTGTCCACACAGCGTCTAACATGGACAAGGACATTTTCTTGGTATTTGGTGCAAACTATAACAAAGAAACATAAAGATGAAAATGTAAACATTTAAATAAGACATTTAAAAAATATATACGGACTATTTAAAGAATACAGAATATATAGTTTGTCTCTTTTTAAAATGTAGCTGTACAGTTGTGAAGGAATGTGCAAGATATGACCATGGAATGTGCAAATGTTCACAGTATTAAGTTTAACAATATGTGCAATGAGCAAGAAGATTGTGCAATGTGCAAGAAACTAAAAGATCATCCAGGAAACAGACCAGGAACTATAAGGGCTGTCTGTTGAAGTCATTCAAATAATCAATACTTAACTAAAGATTATGATTGGTTTGTTAGGACTGATGTTGGCTGTGCATCGCTGCACCTGTCCTCCACACGTCACACACCTCCACCCAAAGGTAAACTCCACCTTACTGGTGATGAAATGCAAGACGCACTGTAGTGACAGCAAGTGTGTCTTTAATTCTCTGAGTCATTCAGTCACTCTGGTGAAAAGATGAATACACTTTAACAAACCTACCTTGAATGAACCTTTCATAATGTCTTGTGTTCATTTAGTGGGGTTGGGTTTGTGTTGGGTCTCTATCTTCTGTTCACCTGCTTGTTGAGGTGTGTGTTGAGCACCAAAGGCTTTTCAACCACCCCAAACACCTCCACCACACACACACACACCTGTGTCTCCTTCACCCTAATCATGTTGGCCAGAAGGTGAACCGCACCGAGGTGGATTCACCGCCCCCTAGTGGCTCCACATGCAATACCAGAGTACTAAAACATGGCTTTGATAAACAGCCTCATATCTTACTAGTCTTTTATCAGACATGTTTCTATAAAGCTACTTACAGTGAATACAGATCCACATAGATGCTGGAAGTATGGTGCTGAGGGGGCTGCAGGCTGAGTGTGAAAAAATATTGTAGTTTAATATTTTCGGATTGATTTATCATTCTTAAGCCACATCTGTTAGCATCATTTAGTATTAAAACAAGAATCATCGGCTGAACACACGAGAACATTCAGTTGAATCCATTGAGTTATTTATTACCATTATGCTTTAATAACAAATACAACAGAAAGATTATCAGAAAAATGTAAACTTATGTGTACATAATAAACACATGAAAATAAATAATAGAAGTAGCAGACATTACAAATCATAAGCAGGTGTGCACATATCTTTAATAACTGAACATATTCTGCTGCTGTGTTGTTCACAGCTGAACACAAGGAATCAATATTCAGTTTAATGTCTATTACAACATGCAACATTACCCCATAGACCACTTGGTCTAATGAATAAAATATCAAATCTGAGCAGGAGAGCGAGATAGAGCATATAACTGACAAAGAGACACTGAGTAATCAGTCCAGCTCTGCTTCTTCATCAAATGCCACACAGACGCAAACCTAAATCTAAACGCAGGGAGGAGGTCCTCCTGGGTGAAGGTGGCCTGGAAGGTGTGGATGTGTGTCAGTGTGTCTGAGGACCCTCCTACATCTGGGGACACTCTGTAGAAGGACAGAGTGCCAGCAGGCCGGTCCAGATACACTCCTACTCTGTTAGAGCCAGCAGTGGGGAGACATATGACTGTTCCAATACCGTTGTACTGGGCAGAGTAACCACCATCATAACAATGAAGACTCCAGGACCTGTTGTTCACTCCAAGCCAGCCGTCATGACCCCATCCTTTCCTTGTGATTCCTCTGTATGTCACTCCTATAACAACATCTACTTCCCACTCTACCTCCCAGTAACAGCGGCCGGTCAGAGCCTCTCTACACAACACCTGGTCCCAGTAGTCAAATCTCTCTGGGTGATCAGGATACGACTGCTCCTCTCTAACCCACGTCACCTTTCTGTTGTCCTCAGACAGAGAGAGTCGTCTGTGGGCTGTGTTTGGGTCCAGTGTGAGTTCACAGGCATCTGATGAGAGAACAAGACATGATTAGCTGCTGAACCATTCTTCATCATCATCACTAGTACAGTTCAGCTATTTAACTTTTATATTATAATATTTTATGTTTGTTAATATTGGAATATTGAATGCACATTTGACAGCCCTAACTCAAACTAAACAGACACTTACACTTCTTTAGAGCTGATCTCAGGTCAGGCACCTTCTTCATCTCCATGTTCAGTGTCTTCTTCAGCTGAATCAGGGATCTCCTCAAGGTCCCTACGTATGACGGAGGATGGACCTCCACCGTTGTCCAGTCCCTGGTGGGTGGAGGATTTTTCAGGGATCTGAAGGTCTGGAGGAAGTGGAGGTGGTCTTCAGTGTGTGAGAGCTGCTTCACCTCTGAGCTTCTATTGGTCAGATCTTTTGTTTCCTGCTCCAGCTCTTTGATGAGGCCTTCAGCTTCTTTCTCTGTTCTCTTCAGCTTCTCTTTAACCGTTTGGTTGAGATCATCCTGCCACTTTTCAATAGAGCGCTTCAGAGCAGTGAGGACCTGCACACCATCGGCTATCTCTCTGTCTGCGTCTGCTTTGCTAAGGTCTACTGTGTCTTTGATCTCCTGAATCTTTCGTTGTCTCTCCTGGATCATCTGCTGAACATCAGACTCTATATTCCTCAGCTGGGCCATCTTCACTTCATATTCCTCCTTTAGAGGTACAACAGGATGGGACTTGTGGTCCGTCTCTGTGCAGAACAGACACACACACACCTGCTCAGTCTGGCAGAAGAGCTCCAGAAGTCGGTCGTGTTTCTTACACATCCTGTCTTCCAGACGGTCCATAGGCTCGACCAGCAGATGTTTCTTCAGGGCTGTGACTCTCTGATGTGGCTCCAGGTGGGTTTGGCAGTAAGAGGTAAAACACACTAGGCAGGACTTCACGGCCTTCAGCTGGGTCCCAGTACAGACGTCACAGGGAACTTCTCCTGGTTCAACACAAGGCTGCACTTTGACACATACAGAACTTCTAAACCGATCAACCATCCCCGATATAAAGGTATTGACCTGGAAATCAGGTCTTGTGTGGAACAGCTTGTTGCAAAGAGGACATTTGCACTGGAATTGGTCACCCCAGAAAGTTGTAATACAGGTTCTACAGAAGTTGTGTCCACATGGAGTGGAAACTGGGCTGTTGAACACATCCTGACAGATGGAGCATGAAAAGTCCTCTTCAGACCAGGAAGTGTTGGACGCCATTCCTAGAAGAGATTATTTTAAAAAGATGATGTTAAAAACAAAGACATTCATTTTCTAACGGTAAAATAACAGTTTATAACTAGTTCTAATGCATCTATATTCATACATGCGTTGTTATTACAAGCAGAGCCCTTCATCCAACAGGTCGGTACAACATCAATCCCAACATGCGCCTCCTGCTCCGTATGAACACACACGTCGCAATGGACTCTCACACCGCTACCAACGCGGACGAAAGAGCCCGTTGGCCTCACGCATGCGTCCTCCTCATGAAGACTGATACTTAAATAGCTGCGCATGCATCCTTCTCATTTAGACTGATACTTTAATAGCACTGAAACCAACATTACAATTCCATTGTTGTCCCGCCACGTCGGATTCAACCAACACATCCAGAGCTGCGCTCCAAACAGCACGTCACCCACCAAGGATGTGTTGGTATAACCCGACGAGGCGACACAACAAGTAGATTTAAAGGCTTGTTTCGCTGCGCATCCACAAAGTCTCAGCGCGTTTTTCCACGAGGACACATACGTTAGCTCAGTGATCTCTTTAAAATCACCGATTCCGCATTGCAAAGTGGTTCAAAGACTAAAAGAGTAGTTTGGAAACAGAGTAAGTCCATAGCCACGTGTGGTGATACGGAGCGCAGGAGTACAGCACGCTACAGTACAACATAGCGCCCTGCAGACAGGACGGCTTCAACGAGGATTATGGCTCAACATGTTGGACTCACCTTCTAATGTTTCCGTCTGAATATTCCCTTTAAAAAGGCTTCTTTGTCTCCGGAGCGTGAGAAGGGCCGACACGTGGCGTTTCTTCGCTTCGATTTCAATGAACTTCCGCCTCCTGAACAAGAGAGAAGGGTCTGTATAAAGGGTCTGACCATTTCTGGTCCCGAGCTTGGAGAAGGAAGTGACGTCTGAAACGGTGAACGCCAGAAGGGACGATACGATCGCCCCATACACATCCATCTACTGTAGGTTTCATCAGGTCATTTTACATCATAACAACATTTAGGTTAAACTGGAACTGTTGAAAGCAAACAGTCATAGGTTAAGAGGTAAGTGGACCAATTGGCGACTCTTTTGGCCAATTGCTTTTTTGTTTCACAGGACCACTGGCCTACAGGACCTCCACTAGGTGAAATGACATCCTGTGCAACGCTGCATTGACAGTTCAACAGCACCTTCTCCAGATGCTCTACCTCCCTCAGGAATCCACAAAGAACTCGAAAAGCCACGTGTCTGAAATATCCAGGATGGAAGTCTGTCAAACCGAAACAAGGTCACTTGTGCGAAGTTAAGGGCATCTCTAAAGACATCACAAAGAAGGACGTGTTATGTTTTTGCTCCATCCATAACCCCACTTTGTGTTTATTGGAAATCTGTCAGACTAACTAGCCTACTGACTGACTGGGGGCATGTTGAGATTTGGTTAAATTGGTTGGTTTTTGGCTTGGTAGATGGTTGGCATGCTGTCATTTGAAGAGGTTAGATGTTGTACTTGATTTACACATGCACTTGCACACTCTCCCAACTTTAGTCTTTCCTTTTCACAACTTTCAATACACTTGCAAGCTGCTGCTGAAGTTTGACTGTGGCTTGATGTTACTCTGTGCAATGTTCATGCAATGTAGGTTTGTTAAACCGCATTCATCCTTTCACCACAGTGACTGAGTTGGAGAAATGGAGACGCACTTGTTGTCACTGCACTGCATCTTGCGTTACAACACAATTGTAAATGGGAGTTTAGCTTTGAGAAGTGTTGATATTATAATGTAATCTAACTGACTGACTGACTGTTGATATTAGAATATAGTCTATTTATGACTGACTGTATTGCTCCTACTGGGAATGAAGATGATGGTTGACGTCATGTATCTTACATATATTAATACTGTTAACCATCCAATAGGTATTATTATTGTTATATGATTTATTAATTATGATTTATAGTACTATTGTTACTATTATTTTTAGACATAATCATATTAATCAGTATACAGAATGTTGTATTTATATTCAGAACATGGTATAAAATAATACTATTTGTGTTATTATTCTGATTTAACTCAGGTTATTATACAAGACATAACTTAATAATCACAACATGATTATGATCCATGCAGGAAATGGGGGAGGTAACAGCCTATTTACGTTTCTCACACACAGTGCTCTTATTGCATCCATAATGGTAAACTACATGCATAGACCTGTAAATATTAACTATTGATCAATCCTCTCCATAGCAGTCTGCGCTACAAGCCAATGTTTCCTTGCACTGCCGTACCTGAATATAGGTTGCTTTTGTGTGTGATAGCCTACTTTAAGTTATCAAACAGGGAACAAAGCTCAAAGTTGTACTTTTCCAAAACGTGGATGAATTAAAGAATTCAAACTCACTTATCATAATACCTTCAAACAGAAGGTGCCATTTTCTACACTATTTTAAACTTGGGTTAAAAGGGAATTATTTGTGTTATTATTATTCTGATTTAATGCAGGTTATTATATAAGACGTAACATAATAATAACATTGTTATAATGATACATGTATTTAATATTGGATTTAAACTAGAATACTATTATTGCTATTGGGGGTGATTGTTTTACTATTTTACACTTGGGTTAAAAAGGGAAACTCCATTCTAATTGAATCCTCTAAATACATAGGATATTTAGGTGAAGTGACAGAGCATAAACTAGGTTGAGGGTTGAATTATTTCACTGTGCGATTCCTACTGGAAAATGCCGCATATTCGCGTCGTAACTGATGTAAAGTTGACGCTATTTTGTCAGTCCGAATTATTTCATCAGTTTTTCGTGCCAATTATTCGTTCCGTGCTTGATGTAAAATGACCTGATGAAACCTACAGTAGATGGATGTGTATGGGGCGATCGTGTCGTCACTCCCAGCAGTACCTGCAACTCTGCATCATTATTAACTGGTGTACATTTTAATACAAGCTTCACTTGCAGCACCAAAAAACGTCTTGTCTTACTGGTAACTTTGCTAGTGGTTGTACACCTGCAAAGTATCAATGCAAGTGATATCCTCCGACATCAACTGTACGTCCGCTAGGTCAAAGCAAGGTGTTGCCCGCTCTTGGGTGAGTAGGGCAATGCAGCAAAGGGCCTGAAACAGCTTCATATCAACATATCATGTATAATCTGCTGTCTTTTAACAAGGATCAATTTGTTAAGAAAAATAACCCTTACTAATATAAAATGTAACCCATTAGAAATTCTTAGATTACACTCTATTGTTCAAGTGTAATGCTATAAAATTGTATATGGTTGCAGTTGTGTAGAACATGTTTGGATGATTAGTTTGTATAACATAATCTGTAGTTTCTTTTTAATTAGTTTATATTTCTGAATCATGAATGACAACATAATGAAATGTCTGTAAACCATTCTCATTTCAATAATAAATTGCAAAAAATAGACTGGGTCATTCTCAATGGAATAAGTACATCATCAGTACAATATGTATTCAGTGGAATAGGTACATTATCAGTACAAAATATGTTCAGTTGAATAGGTACATTCTCAGTACAATATGTATTCAGTGGAATACATTCTCAGTACAATATGTAGTGGAATATGTCCATTTTCAGTGGAATAGATATATTCTCAGTACAAAATGTGTTCAGTTGAATAGGTAAATGTTCTGTGGAATAGGTAGAAATCAAAACAATGATCCCGCACACACACACAGAGACACACACACACACACACACCTCCTAACTATTCCAGGAGTATCAAAGAGAGAGGTGGGCGATCCCGGGACAACTGAAAAAAGAGTTAAATGAAACGTTACCAAACGAAACCTAAACTCTATGAGGTCTTAGAATGACAAGGAGAACCGCTGTATTCTACCATCTGGCCCAATGTAGGACTAGTAGTTCACACACACCCTGAATAACTGAATAATATCTCACTCCCTCTCTCTCCCTCTGCCTCCTTCCCTCTCCTCTCTCTCCCTCTCTTTTTCACTGTCTCTGCCCCCCTCTCTCTCCCACCTTCTCTCTCTCCATCCCACTCTCTCTCTCGCTCTATCCTTCCCCCTCTCTCCCTTGCTCTATCCTCCCCCCTCTCTCCCTCTCCCTCCCTTGATCTATCCTCTTCCCTCTCTCCCTCTCCCTCGCTCTCCCTCCCTCTCTCCTACAGTGAAGCTGGCAGTCTTCGATGTGTGTCTGTATGTCAACCGCATTGGGCCTGTGTCTTCCATCCACACGGGGAATTAGAGTTCATATCTCTCTCGCTCTGTTCTATCGCTCCACCATATCACTTCTCTTTCATTCCCTCTCTCGTCTCCCTACTGCGCTCTTTTTTGCTGTATTTTTCTCTCTCTATCTCACACTGTATATTGTGTGCCTCCCTTTCTCTTTCTCTTTTCTTGTCTCTCTCTCACAGTTTGGTTTTTCTCTCCATCTGTCTTTCTGTATCTCTAAGCATCTTTCTGTATCCCTAATCATTTTTCTGTATCTCAACAGTATCTGTAATAGAATAATTTATAATATATATATAATTTCACTCGGTTCAGCGTTATCCAAGCGCGAGACACTTGTGGGCGTGTCAGAGTGAGTTATTATGGGTTTGGGGTTTTCGGCGGTGTAATGTTGCCAGGAAACGGACAAGTACATCTCGTCAAGCGCTTTACTACGTCTGAAGTCAGAAGGTGAATACGTGGGCAGGGGAGAGAAGGTTTGGTTGTAGGGAGGAATCGGCCGATCGAGTGGTAGGGGCCAGAACACAATGCATTCTGGGGTGTGGCGTCCCTCCGATGGCACCATGATGTAGATTAGGCAATCTCTATTACCCCCCCCCCCCCCCCTCCATCTTGCTGTTGGGAGAGGAGGAACATCTGTTGCCAACAGACACTGTGTGTGTGTGTGTGTGTGTGTGTGTGTGTGTGTGTGTGTGTGTGTGTGTGTGTGTGTGTGAGAGAGAGAGTAAGAATCTGAGGTGGCGTTGAAATTGAACTAATAAGGTTTGCTGGGTTGAAAGGCAGCAGGGGGGGCTGGCAGCATCTGCTGATGGCGTAGAGACCAGAGAGACCGCAGCGTTCTGCTGAAGAAGCAGGAAACCATGGAGATGAGACCAGATTAGGACACTGTGGAAATTCAACTTTGCCCATTTTCTTAATGCGTTTTCTCCCCGTTTGGTCTTGCTAATGGCGAGCACGTCAGAAGCTACATGTCGGAGCGCATGCATGCAATGTCGTTGGGACACACATTCACTCAACATTCCTTGTTGTTTCTACATGTTCTTGCCTTTATTCAACTTAATAAAGTCAAGAGAATGCCTCACAGAAATGTCTAGGATTAGATCAGCCAATAGAATGGCGTCACGGTATTCAGAGGAATGAGGACCACCGTTTAGCACCTTGTTCCCCTGATAGAAACAAAACGTAAACTAAATCAACAAGTAGTCCAGCATTCCGTCTGTGGCCGTTGACCGGCACGCCCAACAGGAAGTCGCCCAAAGACATTCTGACCGTTAGGAAACAGAGACGAGAACAACCGAAGTTCCACATTCAGTGAGCTAGCTTTAGTTAAGTACACACATTATCGTGTGTGTGTGTGTGTGTGTGTGTGTGTGTGTGTGTGTGTGTGTGTGTGTGTGTGTGTGTGTGTGTGTGTAGGAGGAAGGTGGAGATGGTGGAGGACAGGTCCTTGGTGAGTTTAGGTGTGTAGTTGACCCTGGCCAGGAGGGAGGATAGATAGAGGAGGAGGAAGGAGAGGATGAAGGAGAGGATGAAGGGGTGGATCCTAACCATCATCCTAACCTGTAAAACCCTTTCATAAACACCATGGATCAAACCAGGAAACAGACCAGGAACAATATTGGATGTCTGTTGAAGTCATTCAAATAATCAATATTTAATCAGAATCAGAATTTGCTTTATTGTCAACGAAATGTAACACGTACAAGGAATTTGTCTTGGTATTTGGTGCAAGCAATAACAACAACAAAACATAAATATGAAAATAGAAACAATATATAAAATATAAACGGACTATATAAAAAAATACAGAATATACAGAGTATGTTTTAAAAATGTAGCTGTACAGTTGTGCAGGAATGTGCAAAATATGACTGACCATGGAATGTGCAAATGTTCCCAGTATTAAGTTGAACGAAATGTGCAATGAGCAAGAAACTAAAAGATGAAAGGAAGTGCATCGCTGCACCTGTCCTCCACACTTCACACACCTCCACCCAACGCTGAACACCAACTCAATGGTGTTGAAATGCAAGACGCACTGTAGTGACAACAAGTGTGTCTCCAATTCTCATCGATTTTATAGATTTGAACTCTGGAGACATTATAAACACACTTTGCACATCCCGTCATGACAAAACCCGCATCAATAAACAGGATGTAGAAGCGTTTCACTGATTCTAAAGGTGAACTGCATGTGATTGAGGCGTTTCAGCGTGTAGAACGAACGCAGCAGCGTTTAGTGGAGCAGTGAACATGCAGCAGTGAGTCTTCTACCGACGGAGAATCCTTCTCAGCAGCTCCAGTAGGTGTGTGAGTGATCCCTGCCCGTTTCTATTGGTCCCCAGTTAGGGCCCCGCAGTAAAGCATTTAAAAGCACGGAGCCAAAGACACACTCAGCGCTCCAAGGCACCGCGGGTGAGGAGTTAGGAGAATCTATAGCCTATATGACCCCGAGAGCTGTCCTTTTTGTGGCATTTGTTAAATGTCAAATGCAGGAAAGTAAACACGAATCCAAATTAACCACGGTGTGTGAAGTTGTATGAGTACATTTATGTTAAGTCTGTCTACTATGTCTGGTGTCAGTTACCTGAGGTAATGGTGTCAGCTCCAGGGTATGCTCAGGGTCCTATTAGACGCCACGGGGTAGGTGGTGTATCAACCAGCCTGCAAGGCTCATCTCTGGAGAAACGCCAATAGCTGGGATCTGTTAACTGTCTGGTCGTTTCTACAATTCTCTCTATATTCTGTCACTCACTGGGCATATAAGTCAGGATATGGAAATGCACTTGCTGGTATCCTGATGTAGCAAACGTCCCTGCTACACGTCACCTAGGTGGCTTTTCTCACTCCACCTAGGTGACTTTCCTAGGGCTCCTCCAGACCAATGGACACAGGGTGGTGATGTTGAAACCGGTTTATTGTTAAGGTTGAATGCGATGAGGCCGGCAGACGGTGCTCCGTGCTGCCATGCCGAAGAGCTCTCCTCGAGTGTGTGTGGTGGTGGCTGGTTTAACCTGTGCACACTGATTGCTCAATGTGCAACAGGTGTGCAGCCCCACCCAGCCCCAGAGTCCAATCAGTCTGACTCAGGCCAGGTGAGGCTGCTTAAACCAGCCACCATCCACACACACTCCCACACCTGATTATTAATGTTTGTGTAGACGAAGCCTCTGTTGTGCTTTTTATTTAGCGAACCCCCAACCTTAAAGTTGAAACTGATCTTATGCTGAACACACAAGAAGTTGGATCCACTGAGTTGTTTATTACCATGATGCTTTATTAACCAATACAACAGAAAAATGGTCCCTTACATGTACACAATAAACACAAGGACTAAAACAATAGAAGCAGCAGACATCACAAATCATAAACAGGTGCACATATCTTTAATAACTGAACATGTTCTGCTGCTGTGTTGTTCCCAGCAGAACACAAGGAATCAATATTCAGTTTAAAGTCATTCACAACATGATCGATAGCTTTTCCCACAGACCGCTTGGATTATGAATTTAATATTAAATCAGCTTTAAATCAGATTCCATGTTAGGCTTATCTAAGTAAACATTTATTTAAGAAAACTGTTAATGTCTGAAAATCTACAAAACGACACGGTCTTCCACATATGCGCACATGCAAATCCACCCACAAGGCTCCAGACACAGGTTTGAAATGCTCTTAAAGGTTCATGTTCACATGTAGTGCATCCCGTACCGGAGAGAATGAGGGACGCATCAACGCCTCAGTGGAACATCTCTGAGAACCTCAGAGAACCTACACGCACGCACACGCACACACACACAGACACACTCACAGACACACGCACACAGACACACGCACACACAGACATGCATGCACACGCACACTGACACACGCACACACAGACATGCACACACGTGCACGCACACACACACACACGCACACAGACACACGCACACAGACATGCATGCACGTACACGCACACACAGACATGCACGCACGAGCACGCACACACAGACATGCACGCACAAGCACGCACACAGACACACGCACACAGACACACGCACACTGACACATGCACACACAGACACACACACACTCACACAGACACACGCACACAGAGACACGCACACAGAGACACGCAATCAAAAAAAAATCATCAAGCACTTCAAGAGGTGTTTGGACTTGTCTGGCAACATGTCACCCATAACATTAGGGGATACAACGGCTTATGGCTGGCTCCGCCCACGCAGTGCTAAAACCACCAGCACAAACAGAAAGGTATCTCTGCGAGCCTGTACACCACTTGCTCTACTGCTCAGCTCCACTGCGAGCCTGTAACCACTTGCTCTACTGCCGCTGCCACTGCGAGCCTGTAGACCACTTGCTCTACTGCTTCGCTCCACTGCGAGCCTGTAACCACTTGCTCTGCTGCTCGCAGTGGAGCGAGCAGTGGCCCTGAGAGTAGGCCCTTGAGGAGGAGGAGCCCTGAGGGGGAGGCCCTGAGGATGCCCTGAGGAGGATGAGGCCCTGAGGAGGAGGCCCCTGGAGGAGGCCCTGAGGAGGCCCTGAGGAGGCCCTGAGGAGGAGGCCCTGAGGAGGCGGCCCTGAGGAGGAGGCCCTGAGGAGGAGGCCCCTGAGGAGGCCGCTGAGGAGGCTGCCCTGAGGAGGAAGAGGCCCTGAGGAGGAGGCCCTGAGGAGTCGCGCCTGAGGAGGCGTCCCTGAGGAGGAGGCCCTGAGGTGGAGGCCCTGAGAAGGCCCTGAGGAGGAGGGCCTGAGGAGAGCGGGCCCTGAGGATGGAGGCCCTGAGGAGGAGGAGGCCCTGAGGAGGAGGCCCTGAGGAGGAGGCCCTGAGGAGGCGGCCCTGAGGAGGAGGCCCTGAGGAGGAGGCCCTGAGGAGGAGGCCCTGGGGACTGACTTGGCTCTGGATATGAACTTGTAGGTCTCGTTCCAGTAGGCCAGCAGGTCTGTGGCTTCCTCGTCATACACACGGATGTTATGGTACTCAAAGAGGCCGGGGAAGAAGTTGTGGATCTCCTGGTCACGTTCAGGATGTACTGAACCCTGTGGAACGGGAGCAGAGAGGATGGAGAAGAAGTTGTGGATCTCCCTGGTCACGTTCAGGATGTACTGAACCCTGTGGAACGGGAGCAGAGAGGATGGAGAAGAAGTTGTGGATCTCCCTGGTCACGTTCAGGATGTACTGAACCCTGTGGAACGGGAGCAGAGAGGATGGAGAAGAAGTTGTGGATCTCCCTGGTCACGTTCAGGATGTACTGAACCCTGTGGAACGGGAGCAGAGAGGATGGAGAAGGTAAAGAACATGCTTTTCACCCGTAGACTATACGGCCTCCTACACCAACAAACAAACACCACTATTACAACATTATTCCCAAGCTACTTTAGCGTAGCCGAAAGCAAAACAAATGCATGTCTAATGTTTTAGTGTGAATTTGGGGAAAAGATATCCGGTTCATTTGTCTTACCCGCTGTTCTGCAGCTCTTCCAAATTGGATGCATTCCATTCTGATCCCTGGGGTGGGGGGGGGGGGGGGGGGGGGGGGGGGGGGGGGAAAGCAAACAGATGAGTTGGAACTCTCCCACAGAGCCCCTCATTCACTTATGGCCACCATGTGACCTACCAGGTAGACGTGCTCAAAGATCTCCGTGGGGCTGTCCATCTGACCCAGGATCACAATCATCTCGTTGTCTATGTACTCCTTGAACTCCCGCAGGTTGCACGTCATGGACATCTCCAGCTCTGTTCGGATCTACAATCTCCAGCTCTGTTCGGATCTGCATACATATATATATATCTTCAGGTCTGTTTGGATCTGCTCCACACAAAGCATTCAAATTAGAGGGAACACACACACACACACACACACACGGTGGGTTGCTTGGTTTAAAAGCATCACCTCTTTGCTGGTGACATTCTCCAGGTCCTTCTGCATCATGATTTCCTTCAAACTGTTTTTAATGAGCCGCTCTGTCCTCTCTCTTTCTGTGGGTCTGAAAATAAGAGGTAAAAGGTATTTGGTCAAATATTAGCCGTCTCAGAAAGTGTTGAATCAACTATAAACACATCATCCATAAATCTTGGCATGTATGACACCTGCCACACAATAGGAGGGAATGACCATTTGACTATTTAATGGCGACGAAAAACATTTGTCTGCTAATACGGCTGTATACTCATATACGGATGTGTGTGTGTTACAAAAGAGACCACACATCACCTACACACACTTGTTTCAGAGGTTCAACCTCTGAAACAAGTGTGTGAGGGTGAGAAGTAGTATGAATGGATTGAACTGTCGATATAGGATGTTAAGGTTCAGATTGCTACATCCAAAAACAGCAGACCTCTGCTTAGAGGTCCATCCATTTACCGTTCAGCCTCTCTCTCTCTCTCTCTGGCTGTCTTTACACTCTCTGCCACCACAGAACATCTGAAGCTATGGGTTAAGACCTTCAGCCTCTCTCTCTCTCTGGCTGTCTTTACACTCTCTGCCACCACAGAACATCTGAAGCTATGGGTTAAGACCTTCAGCCTCTCTCTCTCTCTGGCTGTCTTTACACTCTCTGCCACCACAGAACATCTGAAGCTATGGGTTAAGACCTTCAGCTCTCTCTCTGGCTGTCTTTACACTCTCTGCCACCACAGAACATCTGAAGCTATGGGTTTAAGACCTTCAGCCTCTCTCGACCGAGACTACAACCCAACCGGGGGAGAGGCACTCACACGTCGGAGAAGAGGTTGGGCGAGTCAGCGCGGTGCGACTGGACGTCCTGCATGGCGTTCCACTCGTTGATCCGAAACTGGTCGGAGGACACCTGGCTCTGGTAGTAGCTGCCCCATGTCAGGAACAGACTGCCCGGGAAGTAGTTATGGCAACGGGCCACCTCGCACGCCTTGTGGAGGGACTGCAGCGCCGACCCGGCGAGAGACAGAGACATTTTACAAATGAATACAGAAGGATTCTCGACACATCTCCGAATGTCCTATAAAGAAAAAGAGAAAGCCTTAGAGAGCGTGTCGGAGAGTCCTCCAGACTCACCACATGGCCTGCACAGACACAGGCTTGAAGACGTGCACTCTGGTATCGGTGGACACGCTGAAACCCCTGGGAGCCAACAGAGAGACCAAGGAGGGGGACCGGATGAGATGGGTCAAACAAAGCATACGTGGCAACTGGCCTGGACTCTTCCTCTCGTTTTATTCCAGCACAGTCCCACAATGTTAAAGCAGAACATCTAGGGGGAGATGGCACAGCCTGGGAAAGAGAAGCTTATTCGCTTGAGCTTCTCTTCTGTGTATTTCTACAATGGCCAGTATAGGGTTAGCCCTTACAAAGGGTTGATTTGAAACCTTTCCATACACTTTGCTAAGTGTCCGGATGTTTTAGCTTGTCTTCTCACTGGGAAAAGTAATGTACATACATAATACATGTATATGCATATACATATATTATATATATAAAATGCATATAACAGATGATCATAAACTTCAGACAAGTTATGTTTTTAGTTTAACTGTTATGCATTCATTCTCTATGAACTTTATTTTTATTCTTTCCTTGTATTTGTACGACTGCAAAATCTTTATATATATGGCATATTTCCCCCCCAAAAAACCTCAGCCAGCCAGATGGGATTTACTGTCCTCTGGCACCTCAGTTGAATGCCGACCTTGACCAATGGTGTGCCTGTGTGTGTGGTGTGTGTGTGAGCATGCGTGCCTGTGTGCATAGTAGTACAGGAACTAATGTACCAGTAAGGTACAGGAGTTTCCAATAACGGGACAGGCTGTCGTGGTTTGTGCCGCTTACACAGTTATCAACAGTGATTCGATATTAGTTACTTTCATCTATAATAATGCTTTTATCTACATTATCAGATGAAATCACAATATTCTTTGGCGGTGCATTGTCAAACGATGGATCAGAATCGAGTATTCATCAATAGCTGTGGTACAAGCCACACCACAAAAACTGTTATTATCCACATACCATTCATACGGCTCGTTCTAACAGACATGCTAACAGATATGCTAACAGATGGATCAGAATCGAGTATTCATCAATAGCTGTGGTACAAGCCACACCACAATAACTGTTATTATCCACATACCATTCATACGGCTCATTCTAACAGACATGCTAACAGATATGCTAACAGATGGATCAGAATCGAGTATTCATCAATAGCTGTGGTACAAGCCACACCACAATAACTGTTATTATCCACATACCATTCATACGGCTCGTTCTAACAGACATGCTAACAGACATGCTAACAGATGGAGTGCATGCGGGGCAGATGATCTCACTCCGGCGACTAAAGAATTCTAAAGACTTGGCTGTGTGTAAATGACCATCCGCTGACACCAGGAATAACGTGGCGTGGCCCTAGTGTGACAGGCCCGGTGTTACCTGGTCCGGACACCGGCGGCTCTGGCTTGTTGGACTTCATGGGGTCCAGGCGGGTCCTTCTCCAGCTGCTTCCTGGTGCTGCGCTTGCGGCCCTCGCGGAACATGGGCCAGGGCGGGTGGGGGAGGAGAGAGAGAGAGAGAGAGACAACACACACACACACACACACAAACACACACACACACAACACACACACAGATTTAGGTTACTAATATTCACACAAAAAAGGACACCAGCTAACACACAGGATTACGTAACGTGAGCCATCCAGATGGACATGCAAGGGGACGTTTAAGTCGCGCTCCACCGTGTCCTTTGCCGAAGCTAAAGCAGAAATCGTCGGACGCAGATGACATCACAACACGGACAAGCATGTGGTGTGTGCATGAGATACACGCACGCCCCACCTGATCTCCCCCCCGAGAGTGTGTACTTAACTTTGTTCTGCTGTAGTGGACACCAAGCGGGCTCATTACAAACCCTGGCTGATAGAGTCACACACTTTACTCCGCTACTCTTTACACTTTGCTGAGCACCACCACAATAAAAGCCCCCAGCGTGAGTGAATGAGTGCATGACATGTGTGTGTGTGTGTGTGTGTGTGTGTGTGTGTGTGTGTGTGTGTGTGTGTAAGAGGAGTAGACACATTTGTGTGTGTGTGTCTCTCCATATGTGTGTGTGTGTGTGTTCATCCATCTGTGTGTGTGTGTGCGTGTCTCCATCTGCGTGTGTTTGTGTGTGTGCGTCCATCTGTATGTGTGTGTGTGTGTGTGTGTGTGTGTGTGTGTGCGTGTGCGTGTGCGTGAGCTTGTCACAACAGAAATAGGACAGAGCCAACTCCTGAATTTCCAGGCAGGGATTAATAAAGTACTGTCTGCCTTATCTTATCGTTTCTTGGAAGTGTTTGCTAAAAGTGAGCTATTTCGGTGATGCTGATGGTACGGTGGGTTGATTCCCACACCACAGATTGTTTGTTCTGTGGACTTCCGTTAAATACACATCACTTACCCCATGAAGAGTGATGGAAGTCACCCCATAATACACACCCGTCCCGTTCCCCCCCCACCCCAAGGTCCGTGGGTGAACACAACCAAATGTTTGTTCCCCTGTGATTCGTTTCAAACACCTCCTTACCCCATGAGGAAGGAAGTACCACTAACCCCCCCCCCCCCCCCCCCCCCCCACTCCCCCCCCCCCCCCCCCCGTCGCCCCCCCCCCCCCCCCCTTTAAGGGACTACCGTGACCCCCTGAAGTCACATCCTGGAAGTCTGTTCCCTAAGGTCATGTGGTCGATAACACTAACCAAACCACTAACCAAACCACTAACCAAACCACTAACCAAACCACTAACCAAACCACTAACCAAACCACTAAGCAAACCACTAACCAAACACTAAGCAAACCACTAAACCAAACCACTAAGCAAACCACTAACCAAACCACTAACCAAACCAAACCACTAACCAAACCACTAAGCAAACCACTAACCAAACCAAACCACTAAGCAAACCACTAACCAAACCACTAAGCAAACCACTAACCAAACCACTAAGCAAACCACTAACCCCAAACCACTAACCAAACCACTAAGCAAACCACTAACCAAACCACTAAGCAAACCACTAAACCAAACCACTAAGCAAACCACTAAGCAAACCACTAACCAAACCACTAAGCAAACCACTAACCAAACCACTAAGCAAACCACTAACCAAACCACTAAGCAAACCACTAACCAAACCACTAAGCAAACCACTAACCAAACCACTAAGCAAACCACTAACCAAACCACTAAGCAAACCACTAACCAAACCACTAAGCAAACCACTAACCAAACCACTAAGCAAACCACAACCAAACCACTAACCAAACCACTAACCAAACCACTAACCAAACCACTAACCAAACCACTAAGCAAACCACTAACCAAACCACTAAGCAAACCACTAACCAAACCACTAAGCAAACCACTAACCAAACCACTAAGCAAACCACTAACCAAACCACTAAGCAAACCACTAACCAAACCACTAAGCAAACCACTAACCAAACCACTAACCAAACCACTAACCAAACCACTAAGCAAACCACTAACCAAACCACTAACCAAACCACTAACCAAACCACTAACCAAACCACTAAGCCAAAACCACTAACCAAACCACTAAGCAAACCACTAACCAAACCACTATACCAAACCACTAACCAAACCACTAAGCAAACCACTAACCAAACCACTAAGCAAACCACTAACCAAACCACTAAGCAAACCACTAAGCAAACCACTAACCAAACCACTAAGCAAACCACTAACCAAACCACTAACCAAACCACTAACCAAACCACTAAGCAAACCACTAACAACCACGACCTGCTCAGCACATTCCAGTATGCAACGTTATACGCCAATAATCGACATGTCAATAACATCGGCATTGAACTGGGGATGGGCCCGTCCCGCATCGCTCAGACTTGTGCTCAGAGAGAGTTTCCTTTCATTTCAATAGTTGCGTTATTTGATAATGCCAGAGGAACAGGTCCGGACATTCCCCCCCCCAGCACGCTGTTTGGTTTTCCCAGTCTCGGGGAAGGAGGGGCGAAATTCCAATCGACTGAACGCCACCCAGCCAGGGTGAGCGCGCAAGTCCCTGGCCGCCTGCCGAGGTTCGCCTGGCGGATGGTTGGAGGAGAGGAGGAGGAGGAGGAGGAGGAGGAGGCGGAGGAGGAGGTGGCGTTCACAAGCCTCTTATCGCCACTGATTCAAATCTTTGGCAGGTAACGCCCGCAGGGCCGGGATGGCGGAGAGGGGAGTGGACCCGACCTCCTCCCTCTGGTTAGTGCGGGTTAGTTAGTGCAGGTTGGTTAGTGCGGGTTGGTTGGTTAGTTTCCGCGAGGCCGGACCTCTGAAGCCTTCCGTGATCCCTGCTGGCTTACGTCTCTCTGCCAGACGTCTCTGTGGTCGCCGCGACACGGTGCAGGTGTAGCTGGGCGGAGCCGGCTAGCCAGCGCCCCCCCCCCCCCCCCCCCCCCCCCCCCCAGGAGACACCATCTGCCTGGCCTTGTCCGCTACGCTCACCGCCAGGCTACTGCTGCTAGCATGACCGTTAGCTCCCGATACACGCGCTGAGCCGCCACATTCCCTTCTCGGGTGGCCGTCCAACGTGGGGGGGGGGGGGGGGGGGGGGGGGCATCACTGTCTTTCACCCTCAATGCTAACTATTTGAGTGTCCTTTGTCATGCCAACTGTCCTGTCCCTTCTGCGAGGACACTTCCTGTCCGGGATGAATGAAGTTACAGAGCTTATGTTAGCTGAGCGCTACGACTGACCCTCGCTAGTTGTAATCAATTCATTCAAATCAAGTCCTACAGGAACAGATTCCTCGAAGCAATGGGTGCACTTTTAACAACGTGTTCTTTGAAGCCCCTATCTAAACAATTATCTGATATGTCTAATAAATGAATAAGTAATCAGCTTCAAGTAAAGACATGAGATGCACACACAAGTCTCTAGCAGCACACACACACACACACACACACACACACACACACACACACACACACACACACACAGCCACTATAAGACTTAAACACAAGATGTTATCAGACATTCCATTTCACTGAAACGTGACTTCAGACCATCAATAGTAACGTTATACTGCTGTTCTGTTACCATTAAGCACACGCAGTTCATTACACTCAACACGTCCTCAACGCTGTGCCCTAAACACGGCTCCCAGAATGTACTCTTGTCATTCATCCACGGTTTGATACATCATATGCAACACGTCTGCGGCTTGTGTTTAAAAATCCATTCTAGGTGGGACAGCGGCATTCAAATATAAACTGTAATTGACCATACTGTTCCAGTAGGACTTCAGCGGACTTTGATAAAAGTATCCGAATCAACAGCTCTGTTCATAAATAACCAGCTCTGTTCACACAGCGCCTCTCGTGCTGCTGCCTCGTCCAGCCGCTGACGCGTATGAGTCGGTGAATGGTTTGTTCATCAGCCAATCAGGAGCCAGCCCCTGCTTCCCCAACACGGACCGCGGTGGAGTGCGTGGAAAGCACTGAGAAAGTCGCGTGTGCGTCTGTGGAGCAAGCAGTGCGCTCGGCTCCTCTCTCTGTGGCTTACCGACTCTACCGCTGGGACCCCAACGTGTTTTACGCACTGGAAGGTATACATTTCTTGCGCGCCGTTCGTGCCAGGAGGGAAGGATACTTGGCCACGTTCCCTTGAAGCGCTTTTGACTCTTGAATATTTTATTTCCTAATGGTAGCGAATACTGCTCAGCCGGAGATATGTGGAATTGTATGGGGAAATTACAGTGCTTTTCGATAGTGTGTCTTCTGTTGGCCCTGTGCACCGAGGTGAGAACTTGCTTCTTCCGTTCGTTCATTTTTCACCTAAATTGCTTTGAAGTTCCGTTAAGTGGTGTTTCGCGTGATCCGTCTCGCTCGCTTTTTTTTTTCCTTCTCGAAGTTTCGCCTTGAAGTTAAATTCTGTCGTTAATTGAATTGCGTGGTCGAATCATGTGATTCATGGAGATAGACATGCAGCCATTTAACTTTTAGCATTGAACTCATTTACTTTCCTGAAGGGAAATTATACAAAAGTTGCGTTTGTTTGCTAATACTCGTGCTTGTTGGCTAATACACTTGCTTGTTTGCTAATACTCGTGTTTGTTGGCTAATACTTGGCAGGCAGTTTACAAACAAGGCCTGGCTATGTCTAATGCAAGTCAATGTTGCATGGACATGTATTCCAGCAACTTTGACCAAACAAACGGCGCCCTATTAAGCAGCACTGTTCCCGCAAAGCACACCGGAAGGGAGTGTGCGTGTGTTCTTTTAATCAGGATAGGTGGACATTCTCAACCGCAACATGTTACATTGTAGTAACGCATTGTCTTCCCCGCGTGTTCATTTGTAGATGTCCCAGTCTCGGGGTTACTTCGAGGTGCAGCTCGTGTCCGTGGACAACGCCAGAGGTGTGCTCTCGAGCCGCGACTGCTGTGACGGCGGGGAGAGGCGCGCGCTGGACGACGTGTGTGCTGGCGAGTGCGACTCGTACGTCCGCGTCTGCCTAAAGGAACACCAAACAGCGGTGACCACCAGGAGCGCGTGCACGTATGGAACCGCGGTTACTAGCGTTCTGGGTGGGAATACGTTTCACTTCAAGAGCGCCAAAAACGGCCAAAATAGGAATAGCGACGCGGGAAAGATCACCATCCCGTTCCAGTTCTCCTGGCAGGTAAGTGGATCTCCGGACGGATTTAGTCACGGGTTGAAGCTGTCTTCAGGATACCGCTACGTCATACCTGCCAACTTAAAAAAAAACCTTGGAGTGAGATTTTGTCCTGGGTCCGCCCGGGTCCTGCAGTCGGTGAAAAGCAGTTGCACTGCCTGCGTCTCAGAACTGAGGCCGCCTTGATCTCATGAGGTTATCGTTGCCCACGTGTGCATGACATCAGAGAAAGTCGGACACAAATCTAACGGTGGATGGGATAGGCCTGTGACAGCCACGGATATCTTTTTTTGTCAGAGCATTTTAATTATCAATAGATGCTGGGATGTAAACACAATTTCAACAAATGCTTCTAAAATAAATTGAACTAGAACTGATAGACTGCAATTACCTGATGGGCACACAATAATACACAAATAACATTTCTCAGAATTCCAATTTATAGAAGTGTGAAATGTATAAGTTGTGGAATTCGGAGAAATGTAAAAAGATTATGCAATTATAGCATTGGGCGGTGATGGCCGGTGATCGATTCTGCGCAGACCTGGCTAATCTCAAATGAGCCTCTTGTCTATGATCTGTGGGCATGGTTATACTGGCCTGTGGCCTTCTTGGAGGCCTTGATGATATCGGAGGGGGGCTCCCATTTGAAGCAGGGCTCCAGATTGGCCATCTTTATGGTCATCATTGAGGACAGGGTGCCATCCAATGCTAGGCTGTTTCTTCTCTTGGTTTTGTTCAGTCCCACAGCTGAAAACACCCTCTCAGCATCTGCGTTTGCATGGGGCAACACCAGGACAAGCTTGGCGACGGCAGCAAGCCTCTCGAATTCTTTGGCTCCTGTCACCTATGGAAAATGCACCAAAACACAATGGAAAAACATACCTTGATTTGTGATTGATTAATACTGTAACTATACTGTAGGTTGATCCATTAACAACGTTCAGATAAAAACATGCATAATTTGCAACATGCATGACACATATATACATGCAATAATTTTAAGCAACAGACGTAGCCAAGCCACACCTGCCAAAAGGAAAGACAAAAAAGCTTTAGCCTATAGCTAGCCTTTATCTATACTGGAGCAAACCTGTAGCTAGCCTGCCGCTAGCCTTCCGCTAGCTTTTATCCATATTGGAGCTAACCTGTAGCTAACCTGCCGCTAGCCTGTAGCTAGCCTGCCGCTAGCCTGGAACTAGCCTGTAGCTGGGAGGTTTTCTAGTTACAGTAGCCTTCAGATGTAATACATCTTCTAATTTGATTTGATTGTATAATAATTTGATTAGACTGATAAAGAAAACCCAGAATAACATGACCATTTAGTGCTGTGTCTGTCCGTCCTTTCGGCTGTCGGTCTGTCTGCAGTTATGTCTATCGGTTTTTTGTGTGTGTGTGTGGTTGTGTGAGTGATTAATCCACTTTCAAAAATAAATCACTGTTGAATTGTTTGTTGGATTAGTCATCATCACACCTCATGGTGTGATGATTATTTAATCATGTTGTGACATTTATGTGTATGTGTGTCTGTGAGTTTGTGTGCGCGTGTGTATGTGTGTGTGTTCAGGTAGATCCCCCTCAGGCTGAGACAGTTTGGGAACCAGAGAGGCTCACACACTCACTTGTACACTTCGCGCACGTGTGTCTGTGTGTGTGTTGTGTGTCTGTGTGTGTGTCTGTCTGTGTGTGTCTGTTTGTGTCTGTGTGTGTCTGTGTCTCTGTGTGTCCGATTGTGTCTGTGTGTGCGTGTGTGTGTGTGTGTGTGTGTAGATTCTTGACCTTTGTCTCTCTCTCTCCAGAGGGCGTTCACGCTGATTGTGGAGGTGAAGGACTGGAAGAACGGCACCCACAACTCCAACGGTACGTTCTTCGTCATCTTCATCATCTTCATCATCATCGTCCTCTTTCTCTCTCACCCCCTTATCAGTTCCTCCTCTGGTCGTCTCGTGTGTCTGTGCGTGTGTGTGTGTACATGCTCATGTTATGCTATGTGTGCGTGTGTGTGTGTATGAGCGCGTGTGTGCGTCTGAGCTCTGGTGGTGCATCATGGGTAGAAGCGGCCCAGAGATAGAGGTGATCAAAGACAGTGAGGAGGTTGTGAACATGTGTTTAAACCCACCTGTCTCTCTCTATTACTCACCTTCCTGTGGGAACCTGTGGGGGGAGGGGGGGGGGCAGGGAACTCTGAGGCCTGGTCACTCTGAGGGCCTGGTCACTCTGAGGCCTGGTCACTCTGAGGCCTGGTCCCTCTGAGGCCTGGTCACTCTGAGGCCTGGTCACTCTGAGGCCTGGTCACTCTGAGGCCTGGTCCCTCTGAGGCCTGGTCACTCTGAGGCCTGGTCCCTCTGAGGCCTGGTCCCCTCTGAGGCCTGGTCCCTCTGAGGCCTGGTCCCTCTGAGGCCTGGTCACTCTGAGGCCTGGTCACTCTGAGGCCTGGTCACTCTGAGGCCTGGTCCCTCCCAGACCTGGTTAGCATGTCCGGTGGGCGGCAGGAGGAAACGGCTCTAATAGGCCGTACAGGTCTATTGTTTCTGTGCGAGGTGTCGTATGATTGGCGGAGGTGCCGGGTAGGTTGTACCTGGTCACGATTGTTTTATGTGCGCTGCGTGCTTAGGAGGGTGGGGCTTTGCTACGCTGTTGGAAGTCCAATTTAGCGGTCCCGTGGGTTAGCGAGTCGTGAGCTGAGTGGGAGCATTGTTGTTTTAAATGTCGTCTGATTCCCAGCCAGCAACGCCGGCACCCTTACAAGCTCTTAAACCCCTCCCACCTGGGCTTCCATGCGGGTTTAAAACAAACCCTCGCCGAGAGGTCCTGCAGAGGCTGTGAGCTTCAAATAACTCTAAACTCTCAGCCAATCAGACGCCGATGAGACAGAAAACCACCGGAGGACTAACGGAGACCTTGTAAATCAAGGTGCATCGTGGGTGGGTTAGCTGCCGATCATTTAAAACATCTGTCCGTCATTACCCATAAAACATGCACAGTAAACACGGTTAGATCTCAGCTACTTGTAGTCACTTGTTGACCCGTAAGAAATCGACCAATCACAGCCAAGCACAGCAGACCAGGGGCAGTTTCTTCAGTAGAGTCCAGTCCAGAAGTCCTGGTCGTGTGCAGCTCAACTGGTAGAGCAAGGCATTAACACTGCCAGGGTTAGGGGTTTGATTCCCACTGGGCTCCCCAGGGTTAGAATGTCTGCACTGTGTCACTGTATTGTTAGACGCTTTGGCTCAAAGCTTACGTTGAATGGATTTAGTATATTTGATCAGTGACCAGTACAGTCTTCTGGTCTGTATGTTTAGCGTTCACCCCCCCCCCAAAAAAAAAAAGATGTAATAAGAATGATATTATTTCCATGGTTGTTCATAGTCTTTCTCTTTATGGAAACGATGTGTGAGCGTTCATGAGCGTATTGATCTCCTATCTACTAGCTCAGCCTGCGGTCAGCAGGCCCCCCCAGCAGCCAGCCTGGCCCATCGTATCGTAGCGTGTGTCACACAGCAGGTACACTGAGCTCAACTATTCTGAGACTAGTATGTCACTAGGACCATCTGTATTCTCCTCTCTCTCTCTACCCTTTTCTGTCTCCCTCCGTCTCCCTCCCTCTCTCTTCCTCTGTGTGTGTCTGTCTCTCCCTCCCACTCCCTATCTCTGTCTCTTCCTCTACTCAGTCTCTCCCCCTGTCCCTCTCTTCGTCCCTCTCCTCTCGCTCTCCCTGGTAACAACAGTCTTACTAAGTGTGTGTGTGTGTGTGTGTGTGTGTTGAGGTCTACAGGGAGCTGATTGGTCGATTTTTTGGTATGTAATTGCAGCAGAGTAACAGAGACATGAGTTGGTAGTTGTCTGGCGATACTAAAACGCAGTGTGTCTTCATGACCAGTCAGGCTGGCTGGTGTTATGTGCAGTGGTGTGCTACCCTTCTCTTTTACTTGTTAGTCACACAGAGAGTTGTCCATCAATTCCAGGTCGGTCAACGTCATGGTTAAAAGGTTTTCGCTAACAAACCTATTGTCATGCCCGCATCTGGGGAGTAAGCAGTTAGTGGGTGTAGAGCAGTGGGTGTAGATCAGTGAGTGTAGAGCAGTGAGTGTTAGAGCAGTGGGTGTAGAGCAGTGAGTGTGAGAGCAGTGAGTGTAGATCAGTGAGTGTATAGAGCAGTGAGTGTAGAGACAGTGGGTGTAGAGCAGTGAGTGTAGATCAGTGTGTGTAGATCAGTGAGTGTAGAGCAGTGGGTGTAGAGCAGTGGGTGTAGAGCACAGTGGGTGTAGAGCAGTGGGTGTAGAGCAGTGGTGTAGAGCAGTGAGTGTAGAGCAGTGGGTGTAGAGTAGTGAGTGTAGATCAGTGAGTATAGAGCAGTAGTGGGTGTAGATCAGTGGGTGTAGAGTAGTGAGTGTAGATCAGTGAGTATAGAGCAGTGGGGTGTAGATCAGTGGGTAGATCAGTGAGTATAGAGCAGTAGGTGTAGGGGCTCGGTGAAGTTAAAGGTTCTTTCCGATGTGGTCCGACCCCGTCTGCTCCCGAACACATTACTTCCTATCTGGCTCCTGCTGGATATCCTGGGGCGGGGGGGGGGGGGGGGGGGGGGGGGGCAGATATGGAGCCATCCCAGCCTTCCTATTGTACGGCAAACTGTTAACGTGACTCCTACCAAGGAGTCCCGTTCACCTTCCCAGAGGCGTAGTTTGGATGGCATCCCTCTTCACTGCTCAGCCAACACTGCTCAACCTTAGTCCGTCCTGTCTCTCAAACTCACCTGTTCAAGCCAAGCCACTGTGAGGTGAATCGTTTGTTGTTGGCGTTCCCCTCCTCTCCTCTCCCCTCTAACCCTCCCCTCCCTCCCCCCCGCACCTCCCTCCCCTCCCCGCCCTCCCTCCCCTCCCCCTCCTCCCCATCCCTCCTCTCCCTCCCCTCCCTCCCCCCTCCCCCCCTCCCCCCTCCCTCCCTCTCCCTCCCTCCACTCCCTCCTCCCTCCCTCCCTCCCTCCCTCCCTCCCACCCTCCCTCCCTCCCCTCCCTCCCTCCCCGCCTCCCCCCTCCCTCCCCTCCCCTCCCTCCCTCCCCTCCCTCTCCCCAGACGAGCGCCTGATCGAGCGCAGCATCTTCAGGGGCATGATGCACCCGGGGGAGGAGCGCCAGCGGGTGCAGCACCGGGGCGCCGGCTCCGCCTTGGAGTACACGGTGCAGGTGCGCTGCGAGGTCAACTACTACAGCAAGCAGTGCAACAAGGTGTGCCGGCCGCGCGACGACTACTTCGGACACTACGACTGCGACCACCTGGGGAACATGCGCTGCCTGGACGGCTGGAGCGGGCACTTCCTGCTAACGTCGGTGTGGGGAGCTAGCCCACGCGACTCACCTGGGGCTCACTGGGCTCACTGGTGTCGTCCGGTACTGCCTGGGTCGTCTCGCTGGTCTCAACGGGACTGCTGGGGTCTCAGCTGGTCGTACCTGGTGTTAGAGGGTCTCCTGGTGTCAGGATGGAGTTCTCACCTGGTCGTACCTGGTGTTAGAGGGTCTCCTGGTGTCAGGATGGAGTTCTCACCTGGTCGTACCTGGTGTTAGAGGGTCTCCTGGTGTTAGGATAGAGTTCTCACCTGGTCGTACCTGGTGTTAGAGGGTCTCCTGGTGTCAGGAGTTCTCACCTGGTCGTACCTGGTGTTAGAGGGTCTCCTGGTGTTAGAGGGTCTCCTGGTGTCAGGATAGAGTTCTCACCTGGTCGTACCTGGTGTTAGGATAGAGTTCTCACCTGGTCGTACCTGGTGTTAGAGGGTCTCCTGGTGTCAGGATAGAGTTCTCACCTGGTCGTACCTGGTGTTAGAGGGTCTCCTGGTGTCAGGATGGAGTTCTCACCTGGTCGTACCTGGTGTTAGGATAGAGTTCTCACCTGGTCGTACCTGGTGTTAGAGGGTCTCCTGGTGTCAGGATAGAGTTCTCACCTGGTCGTACCTGGTGTTAGGATAGAGTTCTCACCTGGTCGTACCTGGTGTTAGGATAGAGTTCTCACCTGGTCGTACCTGGTGTTAGGATAGAGTTCTCACCTGGTCGTACCTGGTGTTAGGATAGAGTTCTCACCTGGTCGTACCTGGTGTTAGAGGGTCTCCTGGTGTCAGGATAGAGTTCTCACCTGGTTGTACCTGGTGTTAGAGGGTCTCCTGGTGTCAGGATAGAGTTCTCACCTGGTTGTACCTGGTGTTAGAGGGTCTCCTGGTGTCAGGATAGAGTTCTCACCTGGTCGTACCTGGTGTTAGAGGGTCTCCTGGTGTTAGAGGGTCTCCTGGTGTCAGGATAGAGTTCTCACCTGGTCGTACCTGGTGTTAGAGGGTCTCCTGGTGTCAGGATGGAGTTCTCACCTGGTCGTACCTGGTGTTAGAGGGTCTCCTGGTGTTAGAGGGTCTCCTGGTGTCAGGATAGAGTTCTCACCTGGTCGTACCTGGTGTTAGGATAGAGTTCTCACCTGGTCGTACCTGGTGTTAGAGGGTCTCCTGGTGTCAGGATAGAGTTCTCACCTGGTCGTACCTGGTGTTAGGATAGAGTTCTCACCTGGTCGTACCTGGTGTTAGAGGGTCTCCTGGTGTTAGGATAGAGTTCTCACCTGGTCGTACCTGGTGTTAGGATAGAGTTCTCACCTGGTCGTACCTGGTGTTAGAGGGTCTCCTGGTGTTAGGATGGAGTTCTCACCTGGTCGTACCTGGTGTTCCTGGTGTAGAGGGTCTCCTGGTGTCAGGATAGAGTTCTCACCTGCTCTTCTCTCTCTCTCCTGAAGCCATCTGCAAGCCGGGCTGCAGCCTCCAGCACGGGACGTGTGCCACGCCAGGGGAATGCACGTGAGTCCAACGTTCCCTTTCTGTTCCTGGTCTCTGGTCACGGTCCGCGATGGTCCAGGCCTGTCCCTCGTCTGTTCGGTCGGTAGAAGAGAGAATCTGCACCTTTATGAAATAGCCTTAAGTATTGAGAAAGTGAGACGTGCTGGTTACATGGTCAGAGAGCTGGGAGACCGGCCCACACCCTGGAATGTTTCCCAACACTGGGATACAGGAACGTTGTCACATTCAGGAAAACTGCCCAGAGAAGGAAAACCACCATTTAGAAGGATAGGTTCCTGGAGAGCGACGATAGAATGCAGCAGAGCTGGAGGCAGGAATACCAAAGAAAAAGATAGAGGGATGAGGAATGAATAAATAAATGGAAATGATGGAGGGAAGTTTTGGGAGATTAAGAAGAGGAGATGGAAGGCGTTGAGGAAGAGAGAGAGAGAGAGAGACGAGAGAGAGAAGAGAGAGAGAGCGAGAGAGAGAGAGAAGAGAGAGAGAGAGAGAGAGACAGAAGTAGAGATGTCGTTATAGTGGGTTTAGTGTGGCTACTATGTTTAGTGTAGTGTGTGTAGTATATTTAGTGTGTGTACTATGATAATGAGTGAGTATGTTCAGAAGTGTTTAGTATGTTCAGTGTAGTATGTCAATGTGTTTAGTATGTCAATGTGTGTAGTATGTTCAGTGTATTTGCTGTGTGTAGTATGTTAATGTGTGTAGTATGTTTAAAAGTGTTTAGTAGGTTCAGTGTATTTGCTGTGTGTAGTATGTTAATGTGTGTAGTATGTTTAAAAGTGTTTAGTAGGTTCAGTGTATTTGCTGTGTGTAGTATGTTAATGTGTGTAGTATGTTTAAAAGTGTTTAGTAGGTTCAGTGTATTTGCTGCGTTCCCTTCCTACGCTCATGGGACTTGACTAAGACGTCGCTAGGCAACAGCAGAGCTAAGTCCGTCTGCTCACTTCAGGCACACGGCCTTCCCGTAAATAATTCAACAGCCCTGGTCGTGTGGTCCCCCCCCCCCCCCCCCGTTCCCACTCTCCCATCTCCCCCCCTCTCCTCCCCCCATCTCTCCCCTGCCCGCCACGGACACCGCACCACCCTCCGGGGAGTGGTTTATCCTGGGGCCCCGGGCCCTGGAGCCGGCGGCAGGGATATTCTTGGACGCGGTCGCCCCCGTGGCCCCCCTTCATTGTCGGGGTGAATCTGCATCAGCGCCGGCGGTGTGGTTAATGCCACCCTTAGCCTGTGGGCTAACCGCGGGCCGCTAGCTGGGCTAGCCAGCGCTCCCACACTGCAGCCAGACAGACTGTCCCCTCTGCTCACAACACGCCGCCCCCGCGCTAACGCTGCGAGCGCGACCGCTGCTAGCTCACAAAGGCTGGGCAGTGGAACCACCGCTGTGTAGCGTTAGCACAGCTTGCGCTAACACTGTGCAGCACACTGCCAGTGACCGCTGATATGCACTACCACATAGCATGCTACCACATAGCACGCTACGCTACAGAGCTGTGATTGACACAGAGGAATGCCAGGCTCTTCCTGACAAACACACACACACACACCACAGTAAATCAGTTGTGTAAACTTACAACGTACATCTCACTTAAGACACAGCACATTGATTTCACAACACAGCAGATAAACATACGTAGGTTGTGTCACATTTTCAGATCAATTACAACTTAATTAAATAATGATAATTGAATAGCCTAAATGGCTATTTACGCTATTGTATAAGTTTTTTTTTACTATACAAAAAAGAAAGCTGTTCCAGTTGTAACTTGAATATAAATACATGAAATACAAGACAGAACTATTATTTGTATGATTCAAAGGCCGTAGTGGTATATTCTGGACGCCCTGATTGTCGGTAACGCTGAGAATAGAATGCTATTCCAGACCCAAGCCTTGCACCGTCACACTGGGCTAAAAACACTCGCCACCGTTGTGAAATATGTTTTCCTTGTTCTGTTGTGAAACATATACACTCATGTTTGGGTTACACTGAGCATAGCAACACAGGCTAACTCTCATAACAGCATGCTGTTTGTAGCTCTTTGCTGTGCTAGGGTTAGCGGTAGGGTTTGAAGTAGGGTTAGCATGAGTGTCATGAAGTCCATTAAGGTTAACTCTTTACTGTGCTATGGTTAGCATTAGCTTTAGCATCACGGCTAGCATTAGCGTTGTGTAGTCCATTATGGGGGTCTTTAAATAGCCGCAACAGAGATATGACAGGACAGGTGGGACAGGGTTATCGTTGGCCTTGAAATAACAGAGCCAGGCCACAAAGCAACAGAGTAGCTAACTCTTCATGCTCCTCCTCACCCCGTTCATACCAGGTCCCGCTAGCACCCCATCCCCCTCGATCCCCCTCCTCACCCCCTAAAGACCCTTTCCTCCATCAGTCCACCGCGGGGCCACCAGCCGGGCCAGCAGTAGGCTCCCCGTCTACAGGGATACACCTGTAGACGGATGGATGAATATGTGGTGGATGCATGAATGGAGCACTCACAGAGACACACACCCGGAGCTCGATAGGCTAGTGGCTAGGGTGTCTGACTGGAGTAGATAGGATACGACAGCATATACACCTCTGTTGCATATAGGTTAAATGACATGCAAATCCAACTTGCCTATGTTGATATTATGTTTATTCACGTTGTATACGTTCTACTTCACTCCGTCTCCAATGGCCATTATTAAGTGTGATTAGTGATCCTCAGTGTGACTGCTCCTCCACTGTCTCCCTGATATTAAGTGTGATAGGTGATCCTCTATTCTGTCTCCCTATATTAAGTGTGATAGGTGATCCTCTGTTCTGTCTCCCTATATTAAGTGTGATAGGTGATCCTCTGCTCCATATGAAGTGTGATAGGTGATCCTCTGCTCCATATGAAGTGTGATAGGTGATCCTCTCCTCCATATGAAGCGTGATAGGTGATCCTCCATATGAAGCGTGATAGGCGATCCTCTCCTCTATATGAAGCGTGCTAGGTGATCCTCCAATATGAAGCGTGCTAGGTGGTCCTCCATATGAAGCGTGCTAGGTGATCCTCCATATGAAGCGTGCTAGGTGATCCTCCATATGAAGCGTGCTAGGTGATCCTCCATGTGAAGCGTGCTAGGTGATCCTCCATATGAAGCATGCTAGGTGATCCTCCATATGAAGCGTGCTAGGTCATCCTCCATATGAAGCATGCTAGGTCATCCTCCATATGAAGCGTGATAGGTGATCCTCTGCTCCATATGAAGTGTGATAGGCGATCCTCTCCTCCATATGAAGCGTGCTAGGTGATCCTCCATATGAAGCGTGCTAGGTGATCCTCCATATGAAGCGTGCTAGGTGATCCTCCATATGAAGCGTGCTAGGTTGTCCTCCATATGAAGCGTGCTAGGTGGTCCTCCATATGAAGCGTGCTAGGTGGTCCTCCATATGAAGCGTGCTAGGTGGTCCTCCATATGAAGCGTGCTAGGTGGTCCTCCATATGAAGCGTGCTAGGTGGTCCTCCATATGAAGCGTGCTAGGTGATCCTCCATATGAAGCGTGCTAGGTGGTCCTCCATATGAAGCGTGCTAGGTGGTCCTCCATATGAAGCGTGCTAGGTGATCCTCCATATGAAGCGTGCTAGGTCATCCTCCATATGAAGCGTGCTAGGTGATCCTCCATATGAAGCGTGATAGGTGATCCTCTGCTCCATATGAAGCGTGCTAGGTGGTCCTCCATATGAAGCGTGCTAGGTGGTCCTCCATATGAAGCGTGCTAGGTGATCCTCCATATGAAGCATGCTAGGTGATCCTCCATATGAAGCGTGCTAGGTCATCCTCCATATGAAGCGTGATAGGTGATCCTCCATATGAAGCATGCTAGGTGATCCTCCATATGAAGCGTGATAGGTGATCCTCCATATGAAGCGTGCTAGGTGATCCTCCATATGAAGCGTGCTAGGTGATCCTCCATATGAAGCGTGCTAGGTGATCCTCCATATGAAGCGTGATAGGTGATCCTCCATATGAAGCGTGCTAGGTGATCCTCCATATGAAGCGTGCTAGGTGATCCTCCATATGAAGCGTGCTAGGTGATCCTCCATATGAAGCGTGCTAGGTGATCCTCCATATGAAGCGTGCTAGGTGATCCTCCATATGAAGCGATCCTCTCCTCCATATGAAGCGTGCTAGGTGATCCTCCATATGAAGCGTGCTAGGTGGTCTCCTCCATATGAAGCGTGATAGGTGATCCTCTGCTCTGTCTCCAGGTGTAAGTACGGCTGGCATGGCCCTCTGTGTGACGAGTGCCTCCCGTACCCGGGCTGTAGGCACGGCACCTGCACGGTCCCCTGGAAGTGTGAATGTGAGAAGAACTGGGGAGGCTTCCTCTGCGACAAAGGTACCCCCCCCCCCCCCACCCCGAAACCCCCCAGACTTAATAATGAAGGATGAAATAAGATGAAATGTGAACGGCAGCGCACAAGGTCCAAGATGGTTCTGTAACTACATTAAAATAACTAGATATAATACTAATGTGTCTTTACATTCTACGAGAATACACACAATCGCTTGGGGAGTCAAAAACGGCATAAATGCCGAGGTGTTATGGACCACAGCCCATAAATGTCTTAACACATTCTTTTTACATCTGTCGGAGACGCAGTGATTGTTTGGCTAAAACCGCCTGGAACCATCAGAGTCGCACGACCTTTGACCCCCGGGGGGTCCATGGACACGGCCAGTTGCCTTGGGCCATTCGATGCGCAAATGACACAGTGCGTGTCTCTTGAGCAGTAGCGCGTCCAGAGGCGTCGGCGCGGCCTCCTCGGACCACAGGCCTCCTCGGACGGCTCCTCGGACCGGCCTCCTCAGGGTCCGGCTCATCGGGACCGGCCTCCTTGGACCGGCCTCCTCGGATCCCGGCCTCTCGGACCGGCCTCCTCGGACCGGCCTCCCTCGGACCGGCCTCCTGGCCGGCCTCCTCGGACCGGCCTCCTCGGACCGGCCTCCTCGGCCGGCCCTCCTCGGACTGGCATCCTCGGCCGCGGGCCTCCTCGGGACCGGGTCATTCGGACCGGCCTCTTGGCCGGCCTCCTCGGACCGGCCTCCTCGGACCCGGCCTCCTCAGGAACCGGCCTCATCGGGACCGGGCGTTGTCCTCTGGCCGTGGCGCTCAGGCGCAGACTCTTGTCGGTTGCGCGCGTGTGTCCGCAGAACTGAACTACTGCGGCCACCAACAGGGCCCTGCAGGAACGGCGGGATCTGCTCGAACACGAAGCCCGACGGGTACCACTGCGCCTGTCGCCACGGATACTCGGGCAAGACCTGCGAGATCGGTGAGCTGCCCGGTGGTACCCCTGCACACGCACACGCGCCCACGCACGCACTCGTGTACACATACAAACGGGGGGAGGTGGGAGGTGAGGAGGTGGGATGGGAGGGAGGAGGTGAGGAGGGAGGAGGTGGGATGGGAGGGAGGAGGAAGGAGGTGGTGGGATGGGAGGGAGGAGGTGGGGTGGGAGGGAGGAGGTGAGGAGGAGGTGGGATGGGAGGGAGGAGGTGAGGAGCGGGGAGGTGGGATGGGAGGTAGGAGGTGGGATGGGGGGAGGTGGGATGGGAGGGAGGAGGTGAGGAGGGAGGAGGTGGGATGGGAGGGAGGAGGTGATACACATAGGTACACACACTGTACACACGCACACTGTACACACACGCACTGTACACAAACACACTGTACACAAACACACTGTACACAAACACACACACACTGTACACAAACACGCACTGTACACAAACACACACACTGTACGCACGCACGCACGGACAGACAGACACACACAGTACACAAACACATACACACACAATACACAAGCACACACATACACACACACACACACACACACACTGGATAATCTCTGGGACATTCTGGAGAAGACAGAATCATTACTGGTGGAGTAGCTTACTGATTTATAGACTTGTAGTTAACTCACCCCCCCCCCCCCCCCCCCCCCCAGATATTAATGACTGTGACTCGGAGCCGTGCCTCAACGGAGGGACCTGCATCGACGGGGTCTCGTCCTTCCAGTGCTTCTGTCCCAGCGGCTGGGAGGGCAGCCTCTGCCAGATGGGTGAGTGTGTGTGTGTGTCTGTACAGTGTGTGTGTGTTTGTGTGGGAAAGTCCTCCTGACTAGACGTGTGTATGACTCAGGTGTAAGCGATGATAAGGGCAGTGGCTCCTGTCTGGTTTTACCTGTCCAAACATCCTCGGTTGGTGTCACGTGACTGACATACACATGCTAACCCACCAGACTGTGGCACACATCATCTCCAGAAGAACCTACGGCGGCTATTCCACGCTAAAGAACCATTTAGGCTAGCCGAGAGGGTAAAGGTGCTGTAGGCAAGATTTGAGGATGAAGAGAGAGAGAGAGCATAAAAATGGGAAACTCAACAGCCAGAAAAAGGTTCCCTCCCCTTCTGCTCCCTCCTGCCCTATGTCTCTCCACCATTGATGTATGTATCTGTGATTGACAGGCAAGATGGATTCCCCCAACCAATCGTGAAGCAGCCCTGATTGGTCAGAAATGAGCCGGTTTAAAATCAAAATGGTTTCATACGGAGGCAGGGGCAGTAAACTAGAAACAGATATTATCCCAGAGCATTCCACTCACCAATGGCTGACGAATGGCTATTGCATTTCTAACTAATTACACTTTAATCATAGCTGTAAAGTCTTACCTACAGCACCTTCAAGAGTACAGTCAGAGCATTGTTCTGGTTCAGTCAGAGCATCATGTTCTAGTTCAGGTGTTCTGGTTCAGTCAGAGCATCATGTTCTAGTTCAGGTGTTCTGGTTCAGTCAGAGCATCATGTTCTAGTTCAGGTGTTCTGGTTCAGTCAGAGCATCATGTTCTAGTTCAGGTGTTCTGGTTCAGTCAGAGCATCATGTTCTAGTTCAGGTGTTCTGGTTCAGTTATAGCATGGTGTTCTAGTTCAGGTGTTCTGGTTCAGTCAGAGCATCATGTTCTAGTTCAGGTGTTCTGGCATCATGTTCTGGTTCAGTCAGAGCATGGTGTTCTGGTTCAGTCAGAGCATCATGTTCTAGTTCAGGTGTTCTGGTTCAGTTATAGCATGGTGTTCTGGTTCAGTTATAGCATGGTGTTCTAGTTCAGTCAGAGCATGGTGTTCTGGTTCAGTCAGAGCATCATGTTCTAGTTCAGGTGTTCTGGTTCAGTCAGAGCATCATGTTCTAGTTCAGGTGTTCTGGTTCAGTCAGAGCATCATGTTCTAGTTCAGATGTTCTGGTTCAGTCAGAGCATGGTGTTCTGTTCTCAGTCAGGTGTTCTGGTTCAGTTAGAGCATGGTGTTCTGGTTCAGGTGTTCTGGTTCAGTTATAGCATGTTCTAGTTCAGTTCATGGTGTTCTGGTTCAGTCAGAGCATCATGTTCTAGTTCAGGTGTTCTGGTTCAGTCAGAGCATCATGTTCTAGTTCAGGTGTTCTGGTTCAGTCAGAGTTCATGTTCTAGTTCAGGTGTTCTGGTTCAGTCAGAGCATCATGTTCTAGTTCAGGTGTTCTGGTTCAGTCAGAGCATCATGTTCTGGTTCAGTCAGAGCATGGTGTTCTGGTTCAGTCAGAGCATCATGTTCTAGTTCAGGTGTTCTGGTTCAGTTATAGCATGGTGTTCTGGTTCAGTTATAGCATGGTGTTCTAGTTCAGTCAGAGCATGGTGTTCTGGTTCAGTCAGAGCATCATGTTCTAGTTCAGGTGTTCTGGTTCAGTCAGAGCATCATGTTCTAGTTCAGGTGTTCTGGTTCAGTCAGAGCATGTGTTTCTGGTTCAGTCAGAGCATGGTGTTCTGTTCAGTCAGAGCATGGTGTTCTGGTTCAGTCAGAGCATCATGTTCTAGTTCAGGTGTTCTGGTTCAGTCAGAGCATCATGTTCTAGTTCAGGTGTTCTGGTTCAGTCAGAGCATCATGTTCTAGTTCAGGTGTTCTGGTTCAGTCAGAGCATCATGTTCTAGTTCAGGTGTTCTGGTTCAGTTATAGCATGGTGTTCTGGTTCAGTCAGAGCATGTTCTGGTTCAGTCAGAGCATCATGTTCTAGTTCAGGTGTTCTGGTTCAGTCAGAGCATCATGTTCTAGTTCAGGTGTTCTGGTTCAGTCAGAGCATCATGTTCTAGTTCAGATGTTCTGGTTCAGTCAGAGCATCATGTTCTAGTTCAGGTGTTCTGGTTCAGTTCAGAGCATCATGTTCTAGTTTTCTGGTTCAGTTATAGCATGGTGTTCTAGTTCAGTCAGAGCATGGTTCTGGTTCAGTCAGAGCATCATGTTCTAGTTCAGGTGTTCTGGTTCAGTCAGAGCATCATGTTCTAGTTCAGGTGTTCTGGTTCAGTCAGAGCATCATGTTCTAGTTCAGATGTTCTGGTTCAGTCAGAGCATGGTGTTCTGGTTCAGTCAGAGCATGGTGTTCTGGTTCAGTCATAGCATGGTGTTCTGGTTCAGGTGTTCTGGTTCAGTCAGAGCATCATGTTCTAGTTCAGGTGTTCTGGTTCAGTCAGAGCATCATGTTCTAGTTCAGGTGTTCTGGTTCAGTCAGTTATAGCATGGTGTTCTAGTTCAGTCAGAGCATGGTGTTCTGGTTCAGTCAGAGCATCATGTTCTAGTTCAGATGTTCTGGTTCAGTCAGAGCATCATGTTCTAGTTCAGGTGTTCTGGTTCAGTCAGAGCATCATGTTCTAGTTCAGATGTTCTGGTTCAGTCAGAGCATCATGTTCTAGTTCAGGTGTTCTGGTTCAGTCAGAGCATCATGTTCTAGTTCAGGTGTTCTGGTTCAGTCAGAGCATGGTGTTCTGGTTCAGTCAGGTGTTCTGGTTCAGTTATAGCATGGTGTTCTAGTTCAGTCAGAGCATGGTGTTCTGGTTCAGTCAGAGCATCATGTTCTAGTTCAGGTGTTCTGGTTCAGTCAGAGCATCATGTTCTAGTTCAGGTGTTCTGGTTCAGTCAGAGCATCATGTTCTAGTTCAGGTGTTCTGGTTCAGTCAGAGCATCATGTTCTAGTTCAGGTGTTCTGGTTCAGTCAGAGCATGGTGTTCTGGTTCAGTCAGAGCATGGTGTTCTGGTTCAGTCAGAGCATCATGTTCTAGTTCAGGTGTTCTGGTTCAGTCAGAGCATCATGTTCTAGTTCAGGTGTTCTGGTTCAGTCAGAGCATCATGTTCTAGTTCAGGTGTTCTGGTTCAGTCAGAGCATGGTGTTCTAGTTCAGTCAGAGCATGGTGTTCTGGTTCAGTCAGAGCATGGTGTTCTAGTTCAGTTTCTGGTTCAGTCAGAGCATCATGTTCTAGTTCAGGTGTTCTGGTTCAGTCAGAGTTCAGGTGTTCTGGTTCAGTCAGAGCATGGTGTTCTGGTTCAGGTGTTCTGGTTCTAGTTCAGTCAGAGCATGGTGTTCTGGTTCAGTCAGAGCATCATGTTCTAGTTCAGGTGTTCTGGTTCAGTCAGAGCATCATGTTCTAGTTCAGGTGTTCTGGTTCAGTCAGAGCATCATGTTCTAGTTCAGGTGTTCTGGTTCAGTCAGAGCATCATGTTCTAGTTCAGGTGTTCTGGTTCAGTCAGAGCATCATGTTCTAGTTCAGGTGTTCTGGTTCAGTCAGAGCATCATGTTCTAGTTCAGGTGTTCTGGTTCAGTCAGAGCATGGTGTTCTGGTTCAGTTATCTGGTTCAGTCTAGTTCAGGTATAGCATGGTGTTCTGGTTCAGTCAGAGCATCATGTTCTAGTTCAGGTGTTCTGGTTCAGTCAGAGCATCATGTTCTAGTTCAGGTGTTCTGGTTCAGTTATAGCATGGTGTTCTAGTTCAGTCAGAGCATTCTGGTTCTAGTTCAGATGTTCTGGTTCAGTCAGAGCATCATGTTCTAGTTCAGGTGTTCTGGTTCAGTCAGAGCATCATGTTCTAGTTCAGTCAGAGCATGGTGTTCTGGTTCAGTCAGAGCATCATGTTCTAGTTCAGGTGTTCTGGTTCAGTTATAGCATGGTGTTCTGGTTCAGTTATAGCATGGTGTTCTAGTTCAGTCAGAGCATGGTGTTCTGGTTCAGTCAGAGCATCATGTTCTAGTTCAGGTGTTCTGGTTCAGTCAGAGCATGTTCTAGTTCATGGTGTTCTGGTTCAGTCAGAGCATCATGTTCTAGTTCAGGTGATTCAGTCAGAGCATCATGTTCAGCAGAGTGTTCTGGTTCAGTGTGTTCTGGTTCAGTCAGAGCATGGTGTTCTGGTTCAGTCAGAGCATGGTGTTCTGGTTCAGTCAGAGCATCATGTTCTAGTTCAGATGTTCTGGTTCAGTCAGAGCATCATGTTCTAGTTCAGGTGTTCTGGTTCAGTCAGAGCATCATGTTCTAGTTAAGGTGTTCTGGTTCAGTCAGAGCATGGTGTTCTGGTTCAGTCAGACCATGGTGTTCTGGTTCAGTTATAGCATGGTGTTCTAGTTCAGTCAGAGCATCATATTCTAGTTCAGGTGTTCATGTTCAGTCAGAGCATCATGTTCTAGTTCAGGTGTTCTGGTTCAGTCAGAGCATCATGTTCTAGTTCAGATGTTCTGGTTCAGTCAGAGCATGGTGTTCTCGTTCAGGTGTTCTGCTTCAGTTATAGCATGGTGTTCTGGTTCAGGTGTTCTGGTTCAGTTATAGCATGGTGTTCTGGTTCAGTCAGAGCATCATGTTCTAGTTCAGATGTTCTGGTTCAGTCAGAGCATCATGTTCTAGTTCAGGTGTTCTGGTTCAGTTATAGCATGGTGTTCTAGTTCAGTCAGAGCATTATGTTCTAGTTCAGGTGTTCTGGTTCAGTCAGAGCATCATGTTCTAGTTCAGGTGTTCTGGTTCAGTCAGAGCATCATGTTCTAGTTCAGGTGTTCTGGTTCAGTCAGAGCATCATGTTCTAGTTCAGGTGTTCTGGTTCAGTCAGAGCATCATGTTCTGGTTCAGTCAGAGCATGGTGTTCTGGTTCAGTCAGAGCATCATGTTCTAGTTCAGGTGTTCTGGTTCAGTTATAGCATGGTGTTTTGGTTCAGTTATAGCATGGTGTTCTAGTTCAGTCAGAGCATGGTGTTCTGGTTCAGTCAGAGCATCATGTTCTAGTTCAGGTGTTCTGGTTCAGTCAGAGCATCATGTTCTAGTTCAGGTGTTCTGGTTCAGTCAGAGCATCATGTTCTAGTTCAGATGTTCTGGTTCAGTCAGAGCATGGTGTTCTGGTTCAGTTATAGCATGGTGTTCTGGTTCAGGTGTTCTGGTTCAGTTATAGCATGGTGTTCTAGTTCAGTCAGAGCATGGTGTTCTGGTTCAGTCAGAGCATCATGTTCTAGTTCAGGTGTTCTGGTTCAGTCAGAGCATCATGTTCTAGTTCAGGTGTTCTGGTTCAGTCAGAGCATCATGTTCTAGTTCAGGTGTTCTGGTTCAGTCAGAGCATCATGTTCTAGTTCAGGTGTTCTGGTTCAGTCAGAGCATCATGTTCTAGTTCAGGTGTTCTGGTTCAGTCAGAGCATCATGTTCTAGTTCAGATGTTCTGGTTCAGTCAGAGCATCATGTTCTAGTTCAGGTGTTCTGGTTCAGTCAGAGCATCATGTTCTAGTTCAGGTGTTCTGGTTCAGTCAGAGCATCATGTTCTAGTTCAGGTGTTCTGGTTCAGTCAGAGCATCATGTTCTAGCATGGTGTTCTGGTTCAGTTCAGAGCATATGTACTAAGTGGTGTTCTGGTTCAGTTATTGCTATGGTGTTCTGGTTCAGTCAGAGATTCCATAAATGTTCTGGTTGTGCACACGATGTCGTGTGAGCATCATGGAGGTGTGTTCAGTCGCGATGTGTAACACCATGCCGACGATGAGATCTCCCCCCCGACGTGTGAGTGAGCGCAGCCCCAGTTTCCTGGTCAACGGAACTTCCACGACTGTCCTGGTCAACGACGTCTCTACCAGGTCCTCCTCGGGTCCCCCCTACCACCACCACCCAGTCATGGTCCACTGTCCCTACCACCACCTCCCTGTCCTGGTCTCTACTGTCCCTACCACCACCTCTCTGTCCTGGTCTCTACTGTCCCTACCACCACCTCCCTGTCCTGGTCTCTACTGTCCCTACCACCACCTCCCTGTCCTGGTCTCTACTGTCCCTACCACCACCTCCCTGTCCTGGTCTCTACTGTCCCTACCACCACCTCCCTGTCCTGGTCTCTACTGTCCCTACCACCACCTCCCTGTCCTGGTCTCTACTGTCCCTACCACCACCTCCCTGTCCTGGTCTCTACTGTCCCTACCACCACCTCCCTGTCCTGGTCTCTACTGTCCCTACCACCACCTCCCTGTCCTGGTCTCTACTGTCCCTACCACCACCTCCCTGTCCTGGTCTCTACTGTCCCTACCACCACCTCCCTGTCCTGGTCTCTACTGTCCCTACCACCACCTCCCTGTCCTGGTCTCTACTGTCCCTATCTCCCTGTCCTGGTCCTCTACTGTCTTGTATCACCTCACTGTCCTCTACTCTATGTGTGTCTCTCCTGTGTGTGTGTCTGTGTGTGTGTGCTTGTGTGCGCGTGTGTGTGTGCGTGCAGCTCAGAACAACACGTGTGACTCTGGTCCGTGTGCCAATGGGGGGACGTGCGTGGGCTCCGGCGACGCCTACACCTGCATCTGTAAGGATGGCTGGGAGGGGCCCACCTGCTCCAAGAGTAAGCCCCGCCCCCTCCAACCATGTCATGTACATATATACACTTATATAATATATATATACACATATATACACACATATACACTTATATAATATATATACACATATATATACACATATACACTTATATAATATATATACACATATATATACACATATATACACTTATATAATATATATACACATATATACACATATATACATTTATATAATATATATACACATATATACACACTTATATAATATATATACACATATATACACTTATATAATATATATACACATATACACTTATATAATATATATACACATATATACACACATATACACTTATATAATATATATACACATATCTATACACATATATACACTTATATAATATATATACACATATACACTTATATAATATATATACACATATATACACACTTATATAATATACACTGCTCAAAAAAATAAAGGGAACACTTAAACAACACAATGTAACTCCAAGTCAATCACACTTCTGAAATCAAACTGTCCACTTAGGAAGCAACACTGATTGACAATAAATTTCACATGCTGTTGTGCAAATGGAATAGACAACAGGTGGAAATTATAGGCAATTAGCAAGACACCCCCAATAAAGGAGTGGTTCTGCAGGTGGTGACCACAGACCACTTCTCAGTTCCTATGCTTCCTGGCTGATGTTTTGGTCACTTTTGAATGCTGGCGGTGCTTTCACTCTAGTGGTAGCATGAGACGGAGTCTACAACCCACACAAGTGGCTCAGGTAGTGCAGCTCATCCAGGATGGCACATCAATGCGAGCTGTGGCAAGAAGGTTTGCTGTGTCTGTCAGCGTAGTGTCCAGAGCATGGAGGCGCTACCAGGAGACAGGCCAGTACATCAGGAGACGTGGAGGAGGCCGTAGGAGGGCAACAACCCAGCAGCAGGACCGCTACCTCCGCCTTTGTGCAAGGAGGAGCAGGAGGAGCACTGCCAGAGTCCTGCAAAATGACCTCCAGCAGGCCACAAATGTGCATGTGTCTGCTCAAACTGTCAGAAACAGACTCCATGAGGGTGATATGAGGGCCCGACGTCCACAGTTGGAGGTTGGTCTTACAGCCCAACACCGTGCAGGACGTTTGGCATTTGCCAGAGAACACCAAGATTGGCAAATTCGCCACTGGCGCCCTGTGCTCTTCACAGATGAAAGCAGGTTCACACTGAGCACATGTGACAGACGTGACAGAGTCTGGAGACGCCGTGGAGAACGTTCTGCTGCCTGCAACATCCTCCAGCATGACCGGTTTGGCAGTGGGTCAGTCATGGTGTGGGGTGGCATTTCTTTGGGGGGCCGCACAGCCCTCCATGTGCTCGCCAGAGGTAGCCTGACTGCCATTAGGTACCGAGATGAGATCCTCAGACCCCTTGTGAGACCATATGCTGGTGCGGTTGGCCCTGGGTTCCTCCTAATGCAAGACAATGCTAGACCTCATGGGGCTGGAGTGTGTCAGCAGTTCCTGCAAGAGGAAGGCATTGATGCTATGGACTGGCCCGCCCGTTCCCCAGACCTGAATCCAATTGAGCACATCTGGGACATCATGTCTCGCTCCATCCACCAACGCCACGTTGCACCACAGACTGTCCAGGAGTTGGCGGATGCTTTAGTCCAGGTCTGGGAGGAGATCCCTCAGGAGACCATCCGCCACCTCATCAGGAGCATGCCCAGGCGTTGTAGGGAGGTCATACAGGCACGTGGAGGCCACACACACTACTGAGCCTCCTTTTGACTTGTTTTAAGGACATTACATCAAAGTTGGATCAGCCTGTAGTGTGGTTTTCCACTTAAATTTTGAGTGTGACTCCAAATCCAGACCTCCATGGGTTGATAACTTTGATTTCCATTGATAATTTTTGTGTGATTTTGTTGTCAGCACATTCAACTATGTAAAGAAAAAAGTTTTTAATAAGATTATTTTATTCATTCAGATCTAGGATGTGTTATTTTAGTGTTCCCTTTATTTTTTTGAGCAGTTTATATACACATATATACACATATAAACACTTATATAATATATATACTTATATATACACACTTATATAATATTATATACACATATATAATACATATAATGTATATACATATATAATGAAACCCATCCATCGGCTACACAGGGGCCTCCTGTGTTAGACGGACACATGGACAGCAGATAAGAATAAGATTGTGTTCTTGATGCAAAGCTCTCACTTAGTCTGTCAATGTATTTCATTCATGTAATAAATATATACATTTACACCACAGCATCTTTGAATACTTGATCCTGATTGGTCGATAACGTTCCAGGGGTAATAACAGGACACCTCGTCGTGGTTCCTTACCCAGGTCTCTGTACATTTTATTTATATATTTATCATACGTTCGTCAATGTGTCTGATAATTAATCCTTATTCTGCGTTGCTTTTCATTTCACAGACGTCAATGACTGCAATCCCCATCCCTGGTGAGTTCCCACATTTGTCCTGCAGTCTAGAGTCTGCTTGCTAGCACGTACGTGTGCATTAGTGTGTGTTGGGTCAGAGATATGCTAGCACGTACGTGTGCATTAGTGTGTGTTGGGTCAGAGATCTGCTAGCACGTACGTGTGCATTAGTGTGTGTGTTGGGTCAGAGATCTGCTAGCACGTACGTGTGCATTAGTGTGTGTTGGGTCAGAGATCTGCTAGCACGTACGTGTGCATTAGTGTGTGTTGGGTCAGAGGTCTGCTAGCACGTACGTGTGCATTAGTGTGTGTTGGGTCAGAGATCTGCTAGCACGTACGTGTGCATTAGTGTGTGTTGGGTCAGAGATCTGCTAGCACGTACGTGTGCATTAGTGTGTGTTGGGTCAGAGATCTGCTAGCACGTACGTGTGCATTAGTGTGTGTGTTGGGTCAGAGATCTGCTAGCACGTACGTGTGCATTAGTGTGTGTTGGGTCAGAGAGATCTGCTAGCACGTACGTGTGCATTAGTGTGTGTTGGGTCAGAGATCTGCTAGCACGTACGTGTGCATTAGTGTGTGTTGGGTCAGAGATCTGCTAGCACGTACGTGTGCATTAGTGTGTGTTGGGTCAGAGATCTGCTAGCACGTACGTGTGCATTAGTGTGTGTTGGGTCAGAGATCTGCTAGCATGTACGTGTGCATTAGTGTGTGCTTACATACCTGCCTGTATGAGTAGGTGTGTATGCATCTGTACGTGTGTGACGGAGTGTGTGTGTTTGTGTTTATGTGTGTGTGTCTAGCCACCTATATGAGTAACCCCTCCCCCCCACATACACACACCCCCCACCCAGTCGACCGGTGACTGACAGGAAGATTAGCCAGCCCGTGTCTCTATTCAGACTACTGACCCTTGGTGGGGGTGGGGGTTTAGGGTTGGGGAGGTGAGGAGGTGTGTGTGGTGGTCAGTAGGGTGGGGGTGAGGCGGGCACCCTATAGGCACGTCTCAGTATAAGGTCGGGATGGAGATTAGCATATTAAGCCTGGATATTGATCAGGGATCAGCTTTAACCTGCTGTCTCTCTCTCTCTCTATCACTCTCTCTCTTGCTCTCTAGCTCTGTCATTCTCTCTCTCTCTCTCTCTCTCTCTCTCTCTCTCTCTCTCTCTCTCTCGCTCGGCCCACCGTGGGAACCAGAGAGAGAGCACAAAGACAGGACCGCCATTCTGGAACCCTGCAGTGGGGCAGTAGGCAGAAGATTAGTCAGGAGGTTGGGGGTTCCATTCCCACTGTAAGGGGAGAGCAAGGCAGTTGAACTGGCAAAGTAAGACCATCTGGTGGTAATGCTGTATGAGTTAAAGGAGGAAGGATAGTCTAGTGGTCAGGAGGATGGATAGCAGAGTTTACTACATCACTAGATAGTTAGAGTAGGTGGTGTTGGATAACAGAGTCTGCTACATCACTAGATAGTTATCGTAGGTGGTGTTGGATAACAGAGTCTGCTACATCACTAGATAGTTAGAGTAGGTGGTGTTGGATAACAGAGTCTGCTACATCACTAGATAGTTAGAGTAGGTGGTGTTGGATAACAGAGTCTGCTACATCACTAGATAGTTAGAGTAGGTGGTGTTGGATAACAGAGTCTGCTACATCACTAGATAGTTAGAGTAGGTGGTGTTGGATAACAGAGTCTGCTACATCACTAGATAGTTAGAGTAGGTGGTGTTGGATGACAGAGTCTGCTACATCACTAGTTAGTTAGAAGTAGGTGGTGTTGGATAACAGAGTCTGCTACATCACTAGATAGTTAGAGTAGGTGGTGTTGGATAACAGAGTTTACTACATCACTAGATAGTTAGAGTAGGTGGTGTTGGATGACAGAGTCTGCTACATCACTAGATAGTTAGAGTAGGTGGTGTTGGATAACAGAGTCTGACTACATCACTAGATAGTTAGAGTAGGTGGTGTTGGATGACAGAGTCTGCTACATCACTAGATAGTTAGAGTAGGTGGTGTTGGATACAGAGTCTGCTACATCACTAGATAGTTAGAGTAGGTGGTGTTGGATAACAGAGTCTGCTACATCACTAGATAGTTAGAGTAGGTGGTGTTGGATAACAGAGTTTACTACATCACTAGATAGTTAGAGTAGGTGGTGTTGGATGACAGAGTCTGCTACATCACTAGATAGTTAGAGTAGGTGGTGTTGGATAACAGAGTCTGCTACATCACTAGATAGTTAGAGTAGGTGGTGTTGGATGACAGAGTCTGCTACATCACTAGATAGTTAGAGTAGGTGGTGTTGGATGACAGAGTCTGCTACATCACTAGATAGTTAGAGTAGGTGGTGTTGGATAACAGTCTGCTACATCACTAGATAGTTAGAGTAGGTGGTGTTGGATAACAGAGTCTGCTACATCACTAGATAGTTAGAGTAGGTGGTGTTGGATAACAGAGTCTGCTACATCACTAGATAGTTAGAGTAGGTGGTGTTGGATGACAGAGTCTGCTACATCACTAGATAGTTAGAGTAGGTGGTGTTGGATAATAGATGGTAGTTAGAGTAAGTTGTGTTGGATAATAGATGGTAGTTAGAGTAAGTTGGATAATAGATGGTAGTTAGAGTAGGTTGTGTTGGATAATAGATGGTAGTTAGAGTAAGTTGTGTTGGATAATAGATGGTAGTTAGAGTAGGTTGTGTTGGATAATAGATGGTAGTTAGAGTAAGTTGTGTTGGATAATAGATGGTAGTTAGAGTAAGTTGTGTTGGATAATAGATGGTAGTTAGAGTAGGTTGTGTTGGATAATAGATGGTAGTTAGAGTAAGTTGGATAATAGATGGTAGTTAGAGTAAGTTGGATAATAGATGGTAGTTAGAGTAAGTTGTGTTGGATAATAGATGGTAGTTAGAGTAAGTTGGATAATAGATGGTAGTTAGAGTAAGTTGGATAATAGATGGTAGTTAGAGTAGGTTGTGTTGGATAATAGATGGTAGTTAGAGTAAGTTGGATAATAGATGGTAGTTAGAGTAAGTTGTCATGGATAATAGATGGTAGTTAGAGTAAGTTGGATAATAGATGGTAGTTAGAGTAGGTTGTGTTGGATAATAGATGGTAGTTAGAGTAAGTTGGATAATAGATGGTAGTTAGAGTAAGTTGTCATGGATAATAGATGGTAGTTAGAGTAAGTTGGATAATAGATGGTAGTTAGAGTAAGTTGTCATGGATAATAGATGGTAGTTAGAGTAAGTTGGATAATAGATGGTAGTTAGAGTAAGTTGGATAATAGATGGTAGTTAGAGTAAGTTGTGTTGGATAATAGTTACAGTAAGTTCTTCGTAAGCTGTGATCAGTCAGTCAGTAGTGACTGACTGATCACAGCGTTTCAGGGGATGGCTCCAAAATGGCGTCCTGAGCGGCGCCTGCAGGTTCTACTGACTGGCGGTTGACGTGATGTCATCATGTCCATTAAATTGTGCAGTTCTATTCAATCAGAAAGGTTATTGGCACGGGAACAAAGGTTTACAGAACAAATAAGACTACCTGCCACGGTTGGCATGTTGGATAAAACATGGCGGTGTAGAAAAACATTCTGGTTGAGGCTAGATCTGTGTTTAACATGTAACGTGTTTGCGTTGTGTTGATTTAAGCTGTGCTGTGTTTATGTGGAGTTTCTGTTGTGCCCCATTGTGTTGTTTCGTTTGTGAGTTCTGTTGTGTGTGGGTTGTGTTGTGTGTCTGTTTTTGTTGTGTTGTTCTTGTGTTCAGTTCATGCTCTCTCTCTCTCTCGTGTGTGTGCTCCCCAGCTACAACGGTGGCACGTGTGTGGACGGGGTGAACTGGTTCCTCTGTGAGTGCACAGCGGGCTTCACTGGACCGGACTGCCGCATCAGTGAGTCCTGGGAACCGGGGGGGTGGGGGCCCCATTGTCCCGAGGGCGACAGATTAGGAAGCCTTTAAGGACCACGGTGTTAACCTTTGACCCCTCTTCTGAGGGGGGAGGTCAGCCGGGTTTTCTGCAGACAGGTTTCGGTGCACTCTCTCCTGTCATTTCCACCGTTGAAGCACCAAAAGTGAAGATTTAGGACGTGTTACTCTTCCCTTTGCTCCGTTTCACCGTTTTTTGTTTTTTTTTGCATCGGCAAGCTGGAGACGTTTGGTTTTTTTTTTTTTTTTTGGTTTTATTTACAAAAACAAAAAAAAGAAGGAAATTTGATGTTGCAGCTTCCAGACTGCTCTGCATTTCAGCTGAAATAAAAGAGTTCTTTCCTTGACATTTTTTGTTTGTTTTTGTTTACATCTTTGGAGTGCTGTTTACCCACAATGCATCCTGAGAGCATTCATGTATCTTGTGACCAAGGCACCGCCCTGGAGTTTCAAGAGGACCGCCATTGGCTAGCAGCGGTCACATGGGCCTTAGCCCCAACACGTGGGCCTTTTATACACCCCTCGGATACCCTGGACCTTTTGTAAGTCAGTTTAAAACACTTAACAGGTTTTATACACAGACATATATATCAAGACTTTGAAAGGATCTGCCACGGAAAAATTCAGGCATGGGTACGTTTTGTTTACATTTTTTTTTTTAACCTTTATTTAACCAGGAAGGGCTCATTGAGATTTAAAATCTCTTTTTCAAGAGCGTCCTGGCCAAGATAGGCAGCACCAAGTCATTACAAAAAAAAAAAAAATACAAGTAATCTAGTAAAAACCATTCATGAATTCACAAGAGTATAACAATATCAAAAACAGCAAATTAAAAACATTGACAGGTCAGGGAATCAGCCTCAAAATCCTTCATCAGAGATTTAAAAACACCAATCGGGACAAGTTCTTCCAGTTTAAAATTATTTTGTAAGGTGTTCCAAGACGATGGCGCAGAGTACATAAAAGACCTTTTACCAAATTCAGTTCGGACATTTGGAACAGATAGCAGGATAAAGTCCAGTGAACGAAGAGAGTACCCCCCACATTTCTGAACAATAAAAATGCCCAAATAAAAAGATAGTAAACCCAAAATGGCTTTGTAAATAAAAGTATACCAGTGACTGAGCCTACGAGTGACTAGAGAAGGCCAGCCAACCCTGGTATACAAAGTACAGTGGTGCGTAAGGGTTTTGCAGTTTAAAAAAAATCTCAAAGTACCATGGTAAAGAGTGTCAATTGATCTCAAACACTGAGCGGAAGCATTCATATATAAAATATCCCCATAGTCTAGTAAAGGCATAAATGTAGCTGATACTAGCCTCCTTCTGGCTTCAAAAGAAAAACAGGCCTTATTCCTAAAATAAAATCCCAATTTCAGCTTCAATTGTTTTGTAAGTTGTTGAATATGCAATTTAAAAGAGAGGCCGTCATCAATTAGAATTCCAAGATATTTATATGAGGTTACGCCAACATACGCAAACATGGTTTTTCTCTTCGTCTATAATTGTATAAAGGCTTGTAAGGATTGTATGCTACCCTTTACCACCTTGTCATAGTCCCCGAACATTTCAACCTGCTAGCGGTCTTGTGTTTCAGTATTTGCTTGGATAGAAAGTGCCTTCGCGTTCTTGTGTTTTGGTGTTGAGTTTGCCGACAGTGTTTAAGTGACTATAAAGGGACACATCCGACTAGCAGAAAGATCTTTGCGATGTACATATGTAAATATCCAAATGGCTGTGTATAATTCAATCTAGTAACTTAAGTCACACCTTGTATCATAGCTATTTTAAAGAATACGATTATTCTGTGGCAGTTTTCATCTTTGTTTCTTTTCTTTCAAATTTTTGTCCAAATGATGTCATTCCGAATATCCATGTCCATGGACACTTCGAGGTTCAGTACCGTCGATTAATTATTGATTATCAACGATCCTACTTAATCAGAAGAGCAGCGCTGAGACATGACGACGAACCACTAATCACGTTTGTGTTGATGTTGTTTATTTGCTGTTGTTTATTTGTTCCAATGTTCGGGATCAGGAGAAAGATATGCAGTTAGCTGTGAGTTAGGGGCTGGGGGGAGAGTCCTCCCACTGATCTGCTCTCCGTCGGTTTGGTTCTAAACCCAGACTGCCACGCCTCCAGTCTGGAGTAGGAGACGGGAGACTTTGCTTTCGTAACCGTCGTGTTCCTCTGTTGTGTGAGAGGAACGTTTTGGCAGCCATTTTACGTTGTTATTTTGCAGTCCAACCGCTTTTATTTTGCGGTTTTTTATTCTGGTGGAAAGGGTGTGAGCGCGTGATCTCTAAATTTCCCGCTCACGCTGCCTGTCCATCTGGATGATGATGATTGGTCAAAAGAAGGTAACAAGATCATGATGATTGGTCAAAAGAAGGGAACAAGATCTCGCTGACGATGTCGTGGTTGGCGTCGCATGTTTCCGCACTCAGAGCACTGCGAGATGAGTCCAGCCTGTTGTTTGATCATCCACGCAAATGCTGTGTTATATCAAATGCTATTTCACATTTAAAATTGGGAGTTCGGCATTGTTCCACTTTGAACGAGACAACGAAACTTTGTTCACCTGTCTTTCAGTTCTACGTTTCTGAACGAGACAACAAAACTTTATCCACAACCTTTCAGTTTTCAATGTGCAGAAACGTTATTATTTTGTACACAATTTGGCAGTCTTGGTTTGTTTGTTCTTAGAACGATCTTACTATTTATTAAAGTGTTTTATACCAAATGTCGAAGAATGTAGGAGTTGTGTTTTCTAACTTTCTGTTCGTGTTTGAAGAGCAGGTTTTAATTGAATTGAATTTCAAGAAGTCTGGAGACATCCTTCTTACTTTGGATTCCTTTAAAATAGATATGCTTAACGCTGAGTAACAAGTGTGCAGGTTTCCTCAATCTTAAAACGCCTTTGTGGGAACCAACCAAAAGCCAGCTTTCTTTTTTCAACCTGTCGTTTGAACCAATCAAAATCGGACTCCATTCGGAACCTTCGGAACCTTCCCGTCCAATCGGCTGGCGTCGTTCTCCCGCCGTGGGCTGCGGTCTCCATGTGGTTCTGTAATGATTAACACGCCACACATCCAAACCAAGCAAGTGTCAGACATAGTCATTTTAATGGAATAATGTGGGACTTTAACTTTGAAATGCTCTAAAATGTTACAGTAAAAAACACTGTAAGTGTTTAGTCCGAGTTGTACTGATCTCAAATGTGTCAGTCATTGTCAGAACTTATGGAGCAATGTGTTTTTACAGCCAGTTCCATATATAATGATACAGTGAAATGCTTGATTTTGTGTTGGTGTGTAGGCACAGCAGTTGTTGTATATACCCTTTGTTAACACTTTATTTTGAAAGTAGTCACACCTTGCTCTTCTCGCTCTTTCAGTGATTGCATAAGGCTGAACAACAAGGCCGAAAATACATTGATTTACCGAAATGTAATCACATTTTCTGCAAACTATTCTATGTTTCCTTCTGGGATAAATTGAAACAAATTCGCAATGCGCGACAACTTATATTTACCATAATCTACAATCAAAGAAGACCATGAACTGACAGAAAAGGGAATCTGACAAAGCATTAGTCTTTCCTGCCGAAATGGGTCATGTCTAACGAATGGACTGTGACCAAGAATAGAATGACCTAAAATTCATCAACAGTCATTAATGCATGTATGCATATACAACTGATTATAACAACTCATATTTTCAATTCTATTTTTAGAGGTGGGAGTAAGTCACACATGTGCAGGTCTCAAGTCTTTACCTCCAAGTCTCAAGCAAGTCCCACTGCACTGCGGTGCGAATCAAGCAAGTCAAGTCCCTTCTATAAGTCAGGCAAGTCAAGTCCCTTCTATAAGTCAGGCAAGTCAAGTCCCTTCTATAAGTCAGGCAAGTCAAGCATACATAGTATGCATTTGCAATTTTTTCAGCTGATGTCAGGCTATTAGAAATGCATAAAATCTCAGTCTGAACGTATGTTTGTTTTTGCTGAATGTACGCATGCGCCAAATTATTCACTTTTGTTGGTCTTGTTTTAGCTCTTTTTTTTATACATAATCAAATGTGTATATCTATTCATATCTTTATACACACACACACGCACACATTAAATTGTGACAAACCTTCTGGACAAAACAAAGGTTGTGGAAAGAGACCAGATATTAGTAGAATAATTTGGCTTTGGTTTAGTATGTTTATGTTGAATACTTCAAAAGTGATTGCACTTTTATTGTTTAAAATTATATCTATTGATTTCTATAAATGTATGTTAAATTGTGACAAACTTTATGGACATAAAGGTTGTGGAAAGAGTGAAGATTGTAAAAATTGTTGTAACAATAATATCCATCTATTGTTTAGGTATTATTTCAAAACAATTTGAATATCTAACAAATGTCGTAAAAATAATATTTCATCCAACATAAAATTTTATAATTGGGCGGAGCCACACTTTTATTCTTGATAATGAAAGTACTAACAAGCCCTTCAACGCTTGCGCCAAATGTCAAAGGTTGAATATCAAATGAATATCCAATATGAAACTAACTTTACCTCAGGGAATGGTCAATGTTTTTTGAGCTATCTTCAATGTTCCACTCAGTGAAATAATACAGTTTGCGACTAGAGTCTGATTTGAGTCAAGTCATGTGACTTAAGTCCCCCACCGCTGTATTTTAACATTGGAGAGGTGCATCTATAGGCCTAGTAATCCTAAAGTCGCAATGGGTAACATTTCAGCTAGCTCGGAGCTTAAAATAACCTGGCCATATCTTGGTTTAATCTTACACATTGTGGCTTTAATAGAGAATCTTATAGATTCTTAAATAAATGTTGGGTAAATAATTTATTAAGATAAGAGAAAACAATATTTTTACTCAACCCAACTGTGGGAGTGTGTGTGGAGGATGGCTGGTTGAAGCAGCCTCACCTGGCCTGAGTCAGACTGATTGGAGTCTGGAGCTGGGTGAGGCTGCACACCTGTTGCACATTGAGCAATCAGTGTGCACAGGTTAAACCAGCCACCACCACACACACTCAGGGAGAGCTCTCCTACATGGCAGTATGGAGCACCATCTGTTTGTGTCATCATACTCAACCTTGGTAATAAACCGGTTTAACATCACCACCCTGAGTCCTTCGTTTGGAGGAGCCCGAGGAAAGTCACCCAGGTGGAGTATGGCAGCAACCTAGGTGGCGTGTAGTAATGGTCGTTGCTACACCAACAAGCTAACACAAGCTTGCATTTTGACACACCCAACAACCATGTAACCGAAACAAATATTGAGTGTTGGAGTCAATGGCAACCAATCATAGAAATCAGTTTGGATATGTTCATTCTTTATTGAAATAATGAATCAAAACATGCGCTCAACTCCCAAATAATCTAGAATAGAACCAAGAATGAAAAACAGAAAACGAGGGAATAATGTAAAAGCATCAGATGCTCTGCTCCTTGCTGTACATCAGGGGAAAACCATTTGAACACACCTCTTAAAAAGACAAATCACCTGGAGATGGACGACTCAACTGAAACCTCAACACTAACACAGACATCCTTTAATTGTTTTTTTTTTTTTATAAGCAGCCATTTTGAAAAATGTAATGAGTGAGAATCCTTTATTGACTTAGCTCAGGACTAAAGAAAGTAGACCTGGCCTTGTGTTGTTGCCAGACAACGGCTGAATGCCACTGTTACGTGTTCAAGCATAGGATTTCGAACCTGCGTGAATAAGCCACATTTGAAACATACGGTGTGGGTTGCGAAAATAATTAAAGCCAAACATTACATTTCCTTTCCTGACATTTTCCTTTCCACCGCTACAATCCAAAATCGTACCATACGACAAATAAGGGAAGAAAAATAATTATCGAGAAATGAAACAGCCCATATAAAAACAGATCAAAGCCATATGGTCTTATTTACATGCTAGGAGTGAAGTTAAGTACTACTTGTTCCAAATAAGCAAATATGCACTTTAAAGTCTTTGAGAATCAGAATCCAAACAGAGAAATCACCTTATACACCGACAGACATACAGTACACGAGTTTGCTCATACAACACTTGTGGCTTCAGTGACATTGGTGAAAAACTTTAATTTACAAACCTTTTAATAAATTCACTTAGATGGAAAGTCCTAACAGTGTTGTGGTATACAAGGCCATGTACCTTTCATCAAAACAACTCAAAGGAAGCAAGCCTAGTTCCGATGTAGGCCTTCACAGATTAGATTCTCAATTAGTTGAACCTGCACTACAAGGACACCCCCAATCTGAAAATAAAATCATCGCACATTAGAAAGGATAAAACCAAAATAAAAGTAAATATGATTCTTACATCCGTGATGTGTCATTTTCACATCTTTTTTAGGCAAGTCCCATTTTCCTATTTGTTTAACTGATTGTAGCACCGACCAGGCTACAGACCAGGGTAATGAAACCACACGACGAGTAATCAGAAAGAAAAGGTCCGTTTTATTGTCTCGCTCCAACAAAACAAAAACTCCACACTCGCCGTCCCTCGTGGACGCGCGCATTCAAAACTTACACACAGCCAGCCAACCGCGCGGCTGGACCCGACCTCACTGTGGGGAGAGCACAACACACGTCAGTCTTTTTAATAGCTCCCTAATTGCGCTCATCCCCTACAGCTGCGTCTGTGACCCCAATTGAGCCGCTCCGCCCCTTCAGTCTGCGGCCGGCGCTAAGCCACGACCCCCTTACCACACTGATGCTGAGCTGAGCGAAGCCCATCAGCATGGCGTCGTCAGGGATTTCCCTCCACCCCAGAGGCCTGGGAAGGTAGAGAGCCAAGAGGGAAGAGAGGAAAAACACAGGAATTAACCAAGTACACACTTGGTTTGGTCCCTACTATCCCGGAATAGACTCATCCTCTACGTTGAAGACCAGTGTTGGGGGTGATTATTGTAATAACTGTAATGCACCATTTTCAGGTCTAATCTGATTATCAATTGTGTTTTTTAAAAGCCAAGCGTTACCATAACCAAATGGCTCAGTTTATTTTTACACACACACACACACACACACACACACACACACACACACACACACACACACACACACACACACACACACACACACACACCAAGATGTGATCGAGGGCCTTTGTTGTGTTCTGTGGTTCTCTCGGGGCACCAACACGCGAGACATCGCATATTTATTCTTAGCTAAGCCAAAACGCGCATAAGTTAAGTAAACAAACCAAGTTGTGATTCTCAAAGATAAGGGAGCACGCAACTCGTTCCTGTAAAGGCGGTGACCGTGTACGGTAAAAAGCTCCCAGCACTACTTCATCGTGCCCTGGAGTGAGGGACAACAGCCACTTACCAGCTTGAAAGTCACACTTCTGTTGGACTGAGGCTCATCCACTACTTTCTGCAAACTAGCAGCAACTGAAAAGACAAAGAACACAGAATGACCGGCTTGTCCTTCTCCCCTCGCTATGCAACTAGAGCCAGTGCAGATCTCCGGGGAGGCATGCAAACAAAAAGGGTCAAACTCCACCATATTAGGTGGTAGTCAGGACACAGGCAGGCATCAACAAGGATGTCCTCTGCCCGGAGAGCAGGGCTACTGACCTATAGCTAAATCCCTGCCGTCCACAAGGCCAGCGGAGACCAACTCCTGGGAGACGCCATCAGCTGTGTCTGAGCAGAGGCAGAGAGGGAGAACTCACTGGAGAGGGGCAGACCGACAGAAGCTGGGTGATCCTGCCTGGAGCTGAAATCAGGGCTTAATCACTTCGTCTTACCGACCTCTTCCTGGCATGAATTCAAAGCAGATGTCATGTAGTTTCTTCTTTACATTTCTGCAACACAGGAAATAGAAAAATAAGAACACTGATTTAGAGTTATCTGACTATTGTAATATTATACACCAAAATACTGTAAATGGAAGGCAACAACTCTCTGGCTGTAATGATTGCTATTTTAAATTAAATTAAGATGACGATAGACACGTTATCACAGACTCATCATTAAGCTATTGCAAGACATAATCCCTCGGCTATTTGTCTGAACAAACAATACATTAAAAGGAGCAGTAAGCAATATTTCTGTAGAACAATTAAATCCAAATGATCAAATTACGAATAACATTCCAGCAGCTACCTGTGAATCCAATCTTCTGCGAAAAATCAACTAAATTCAAAATTCAGAATGTGTAGTAGGCTGTGTAGCAGGCCAAGAAACGACCAATCAGGACTAGTTTTGTAGCTACCAATCAGTAATTCTCTACAAAGTCAAGTTCCTAGGTGCCTTTCTCTGCCAGTTTACTGAGGAGGGCTAGTAGAATTTCCTCTGAATCTTTCCTAATGCTTCTTTATTATTATTATTATTAATGAATAATTAATTGTAATAATGATGAATTATTAATCAGTGTCGTAAGCCGTTATTTTCCTCACCTTAACCGTAGCACCAAGCGGATGGGGGCCTTAGAGTCACTTGATGGTGTTAGGATCTGCCGACACAAACACTATATCAATGGAACAACACATCAGTAAAGCTCTGTAGAAGCTCATTACTACCCGCCACCTAGGTGGCTGCCATACTCCACCTAGGTGCTGCCATACTCCACCTAGGTGCTGCCATACTCCACCTAGGTGGCTCTAGGTGCTTTCGGGCTCCACACAGGGTGGTGATGTTAAACCGGTTTATTGCCAAGGTTGAGTATAATGACACAAACAGCTGGTGCTGCCATGTAGGAGATCTCTCCCTGAGTGTGTGTGGTGATGGCTGGTTTAACCTGTGCACACTGATTGCTCAATGTGCAACAGGTGTGCAGCCCCACCCAGCCCCAGAGTCCAATCAGTCTGACTCGGGCCAGGTGAGGCTGCTTCAACCAGCCGTCATCCACACACACTCCCACAATCTCCTTTTAAAATACCTTCCATCATTATGTGGTGAACCTGACAGTCAAACTCTGAACTCTGAGTGTAAGCGACGCTCTTTAAAGCTGCACCATGTTACTCTTTCACCGCACACATCTCTTTAGCTTGATGTTACAAACACAGCAGAACAGCAGTCTTGAGATCCATACACTAACTCTATTGGCTCTTCTGCCAGCGGGGGGCGGGACTGGCCGACTGACCTGAGCAGACACAGCAGAACAGCAGTCTTGAGATCCATACACTAACTCTATTGGCTCTTCTGCCAGCGGGGGGGGGGGGGGGGGGGGGGGGGGGGACTGGCCGACTGACCTGAGCAGACACAGCAGCAGTGGGAAGGCCGGGTGGGGGGCCTACAGCCTGGGCAGCGGGTTGGGAGTTGGCCCGCGTGCGCTGCAGCGAAGCGTGAGATAGCTGGGGCTGATCCGCGGCCGGGGGCTGGAGATGAGTACTCGAGGCCTCCGTAGTCACCAAGACCTAATTTAAACACAGTGTGTGTGTAAGTGTGAATGTATATATGTATGCATACTCTTGTACATCTAAATTGTGTGTATATATTTATACATATATTTATACTTATTTTGCTTGTTCTGTTTAATGTGCAATAGAGAACGTGACACGCACCTACATCACCAAGACAAATTCCTTGTATGTTTAAAAAGCGTACTTGGCAATAAAGCTTTTCTGATTCTGATTCTGATATATAAATACATATATACATACATATTTGTACAAGTAAAGGTTTGTCTTATTGCCACAGGTGTACTTGCATGGATTCAAGGAGTGACTGATTGTTATACAGTATATCAATTCTAATAAAACCATTTAAAATATATCGATGTGTAATTTTTGGTTTATCAGAAGACACAAATCTGAAATCTTGAGCCATAAGATAAAAAGGTATTAGGGTGTGTAGCTGGTGTGCCCACATTTGCAATAGCAGGCATGATCCAACACAGCGGGTTGGAAAGCTCAACTGAATGGTCAGTGGGAGATGTTACTGGGATATTACCATCGTTATTATCGTTGTGTGACACCCACCTCAGAACTCTCGGATCCCTCCGTAACTCTTGGCGACTTTGGAGAAACAGATCAAAGGTATGTTTAGAAAGTAGTCTTCTCGTACCCAGAACCACCAGAGCAGAACTTGAAGAGAACGAACGAGACAGACACACACAGAGACATGTATGTGTGCACACAAAGGTACACGCAACACAACATTTGTTTTATTCTGTCCACTTTTGCCACTTGTTTGGATTGCGTCTGACTGCTTGCATAGTCAGGTTTGTGTTCTGTAACTGTAAAATCTTTTACAGTTGGGATACAAATCTGTAACCGACATTATGTGATTTAAACAGCTTCAATTATTATTTTGACGTTTGTATAAATGTGAATTCAAGTGTGGCGTTTCAATGCCCCAATAACACTCAACAGTCAAATGTGTAAAAGTACCAACTATGTCACTTCTTTGAGATCTAACCGAGTAACAACCGGCAACAATTCAGAGGATTTAGTTGGATTGTCTAGAAAAAAAAAACATTCAGCATTGAAATGCTGAAACTTGAATTGGTGATATGAGGACATTGGTGACATTATGAGGACATTTTTCATAAGTGAGCCAATCAGATTACAGAATGTAGTGACACGCTTCATCGTGTGCTAATGCGCGAGGAGGAGAAGGTGGAGAAAGAGGAGGTGGAAGGGGTGGAGCAAGATAAAGGGGTGGAGCAAGAGAAAGGGGTGGAGCAAGAGAAAGGGGTGGATAAGGAGAGGGAGAAAGTCGTGGAGGGGGAGGAAGAGGAGAAGAAGATGAGGAGAGGGAAACGAGATGGAAGAGGAGAAGAAAGAGGAGGAGGAGCAGAAAGAGGAGTGGAACGAGGAGGAAAAGGAGAAGGAAAAAGAGGATAAGCAGAAAGAAGAGTGGGAGGAAGAGGCGGAGTACTAGAAAGAGGTCGAGGAGGAGGAAGAGGTGGAGAACATGAAGGAAGAGGAGGAGCAGCTTGGTGGCAGGGCTCACCCTCAAGGTGGCAACAGCGGCCTTGCCCTCCTCGCTCTCCACATCCAGCTCCTCGTCGCTCCACTCCCACTCGCCGTCCTCCGTCTTGTGGAGCCTCCCGCTGGAGCCAGGGACCCGACGCACCTGGACACACGCACACACAGGCACACATACAGGCACACACACACGCACTGTCAAGTAAGGTTGATTCATCGAAACCCGGACAGTGTCTAAAAACATGGATATGAGTAATATAACATGAGTCAAAAAGGGATGATGTTATTGTCGATTGATATCTACTGGTATATCCTATGTTAGCCAATAAGCACTGATACAACGACAACTGATTTTATAAGAACACTTGTGTACTATATAAGAGCACTTACTAGGTTGAGCACTGTCTTATGTATACATTTGAAAACACGGGTTCACATTATACTGGTAACAACGTCAAGGCCTCATGATGTATGTAAACCGCGCTACCTTATATCATTTTGTCTTCAACACTGATATATTACTTTTTGTTTGTCTACACTGATATATATCACTTCCTGTTTGTCCTGACCACTGAGATATATCAACTTTTGTCTTCACGCACTGCTGTATGGTCTTATAATCTACGCACTGATGTATTGTGTTGTACTCTAATACGAGGCTTAGATATGAGATTTGGCGTTAACGGATATGGGTTGTTTTGTACACGAGATATGAACTAGGAAGATCATATTCAATGAAGAAACAGGTTTATGATACTATGAGTGCATGTCTAGCATGAAATGCATATCTCAGGCATGTAATGGTGCTTGGGAACATAAGCTCATCCATCAGGTCTAATGTGACTTTCGGATCTTTTTAGGTGCTTTCTCGGAAACCGAATCACTCGGTAATTAAAAAGCCATAATAAAAACAGGTGGTAAATACATAAAGAACCCAGGAGATGGTGGTAATCAAACCACTTAGTGATAGCATAGGACGCCAGATGGGCCAAGAGGAAAAAGTACCTAGAAGCCGAGAGATAAGAACTATACGCGTCAGTAGAAGTGTAATGGAATATTACGACATGAAAAGGGAGGAACTATAAGTCCTATAAAAGAACCTGCATATGAACAGAACGAGGAGGAATCCTTACTACGGGGACTCCATGCAGGACGTCAACCCGGACCTCCGGAAGAAATAAAATAGCCGATAGACGAATAGAACGAATTGGAACAGAAAACCGAAAAAGAGATAGAACATTCTCAGAACACCTCGGATAGACATGTGTTTTTAGAAGCTAGCCTAGTATTATTCAATCTCCGGAGAGGATTCCTCCCATAACTGGGACAGCTATGTAGGCTCACTTATACATGCAAAAGGGACGATTAGGAAAGAAATTGATTAGGTTTTTTCTCAAAACGTAGAAGGAGTTTTTACTCCTTCTGCGCCCCTACGAACTCGTTCGGCTTCTCATCACAAGTAAGCAACATGTGTGATCGTTGTTTTTTCTTTTATTGTCAATTATTATTGGAAAGTATACTTTTGTTTATTTTATACGTTCTTTTGATTTTATATATCGAAGGACTTTTTAGCAATTTGCAATGTTCCCTCCTATAATCCGCAAGCAAATACAATAAAACAATTTAATCCTTTTTGTCATTTCCCGACATCTTCTTCCTTTGGACATCAATTGGACTGGAGCTGTATCTGACATCGTGATTCTGAGAGGTTACCTAGTCCTCATAAATAAAACATATCCTTAGAGTTGTTTTTCCAAACTCTTAAATAATCCCAGCAAACTTCCAAGCGCACGGATCCCAGAGGAGAGCTACTATACAGACGCGGCCGGCAGCCACGGTCCTGGCCAGGGTTATGCCCAGGGGTAGGGCGCCGGAGCAAGCGGGATAGGCGTCTGGTACAGAGTAGTTAGGGGCTGGGCGAATCTCCTCACCGGCTTGTTCACAACCGTTACTGGACAACAAGCTTCACATTGTGACGGATCTAACACTTGGCGCCCAACGTGGGGCAACTACGAAGAAGAATCGTTGTGCTCAGGAACCCCCAGCTGCGAGAACGAATTCGGAAGAATCCAGAAAGATGTGTACCGTGATGGAGGCGCTCTTTACTGGACCCGAGTGAAGTGCACGGCTGGACAGTGAACGACCCGTGAGGGCATGCAGTAGCGAGCAGCCTCGAAACTAGGTGGGAGGTTTTGTGGGTAGCAGACACCACCGCCGGTGCTGAATTCTATGAAAAGAAAACAGACCGGGACTTCCGACGTCGAACGAGAAAACGACAAGGAAAGAATAGGTACTCGTAGAACGGAAGACCGTACTGACGAGAGCATAACCAAATAGTCTACCTCTCTCCCCTGCCCGATGCGCTAAGGGAGGCCCAGAGAGGGAAACGACTCGATATGGCGAACAGGACAGAACAAGACGTTAATACGGACCCAGAGCCAGTGGATTCCCCGACTAGTGCGCTTCAAGGACAAGAAGAAGAACAGGACGATGAGGATAGGTCAGATTTGGACGTAGGGACCTCAGAGTTAGGAGGAACGTTGGACCCAATAAGACTACCTAGACACAGTATTGGACCATGTAGGGTTTTATTATATGGAGGAGGTCCTCAGACATGGGATCCAGCCATAAAGTCGATGATAGAAAGACTACATACAGTGAACGCTGAAATCCTTTTCCCAGCCATTGCCAAGGACCTCGCGGACAAAGGCTTCTATCGATGTCATCAGCCCGAGCGGGGAGAACCCGTGATTATCATACCAACTGGACCAGGAGATTTGACCAGAGTAGTGGGAAGAAAGAAATGGTTGAGCGACTGGGTTGAGAGACTAGAAAATAATGGTGAGAGATGGGGAAACATAAAAGTCCTAATAAGCCCCAATAATACTCTAGATGGATGGGTAAGTTTTATCGCAAAACTTATGAAAATAGACGCTATACGCGTGGATGAAGACACGAAGCCCGTTAAAAACCATAGACATTACGAAAAAATAATCGAACAATTAGAAACATGGTGCCGGAAAATGGAGGAAGACGCAATTAGTGTAATATCAGTCCGTTCACATGTTTATGATGCACATGATAATGACCACGACTCTGAGTCCTCAGGTGAAGAGGAGGAGCCTGAAGAGGGACCGTCCGGAGGCAGGCAGAGCCCCTACACAGGGAGGGTAAAGAGACGATCAGAGGAGTTAGAGCCCCTCGACCCGCCCGAAGAGTTGGAACAAACGGGATATTTAGACCTACTGTCCACGTTGCGAGAGGGAACCATAGAAGAATTAGAGGCACGTCATAGGGAGATAGCAGAAAGAATACAAGAGATTAAGGATAGTGACATGACTAAAAAAAGGAAGAATAGGAAAAAAAAGAAGACTTGCCCCCCCAGCACTCCCCCCAGGACGGACAGCGCTCCAACCCCAAAGAAAGCAGTGAAAAAGGAAAAACATCAAGAAAATCTCATACCAGATTATGAATATCGACAACCACTCCAACCCGTACCTGGACCTAATAGAAAGAAAGTGAGACCATGCGGAACCACTCTAATTAGATGGGAAGGAGACCCATGGAAACTAGATGGAGATGTCCTGATAGTCCTCACAGATAAAACCTTACAAGCCATAAATAGCTCTTTCGCGGAGCAAATGATAACGCAGGCAGGAAGGAAAGGATATAGAAAAGAGGTGCAAGAGGAACTTAAACGGACACCTAGGCAATGGGCTAGAGTAACCAGTGGAGGAGAGACAGATTACCATTCAATAATACATGTCCCTATACGGAAAAGCCCACCGAACGAAACATTAACTGAGTTACAGGAGAAAATTGTAGGCGCACTAAGGGAAGGGCTCTTACGCGCCGCCGAACAACAGTCGAGAAGGACGGTGATCTGTAATGATGCGGTCAGGCAAGATAATATGGATTGGAAGGAGGCAGAGAAAATTATTCTAGCAGTAGAAGCAAATCTGTACGGACATGCGACAGCTGAAGAAGAGGCCTGTGAGATAGTGCAGGTAACTCATCCAGAGCAAGCACAACAACAGAGAGAACAAATAATCCAAAGACTAAGCAAATTATCTATAGAGAAGAAGAGCCCGGAGGACTATAGTATAGATCAGGAATCCTATGAGTTAGGTACCAGTGAGGAAGAGGCAGTGTGCACAGTGAAGAGAGTTGATTATTCTGATTCGACGGCACCTAGTCTTCAACTCCGTGATCACCAGAAAACCCCCAAAAGGAACCTAGATAAGCTTAGAAAAAGCCCGGAACCAAGACAGCTATGGAGCACACCTGAAGAGCAACTGTCTAGAGAGAACATATCTACTCCAAGATCAGAACACGTCTCAGAGCCTTTAGCGGAGCCTGAAGGAGAGGATAGAAGTGACCATCCCTCCTGGGTCTCTACAGCAGAGAAGGGAATGAAAGTGACTGACTTAAGAACAGGTTATCATAGGAGACCCACCGCTAAAGTAGAGCTGTTCGATATCACAGCCCATACCAGGAAACATGCGAGAGAGGAAGGGTATGGACCGTTAGTAACATACGATGGAAGGAAAGTCTATATGCCAGAAGTAGGACAGAAGAACCGTCCGATCCCTGATAGTTGGAAGGAAGGTTGCGAGGACCCATTAACATTAGAGGTAACCATGAAAAAAGGTGAATGGGCAAACATTGTGATGATGCCGTCGGTAGCCACTTTGATTGATTGCGGGAGCCTCACAAAAAACTTTAGGAACACGTTAGTACAGGTAGTATATGATGCGCTAAGGTATAAATTAAAACCAGTAGCGATACGGGCCGCTCAGAAAGAAAAAAGGAAGGAAACCGACAATTCCCCAGATGAAGATTCAGAACCAGAACCTACACCTCCAATGCCTACTGCTCTCCCGACAAAGGCCCTAGTTGAAGAACATATACCAACTGTCTCTACTCCTCAGTATCAGTTACAGGGGATTTCTCGATTTGATCCCCCAAAACCTATGTCTGTAGGAGTTATTAGCCCCTTACATGGACTGCAGTTGTTGAATTTAGCAGTACCCGAACCAGGACCAAATGAGGACAGAATTAGATATTTGAAAAGAGTGTGGACCAAGGTGAAGAATAATCAGGATTGCGGGGAAGCGGCAAAACGATTATGGTTAGGGAGAGTAACAGGAGAGGACGTGAGTGATCATGAACCGGCTCAAAAACATTTCGATAGAATGGTGACTATAGTGGAGGTCGACGAAGAAGACGAGTTAATTCATCGAAGCCAGGAGGCGCTTAACAACGGGCAACCCTTAGCAACTGTATGGCATCAAGTACAAAATCAGGTAACCACAAATAGAACTCTACCAGTGTTAAAAAAGATCATGACAGGGCGTAGATCAGAGGCGACTTTTCTATGCATGACCTCGGAGGATGTGACACCACGAGATGTGGAAAGAGCAGTAAAAAAATGGGATTGTGAAGAACATCTGTCCCGAGAAAAACGCCTTCGGGGAGCACAGCCCGCCAACTATGGACAGGGAAATAGACAGAAACGAGAAAGCGCATCATCTTCCCAGCGAAGCCCTTGGAGAGATGATAGGAACTCCGAGCCTTATGCTCAGCAAGAAGACCATTTAGCTCGTAGTCAGCCTAAACCACAGGACCAACAACGGACGAGGACCTTCCACCAATCATATTTTGACCGACAGAGCCCTATAGATAGAGGATTTGGAGGAAAAAGAGACACTCAACCGCCACGGAAACCACAAGAAGGGTCACCCCTAGGAGGGGGAAGGCCACTCACCGGTAGGAAACCCCAATACCTCTCCCATGAAGATTACCTTAAATTAGATAAGGCAGGGAAGGACGCTCTCCGAGCCGATCGGGATCGAGCGGCCGGAGGGCCTAAGAACTGATGGAACCACAGGTACGGGTCACGATAGACGGTGCGTATTGGGAAGGGAATAATATCTATACTATAGTAGATGGAAAACCTTACCTAGTAGACACCGGAGCAGAGGTGTCAATGACCCGTAGAAACCTGAAAATAATCGGACACCTAAAAGTACAATTAGCCAATGGTGAAACAAGAACTATGCCATGTGGCATCTGGAAAGGAGTAATATGGCTCATAGGCCCTAATGATTTAGTTACCATAGAGGATTTACAGGAATTACAGAAACCAAAGAGGAGAAGACGTCCCATGAGAAAAAGATTATTAAATCTTCAAACTAAAGTGCTTAGAATTGGACTTACACCTGATGACCCTATTGTAACGCGATCATGGTATAAAACCATTAATGTACCCACCACCATAGAAGAAAAAGTCAAGGAGAGCGATTTCACTGAGCAGGGGAAAGGAAAATTAGGGGACATTATAAAAAAGGCGAAAATCAGCCACTTTAAAAATGATTGTGGAACGTTATCAACACATTATACTCACACTATTATAGGAGGAGTACACCCGGCCGTGCGCCAATATCCCTTACACCCGGATGCCATAAAAGAAATGGATTTGATCGTAAACGAATTAACGGCATTAGGAATAATAAGAGAAGAACCCAATCCTATGACAAATAGTCCCATACAAGCCGTAAAAAAGCCTGATGGCTCATGGAGACCCGTGATCAATTTTAAAGCCTTAAATAGAAGAACAGTGGCGAATAAAGCAAGTCTGATAAACCCACAAGGAGCCTTGAAAACACTGAAGGTTAGAAAATTTAAATCCTGTATAGATTTAGCGAATGGATTCTTTTCCCTACCATTGGCAAGACCATCTCAAGCCAAAACAGTATTTACGCACCGAGGAAAGGCATATGTGTGGCAAAGATTGCCCCAAGGCTACAAAAATTCTCCTAACGTGTTCCAGTCCGCGGTAATGGAAGTGTTGGAAGGACTCCCAGTCACTATCTATATAGATGATGTGTTTATTGCCAATGATACAGAAGAGGAACACCTGGAGCTTTTGGAGAAAGTAATACAACGTTTATCGGACGCAGGGTTGAAATTGAATTTAACCAAATGTCAATTTGGCAAGTTTCAAGTAAATTATTTAGGCTTCCAAATCTCCACGGATTTAGGTTTATCAGATGGATATAGAAGTAAAATTGAGAAAATAACTCCTCCAACAACCATCAGAGAATTACAACAAATACTAGGCCTATGTAATTACGTACGAGATCATGTGCCAAGCTACCAGAAATATGCCAAGCCCCTATATGCAGGTCTACGGAAAAAGGACGAGACAGATTTCCAATGGACGGCAACGGACCAAAACAACCTCGAAATACTTAAAAAAGCAATCAGAGAGGCAGTACGGTTGCAACCAAGAGATCCTACGACACGGTTAGTGGTAGAAATCAACCTAGAAGACACTGACGCCGTAGTAACCGTATGCAACGAAGGAAAACAACTAGTAACCCTATGGAGTTATGTGCTAACTACAGTAGAGCAGAAATATCCAGCTGAAGAAAAAGAACTAGCTGTGATAGCACGCTATTGGAGCTCACTGAAAGACCTAGCACAGGGACAACAAATCAAGATAACCACACAAAGTAACGTTCATAGGTTCTTACGTAAAGGGACTATAGAAAGTACCAAAGCTACTAATACCAGGTGGGGAAGATGGGAGGACATTCTTCTAGACCCCGATTTGGAAATTGGTACAATACAACAAACATCCCAGAACCCGGAGAAACAAGAGCCTAGTGAAATAGGACAATATGAGTGGACATTGTATACGGATGGATCCAAGAAGGCACAGGATCATCAAGCCTATTGGGGATATATCCTATATCATAAAGACAGAGAAATCTGGCGACAGAGAGGAAAGGTAGAAGGTAGTGCTCAAGCGGGAGAAGTAACAGCTATTCTAGAAGGACTTCTCGAACTAGAGAAACGACATATAAAAAGGGCTAGAATTATCACTGATAGTCATTACTGTGTACAGGCGCTAAAGAGGACCTCACAATCTGGGAAGAAAATGGGTTTGAAGGAGCGAAAGGAAAACAAGTAGCGCACTACGAGTTGTGGACCAAGATAGCACAGATGAGACACACGCTAGATTTAGAGGTGATCCATCAAAAGGCCCACACCAAGGAAGGGGAACACTGGCAAGGGAACCAAAACGTCGATCGCTACGTTCAATTAAGGAAAGTTGTGTTCGTCGATATCGAGGATTGGGAAGAAACCCCGTTGGGGAAAGTAGTCCCAGACAAGTCCGTGGAAAAGGTCGTGCTGGCCGTCCATGAGGGATTGGGCCATGCCGGAGCCAAACCAACACGGAGGGAATTGGTGGAAAGTAGGCTCAGTATCACAGATAAGAAGATCCGGCAGGTCCTAAAAAACTGTGTGAAGTGTGGACAATACAATGCCGGACGAAGAGGACAAAGAGTAGATGGTCTCACCATAAAAAGTACCATACCTTGGGGTTCAGTATGTATGGATGTAGCTGGCCCTATGGGTATTAAGGGAACAAAAGGTGAGAAATACATAATTGTATTAGTAGATTCAATGTCAGGATATGTGACGGCCAGGGCAGTTAGAGCAGCCAACGGCAACAGTGTAGTCAATATGTTGATACAAGTTTGCAGTGATTTGGGAGTTCCCAAGGAATTACGAACCGATAACGGCTCCCATTTTCGTAACAAACAAGTGGATCAATGGTGTCAGCAGCACGGAGTGGAAAGGATCTATTCGCCCCCATACACTCCTCAAGCCAACGGGGTAGTAGAAAGAACAATAGGGCTAATTAAATTATGGATAGGAAAAAATGAAAACACTAAGTTATGGAGTACTAAAATGGTGGAAATCGGGCAGTCATTGAACGACCGACATCGTGCTCAGAGACCCTCCCCTTCCCAGGAGCTAAATCAACGCCCCTTCTCCTCAGAAAAGGTGGGACGGCTTCCAAAGCTCAAAACAGAGGTGGACCAGCCAAAAATACCTTTTTATGTAGGACAACGAGTCTGGGTGAAGGCAAGAGATCATCCCTCCGGAACAGCTGTAAAACCTAAATACGAAATACAAGATATTGTGACAAGGATCATCGATAGTAACACAGTGTTGTTAAATAAGAAAGGGATACAAGGAGTGAGCCAACTCAAACCGATTTCAGACTAAGGACGACTAGGAATCACGATGGCAAAACAGATAGGGAAGACAACCTCATCATTACATAATGATGATAGACGTACAAGATTAACCGAAATACCATACATCAAATTGGCCAATGTGAAAGCAGCAGTAATCCTACGAAGAGGAATTGAAGGAATATGGGCTGGAAGAGCCCTGTCCAAACTACATTATGCCCGTCGAGGCTACCTGACGGGATTTTTAGAATTGTTTGTGTGGCGGAAAATAGGGAGTACATGTATCCTCTGTGGTAAGGACACGGGATTGTCCGTCCTATACGAGGGCCCAGGGAAGCTGAGACCCATGGCTTTTAAACCAAAGAAAGAAGAGATGCAGAACTTAATGCCAGCCCCGGTAAAAGTAATGGATGCAATTATTTGTGGAAACTGTCGCATTAAAATACTCCCAAGGACTATGGTATACACTCAATGGAGCCTAGATGACCCTCTGTCACGGAACTCGAGATGCAGATGTGAATGGGACGGCGAAAACATCAAGGATTGTGACTGGTGTATAGAGATGATGGAGGACGAACGTCTACGTAGTCTACCACCAGCAGAAGGATGGGAGGTGAGGCGGTTTTTTGAACCACTGGAAGAAATGACTCCAGAGCAAAAAGTTGGGTTTGCACCCATTCTGCCGCCATTATCCGAGGATAATAACCTTTCCCATACAGATACAGAAGATGGAGATAAAAATCTCTATGATATACCCAGGCCATTAGGGACTGTAGTACCCTCTGCAATCCTCGTCTCCTGTTCAGATAGTGCTCAAGAGCAAACGGAGGATACGAGTTGCCAAGGTCAGTCAGAAGAGCAAATGTTCCAATCCTTTGAACGTGCAGCCCCGACTGCTCCCCCGGCCTCTTGTATGAAGGACAACCTTTCACGCTTAGAAGAAGCAATTCGACATTGTTGGCCGGAGGATCAGACGTTTTGTGAGGAAAGACAACCACCAATGGGAGCTACCCACCACAAGAAAGGATTTCGGGTGTACCGTGAGCCTGCCCAATACCTCCAATTAGCCAGTATGGAACAACTGCCCGAGGATCAACAAGAAAGGGCTATACGGGCAGGGTGGTCTGGTCCGTGGGAAAATACGGACTGGGCTCGGTTAATTAATGAAGTCATCCGAGATCCCAATATTCCTGTTACCCCCTTACAAATATCCAAAGAAAGAGGAGTTTCCACAAGTCATCTCAAATACTTAGCCACTACATTAGATGGATGGGGAAGTCATGAATCTATGGCAATACTGAAAAGAAAGCCATTCAAAGTAACCCCTGAGGATTGGCGACGAGAAGGGGTTTTGCAGCGGCCGGGCACAATAGCCAATAGAACAAGTCAACCCTGGAAACCGGAGGACCACCTAGAGGTGGAGCTTATAGTACAGATGGTAATCGTGCCCTACAAAAATATCCAGTCTGTGGGCGCTACAGTCGTAGTACTAAGACGTGTTTCTCCTGACGAGATACCATCTAGTGAGAACGTACCAATACCACCTCCGACTACACAGCAGAGATGGATGAAATGGATGAAATGGATGAAATGGCGGAAAGACAAGAGACCTCAAAGACAGTAAATCTAGACACAGCAGGACGACACAGACAGACCCGACCACTAAAACCCAGACAGAAAACTCGACGGACCGAACAAGGTAATATTGTAATACCATTACGATATGAGCAAGTACCCTTAGACGAACCCACAAAAGATTGGGATTACCACAGACAAGCCTGCGGAACAGCAGCATATTATTGTACTAATGAAACCCAGGAAAGAGCACTGGATCTCACGAATACAATACCAAACAATTTCGTGCAATGCATTATGTCTCCTGTGACCCTGGGGAGATGGCGCATACAACAGATAGGGAAACAAGGAGGTTCCCAACCAGTCCAACGGATTCCTTTTGACTTTCCCTGGATCATTAATAGCGTAGACTTGCTATTTGAAGGGATAAGGTTTACCCTAAGATGGGGTCCAAATTATGCCGATCCTATCCAACCGCTATACATAGAAATATTGTGTGGGGTAATGTCCATCTGGACCACGGATCCGTTTATGAGGAACTGCATCAGGGATAAAGTAAGGAATTCAGAGAGAGTGATTTTCAATCAAACCTTACCCTTAAGAGTAAAGGATACGGGCCATATTAAGGAATCCCAGTTCGATTTCCACTGTTGTCGGCCTCTTTTTCTCCCAATACATGATCCAAGCCCAAGAATGGACCCAGACATATTACATGAACGCTGGGGCTTATTATGGACCCGTACAGTAGAACTTCAATTAGACCGAACAAGGAAGGACGGACGGTCAGCCTCTTGCAATGTTCTATGGGCCTCTCTGATACTGGCCAAAGGAACGGGGCCGGATTGGAGACACACGATCAGTTGTTATCACGGGTTGGCTGCCATGCTATGGGCAGAGAAGTTCACATTGAAACCACCTATGTGCACCTCTGGCAACATACGCAAGTTTTATCCCACTTTACGACAGGAAATCATGCAATGCCTGGAACAGACCCATCCTATACCTGCCGACCGTAGACATCCGATTTACAACTTTTACGTGGGTGCTCGGCCGGTACATGACAGGCTTAGAATTGCGACCTGGAGGTGGGGTTGGAAAGGTTTAGACCACACCCTCTTACACCACCCGGAGCTATTGCAGGAGTTATTAAGGGAAGGAGCCACCCCGACGTAGCACTCATAACGCTTGGACGTCTCACTTGCAAGGATGTCGGACGACGGCCTGCATGAAAGACATTTGTTGCTACACCCTGATGCTGCTAAAACCCCGAACCCCAATCAAGAACAACCAGTAAAACCCAACAAGATTTCGAAACATAAGACTACTATATTACTCTTTATAGCCTTAGCTGTTATGACCATCATTTGTTATGCTTGCGGTGTTGACTCCTGGACCCGATCTCATGTGGCGGCCTACTACAAGTCTACGAAAGGATTCCAGATGAAATGTTGGATGGCAGAAGAACAAGTTTTCAATATGGCCTGGGATAATCAAACCAGCCAAAACAATGACACCTACAACTCCACCGCAGATATATTGGAATGGTGGTCACGGGCCCAAGGAGTAGATCCTCAAACTGCTCAATGTATGCTCAACTCGTCGGCTAATTGCACAACTAAACAATACCATTATTATAACCAATCAGGGTTAGTTCTAGTGGAGATACTATCTATCACCCAAAATGAGGTAGAAATCCGCCTGTTAAATTTAACCAAGTTACGAGTCAAACAAGCTGCCTGCACATGGATGCAAATCGTGGACACACCGCCCAGGATCTATTGCAATTGGAGTTGCATTCCCATCCCACCAGCCTTCACGTATGGCTACTGGCGTTCCGATGTAGAATACCCCTCGACGGAGGCAGCAGTAGCCTGTTATGGTCTCTTCTCCGTATGGGATTCATGGAGCGATTACGACTTACAATGCCCCGCTTCTGATAAAGATATTGCCAACAGATATCGCAAAGCTATTCAGCGTTTAGGTAATATCTCCTCTACCCCCCAACCTGGAACCTCACCAACCCAGGTAGCGAATACTCGACGACGACGCACCAGGAAACGCTTAACCCACGCTCCAAACATCTCTGCTGTTCTAGACGCATTAACCCGGCATAGTAATCGTACGTATGACCAACGAATTAGAACGGCGGTTCACTGTACTGCCCAAATGAAAAACCGGCTATTGCCCTGTTATTGGAGTCTGATCACCCCTTGTAGAGGGCAAAACTACATTGTATACTCTCATGTAGAAAAAGGCTCATATAATTATGCTGGAAGGAAGATAATGTTTGGGTCAGCAAATGGACGAGGAGCAGCGGCAGAATTATGGCTCAATAGTTCCTTTCCCTGGATTTGGTATCAAGGCCTTACTTATTATAGCACTGCTATCACCATCTTGGGACGAAGAACGCGAGATCGAAAATATTCACAGGGAGTCCCCATTCAGACGGAAGTCACCTCGTTCAATGTCCAGAAACTACCAACCCCCCAGGATTTATGGAGTGTGCCACCGGGAGATTTCGATAAGATAGATAGGTGTACGGTTAAAAGAATGATCACAGACCTGGACGGAACGACTTTTGTGAATAAAGGATACTCACCACGCTGCCCTATTTACCAGCACATCAACTTAGGTCGCTCTAATTGGTTCTATGATTGCAGTGTCCTTAATGCTTCTCAAACAGTAAAAGGGGCCCTGCAGGGATGGGAAGAAGGACACCTACAGAGATCCTCTGACGTTACCTGGTGGGGTTTTCAAGAAAATGAGGTAGTATCATGGGTTATACCCTGCCTGAACGAAACGACTAATTACTGGGTCCAGTACCAGTTCCTTGCTACTGTCTATTCCCATGACCGCGACATCTGGCCAGGACTCACACAACCCACCGTATATGCTACCCCTCAACCTTGGAGAATGAAATGTAACGCTGCCAACACAACATGTGTTATAGCCTTAGCCAGAAGACCATGTCACACAGTCCCCGGCTGGAAGGAACAATGTACCCGTTGGTACCGCGGTATGGTAGGAAGTGCTTATCAAGGAGCCACATGGGTTAATGTTACGGGGACATGGATCAAAGCTGTACCCCTCCATGGCGGATGTTCCTACGCCCAATCCACCCCACAAAGGCAGAATCTACTTCCTACCGATCTACCATATACTGGACATGGTTTGCTCCAACTAGTTGAAGGACATGCATTTCGTCAAAGTCTCTGTAATGGCACTGAAATCCAGGGCTATGAATGGGTGGGAGTCAATAGAATATACACCAATAGTACTTGCCGATGGCCCACTGAAACTTGGCAGCAATGCGGGGAAGGACAGAATATGCGCGATTGCACCTGGATCGAACGCGCAGGTCTCGTAGTGAAGCTAGTGACGGTAAAAACGGTCGGAACAATTATAGGAGCCATCGAAGAAGGAGCTATGGCCATCGGGAAGTGGATAGTCAATACTATATTAAAATTATTACATATGCTATGGCCCATAATATTGACGTGTTTCTTGGTAGCGATCGCTGTTCTCACCTTTTTTATCTTATTTAAGGCCGGAACGATGGCCGCATTCCAACGCTTATTTGGAGTAGGTGCCCATATAGAAAAGCCGCCGATACAAACCCCTGAGCACCAATAATGATAATATTATCCACCAGACGACTAACAAGACTGACTCTTACAACTGACTATGTTTAAAAACCCCTACCCCGGCTGGGGAAGGAGACAACCAGGCTCCACCCTCCCAAAAGGGAGGTGGATTCTAGCTGTATATAATCACTTGCATACGGACGCTACGACATAGGAGGTTAGACCATTACGGAGCCTGTCTTAAGACTCTCTTCATATTAACAAACGCCAAATCTCTTACAGTTAGACCATGGAACCAACGGAGGCATCTAATGCTACTTGGCCGGCTAACGTAAGCATACAACAGATTGTTGGTCTTTATTATGAATTACTGTGCTGGATGTGCTATTGTATGCAGGGTTCCTGGAGTGACCCCTTTAGGATCTTTGCCTTATCGATTACTCTTACCCAGCACGTATGCATTATGGTTACAGGACCTTTGGACTTTTGCTTAGGTCTATATATCACTTTTATTTTAGGGATACAGCATGCCTCTGACACTACGTCCCAGAAAGCTCAAGCCCTCATGATCTCGGTCTGGACCATTAGTCAAGTGGTTCAAACGTTTATCCATATGTCCCCTTTGTTCAGTCCCGCTGCCTTACGATACAACTGCCTAGCGATAATGGCTGTTAACGATGGTGCGGTTATGTGGGCCCTTCGTCTTCTGCCAATCCTAGATGTCCCTGTTTGTAGTGACGTGTGTGGTGTTTTACTATGCGCCATAGGGTGGGCCACTGTTTCAGCAGGAGTTTGGGCCAAGATGCTTATGCCGATTGACCAAATATTGTACTTAATTGTTTGTGACCTTTTCTTACAAAGAGCCACTCGAGTAAGGGTACAACATACTGGGATCACTAACAGCAGGACAGAGGTATTAGAAATGTCCATGCTTAATGTCAATAATATGCCTCCGGTCTATTATCCACCAATGGAGCCTCCTTATGACGAACCACCAATGTACGAGTAGTCCGTACAAATCGCATCCCTGCTTTCCTGCTTAGCACTATATTAGTAGATATTTATCTGATCCATATATTTACTTATGTTTTTTTGTTACAGGGTTTGGCCGAGTGTTGCATTTGTAAAGCCAGTCCAACGCATGTTCCCTACTTGTGGGATATGGCAGAAAGTATTGTTTGCTGTAATTGCTATAATACTAAAGCCGGATTCTACACCGGTAACGGGATTTTTACTGTCTATGGCCCCCCTCCTGCCTTACCAATGTCCACGTTGCAATATCTTGTAACGTCCCACCCCATTTCTTGGCGTAATGACGCCAGTGCCACAGTTCCGAGTATTGCCCCTTCGGGCGTACGTCGGTATCTGAATGGGTATTATTACCAAGTTTTTCTTGAAGTTTGGTTGCGAGCCCAGGGCTCGGGTACGAGTGTTGCTCGATTAGGGAATGGCACGTATTTTGCTGTTCGTTCGGTTTCGGGCCAGGCCAGTCTTTCCTCTACTGTCCAAATCCCCATTTTTGAGCCACACACAGATTCTGGGGTATCGGACGAACCCTCTTCTCCTATGCTAGATTGGGACCAAACTCTTAGTGAAATGTTGGGCCTCAACGTCTCCCCGATCCCATCTCCCACATCCTCTCCCATTCCCTCTCCAAGGCCCCCTCCTAAACCCTCTCCCCCGTCCTCACCGCTCTCGGTGACGGCTATCCCTAAGTTGGAAAGTGCTCTTGCCCATTTGGTAACGGCACAAGGCGCCCAGTTACCTTCCCCCCCCCGTCTCCCCGATTCTAACCCCGTCTCTGCTTACCCCCTACCGCTCACTCCCCCAGACCCAACGTTAGAGATGGATAAAAATCCACTGGACGATGTGTCCTTAGGTGACCTTTCGTCATCACCATCCGAGGCGTCGCCACTTCGTTCCGAGTTCCTTGTTTTGGATTCCTGGGGCAACGCCTTGTCTGTAGCCCCTCCCACTGGGTGGGATATGTATGACTAAACGGTATAAAGACGGACAACTCCTCTATGCAGACATCACACATTACAGGGCGCTGAACACGGCGAATACTTGTAGACACTCAGGCCTCATCCTATCGCCTTTTACTTTTTATATCTTTTTATAAGTATTTTTGCCTCCCGGACTCATGGCTCATACTGACTCTGCGTTGGACGATGTACTGGACTGGCTGAGTTCTCTTCCTCCGTCACCTAACCCTAGGCCCCTACCCGCCTATGGGCCGTGGCAGCGTAACGGCCTTTTTTCCCCATTGTATCGTCCACGACACTTCCCCGATTCTGACATTGAGAACATGATCCAGGAACGCCTCCGACACATCATGGGCCCAGGATCCCCCCCGGCAACTCCAGTGATCGACGCCCTGGTGCCCCATTTTCCTCAACCTGATAACAGCGTTGCCTATCGCGATCCTCTGGCTCGTCTGTGGCGATGCTGTGGCTGTGGATGGGGCCAATGGACCACCTATCGGGGTCTCCGCGGTCACCAGGGCTTGGCTCTTTGTGGTTGGGATTCCTCGGCTACCCGCCTGGGTACCCATCGCTCCCGGGGCTTCGATTGGTCACGTTCCGGCTCCTCTCGTCGGCCTCGGCGGACTTCGGACAACAGTGATGCTCGTTCCAGATCACCCCCCGTGCTGATTTCCCGGGATCCATCGGCCTCCCTCGACACCTTGGATGTCATCTATCCTCCTGCCCCTCGGGATCACCAGGTCTCCTCCTCTATGCTCCGCACCCTTCTTCTACGTCCCCCTTCCCCTGCGGACGTTACCCTTGGTCCGCATGCTGGACGTAATGGCCTGACCGGGGCTCCGGCGGTTGATTCTGCCTCCGGATATTCCCCGGCCTCTCGCTGAGCTACGTGGACTTCCTGTCCCTGGGTTCCACTGATATCAAGGAGGGGGTGTCAAGTAAGGTTGATTCATCGAAACCCGGACAGTGTCTAAAAACGTGGATATGAGTAATATAACATGAGTCAAAAAGGGATGATGTTATTGTCGATTGATATCTACTGGTATATCCTATGTTAGCCAATAAGCACTGATACAACGACAACTGATTTTATAAGAACACTTGTGTACTATATAAGGGCACTTACTAGGTTGAGCACTGTCTTATGTATACATTTGAAAAACACGGGTTCACATTATACTGGTAACAACGTCAAGGCCTCATGATGTATGTAAACCGCGCTACCTTATATCATTTTGTCTTCAACACTGATATATTACTTTTTGTTTGTCTACACTGATATATATCACTTCCTGTTTGTCCTGACCACTGAGATATATCAACTTTTGTCTTCACGCACTGCTGTATGGTCTTATAATCTACGCACTGATGTATTGTGTTGTACTCTAATACGAGGCTTAGATATGAGATTTGGCGTTAACGGATATGGGTTGTTTTGTACACGAGATATGAACTAGGAAGATCATATTCAATGAAGAAACAGGTTTATGATACTATGAGTGCATGTCTAGCATGAAATGCATATCTCAGGCATGTAATGGTGCTTGGGAACATAAGCTCATCCATCAGGTCTAATGTGACTTTCGGATCTTTTTAGGTGCTTTCTCGGAAACCGAATCACTCGGTAATTAAAAAGCCATAATAAAAACAGGTGGTAAATACATAAAGAACCCAGGAGATGGTGGTAATCACGCCAGATGGGCCAAGAGGAAAAAGTACCTAGAAGCCGAGAGATAAGAACTATACGCGTCAGTAGAAGTGTAATGGAATATTACGACATGAAAAGGGAGGAACTATAAGTCCTATAAAAGAACCTGCATATGAACAGAACGAGGAGGAATCCTTACTACGGGGACTCCATGCAGGACGTCAACCCGGACCTCCGGAAGAAATAAAATAGCCGATAGACGAATAGAACGAATTGGAACAGAAAACCGAAAAGAGATAGAACATTCTCAGAACACCTCGGATAGACATGTGTTTTTAGAAGCTAGCCTAGTATTATTCAATCTCCGGAGAGGATTCCTCCCATAGCTGGGACAGCTATGTAGGCTCACTTATACATGCAAAAGGGACGATTAGGAAAGAAATTGATTAGGTTTTTTCTCAAAACGTAGAAGGAGTTTTTACTCCTTCTGCGCCCCTACGAACTCGTTCGGCTTCTCATCACAAGTAAGCAACATGTGTGATCGTTGTTTTTTCTTTTATTGTCAATTATTATTGGAAAGTATACTTTTGTTTATTTTATACGTTCTTTTGATTTTATATATCGAAGGACTTTTTAGCAATTTGCAATGTTCCCTCCTATAATCCGCAAGCAAATACAATAAAACAATTTAATCCTTTTTGTCATTTCCCGACATCTTCTTCCTTTGGACATCAATTGGACTGGAGTTGTATCTGACATCGTGATTCTGAGAGGTTACCTAGTCCTCATAAATAAAACATATCCTTAGAGTTGTTTTTCCAAACTCTTAAATAATCCCAGCAAACTTCCAAGCGCACGGATCCCAGAGGAGAGCTACTATACAGACGCGGCCGGTAGCCACGGTCCTGGCCAGGGTTATGCCCAGGGGTAGGGCGCCGGAGCAAGCGGGATAGGCGTCTGGTCCAGAGTAGTTAGGGGCTGGGCGAATCTCCTCACCGGCTTGTTCACAACCGTTACTGGACAACAAGCTTCACATTGTGACGGATCTAACAGTATAAACATAGGTTTTTGTGTTAAAAATGATGGTGCTTTACCATTTGATGTTGATATAAGGTCTAAATAACCATTAAATAAGCTTAGTTACACTTTTCCATTTAAAGTAGGAAAAAAGCAACACACCACTTTTTTATGTGCGGAAAATGCTTTTCAGAGCGAGAGAATCACTTTTGGACCACAATGTGTTCTAAGCATAAACATTGTTTTGTGTGTTAAAAACGATGGTGCTTCACCAGTTCATGTTGGTATAAGGTCTAAACAAGCATTAACAAGCTTAGTTACACTTTTCCATTTAAAGTGGGAAGAAAGCATCATACCACTTTTTTATGTGCGGAAAATGCTTTTCAGGCGAGAGAATCACTTTTTGAACACAATCTGTTTCTGAGCATAAACATGGTTTTTTGTGTTAAAAACGATGGTGCTTTACCATTTGATGTTGGTATTAGGTCTAAACAACAATTAACAAGCTTAATTACACTTTTCCATTTAAAGTGACAAAAAAGCAACTATCCACTTTTTTATGCACGGAAAATGCTTTTCAGAGATAGAGAATCACTTTTTGACCACAATGTGTTTCTGAGTATAAAGATAGGTTTTTGTGATAAAAACGATGGTGCTTCACCATTTGATGTTGGTATAAGGTCTAAACAACCATTAACAAGCGTAATTATACTTTTCCATTTAAAGTTAGAAAAAAGCAAAACACCACTTTTTTATCCTCGGAAAATGCTATTCAGAGCGAGAGAATAAGTTTTTGACCACAATGTGTTCCAAAGCATAAACATGGTTTTGTGTGTTAAAAAGTATGATGCTTCACCATTTGATGTTGGTATAAGGTCTAAACAACCATTAACAAACTTAGTTACACTTTTCTATTTAAAATGGGAAAAAAGCAGCATACAACTTATTTATGTGCGGAAAATGCTCTTCGGACTGATAGAATCACTTTTTGACCACAATGTTTTTCTGAGTATGAACATGGGTTTTTGTGTTAAAAAGTATGGTGCTTCACCATTTGATGTTGGTATAAGGTCTAAACCAACCATTAACAAGCGTAGTTACACTTTTCCATTTAACGTGAGAAAAAAGCAAAACAAGACTTTTTTATGTGCGGAAAATGCTTTTCAGAGAGAGAGAATCACTTTTTGACCACAATGTGTTCCAAGCATAAACATGGTTTTGTGTGTTAAAAACGATGGTGCTTCACCAGTTCATTTTGGTATAAGGTCTAAACAAGCATTAACAAGCGTAGTTACACTTTTCCATTTAAAGTGAGGAAAAAGCAAAACACCACTTTTTTATGTGCGGAAAATGCTTTTCAGGCGAGAGAATCACTTTTTGAACACAATCTGTTTCTGAGCATAAACATGGTTTTTTGGGTTAAAAACGATGGTGCTTTACCATTTGATGTTGGTATTAGGTCTAAACAACAATTAACAAGCTTAGTTACACTTTTCCATTTAAAGTGAGCAAAAAAGCAAAATACCACTGTTTTATGTGCGGAAAATGCTATTCAGAGCGAGAAAATCAGTTTTTGACCACAGTGTGTTTCTGAACATAAACATAGGTTTTTGTGTTAAAAAGTATGGTGCTTTACCATTTGATGTTGGTATAAGGTCTAAACAACTATTAAATAAGCTTAGTTACACTTTTCTTTTTAAAGTAGGAAAAAAGCAACGTACCTCTTTTTTATGTGCGGAAAATGCTTTTCAGAGCGAGAGAATAACTTTTTGACCACAATGTGTTCTAAGCATAAACATCGTTTTGTGTGTTAAAAACGATGGTGCTTCAGCAGTTCATGTTGGTATAGTGTCTAAACAAGCATTAACAAGCTTAGTTACACTTTTCCATTTAAAGTGACTAAAAAGCAACTATCCACTTTTGTGTGCGCGGAAAATGCTTTTCAGAGCGAGAGAATCACTTTTTGACCACAATGTGTTCTAAAGCATAAACATGGTTTTGTGTGTTAAAAAAGATGGTGCTTCACCAGTTCATGTTGGTATAAGGTCTAAACAAGCATTAACAAGCTTAGTTACACTTTTCCATTTAAAGTGGGAAGAAAGCATCATACCACTTTTTTATGTGCGGAAAATGCTTTTCAGTCGAGAGAATCACTTTTTGAACACAATCTGTTTCTGAGCATAAACATAGGTTTTTGTGATAAAAACGATGGTGCTTCACCATTTGATGTTGGCATAAGATCTAAACAACCATTAACAAGCTTAGTTACACTTTTCTATTTAAAGTGGGAAGAAAGCATCATACCACTTTTTTATGTGCGGAAAATGCTTTTCAGGCGAGAGAATCACTTTTTGAACACAAACTGTTTCTGAGCATAAACATGTTTTTTTGTGTTAAAAACGATGGTGCTTTACCATTTGATGTTGGTATTAGGTCTAAACAACAATTAACAAGCTTAGTTACACTTTTCCATTTAAAGTGAGCAAAAAAGCAAAATACCACTTTTTTATGTGCGGAAAATGCTTTTCAGAGCGAGAGAATAACTTTTTGACCACAATGTGTTTTAAGCATAAACATCGTTTTGTGTGTTAAAAACGATGGTGCTTCACCAGTTCATGTTGGTATAAGGTCTAAACAAGCATTAACAAGCTTAGTTACACTTTTCCATTTAAAGTGACTAAAAAGCAACTATCCACTTTTGTGTGCGCGGGAAATGCTTTTCAGAGCGAGAGAATCACTTTTTGACCACAATGTGTTCTAAAGCATAAACATGGTTTTGTGTGTTAAAAAAGATGGTGCTTCACCAGTTCATGTTGGTATAAGGTCTAAACAAGCATTAACAAGCTTAGTTACCCTTTTCCATTTAAAGTGGGAAGAAAGCATCATACCACTTTTTTATGTGCGGAAAATGCTTTTCAGTCGAGAGAATCACTTTTTGAACACAATGTGTTTCTGAGCATAAACATAGGTTTTTGTGATAAAAACGATGGTGCTTCACCATTTGATGTTGGTATAAGGTCTAAACAACCATTAAATAAGCTTAGTAACACTTTTCCATTTAAAGTAGGAAAAAAGCAACATACCACTTTTTTATGTGCGGAAAATGCTTTTCAGAGCGAGAGAATAACTTTTTGACCACAATGTGTTCTAAGCATAAACATGGTTTTGTGTGTTAAAAACGATGGTGCTTCACCAGTTCATGTTGGTATAAGGTCTAAACAAGCATTAACAAGCTTAGTTACACTTTTCCATTTAAAGTGGGAAGAAAGCATCATACCACTTTTTTATGTGCGGAAAATGCTTTTCAGGCGAGAGAATCACTTTTTGAACACAATCTGTTTCTGAGCATAAACATGGTTTTTTGTGTTAAAAACGATGGTGCTTTACCATTTGATGTTGGTATAAGGTGTAAACAACCATTAACAAGCTTAGTTACACTTTTCCATTTAAAGTGACAAAAAAGCAACTATCCACTTTTTTATGTGCGGAAAATGCTTTTCAGAGATAGAGAATCACTTTTTGACCACAATGTGTTTCTGAGTATAAACATAGGTTTTTGTGATAAAAACGATGGTGCTTCACCATTTGATGTTGGCATAAGGTCTAAACAACCATTAACAAGCGTAATTATACTTTTCCATTTAAAGTTAGAAAAAAGCAAAACACCACTTTTTTATCTGCGGAAAATGCTTTTCAGAGAGAGAGAATCACTTTTTGAACACAATCTGTTTCTGAGCATAAACATGGTTTTTTGGGTTAAAAACGATGGTGCTTTACCATTTGATGTTGGTATTAGGTCTAAACAACAATTAACAAGCTTAGTTACACTTTTCCATTTAAAGTGACAAAAAAGAAACTATCCACTTTTTTATGCACGGAAAATGCTTTTCAGAGATAGAGAATCACTTTTTGACCACAATGTGTTTCTGAGTATAAACATAGGTTTTTGTGATAAAAACGATGGTGCTTCACCATTTGATGTTGGTATAAGGTTTAAAACACCATTAAAAAGTTCAGTTACACTTTTCCATTAAAGTGGGAAAAAAGCAACCTACCACTTTTTTATGTGCGGAAAATGCTATTCAGAGCGAGAGAATCAGTTTTTGACCACAATGTGTTCTAAGCATAAACATGGTTTTGTGTGTTAAAAACGGTGGTGCTTCACCAGTTCATGTTGGTATAAGGTCTAAACAACAATTAACAACCTTAGTTACACTTTTCCATTTAAAGTGACAAAAAAGCAACTATCCACTTTTTTATGCACGGAAAATACTTTTCAGAGATAGAGAATCACTTTTTGACCACAATGTGTTTCTGTGTATAAACATAGGTTTTTGTGATAAAAACGATGGTGCTTCACCATTTGATGTTGGTATAAGGTCTAAACAACCATTAAATAAGCTTAGTTACACTTTTCCATTTAAAGTAGGAAAAAAGCAACATACCACTTTTTTATGTGCGGAAAATGCTTTTCAGAGCGAGAGAATCACTTTTTGACCACAATGTGTTCTAAGCATAAATATCGTTTTGTGTGTTAAAAACGATGGTGCTTCACCAGTTCATGTTGGTATAAGGTCTAAACAAGCATTAACAAGCTTAGTTACACTTTTCCATTTAAAGTGGGAAGAAAGCATCATACCACTTTTTTATGTGCGGAAAATGCTTTTCAGGCGAGAGAATCACTTTTTGAACACAATCTGTTTCTGAGCATAAACATGGTTTTTTGTGTTAAAAACGATGGTGCTTTACCATTTGATGTTGGTATAAGGTGTAAACAACCATTAACAAGCTTAGTTACACTTTTCCATTTAAAGTGACAAAAAAGCAACTATCCACTTTTTTATGTGCGGAAAATGCTTTTCAGAGATAGAGAATCACTTTTTGACCACAATGTGTTTCTGAGTATAAACATAGGTTTTTGTGATAAAAACGATGGTGCTTCACCATTTGATGTTGGCATAAGGTCTAAACAACCATTAACAAGCGTAATTATACTTTTCCATTTAAAGTTAGAAAAAAGCAAAACACCACTTTTTTATCTGCGGAAAATGCTTTTCAGAGAGAGAGAATCACTTTTTGAACACAATCTGTTTCTGAGCATAAACATGGTTTTTTGGGTTAAAAACGATGGTGCTTTATCATTTGATGTTGGTATTAGGTCTAAACAACAATTAACAAGCTTAGTTACACTTTTCCATTTAAAGTGACAAAAAAGAAACTATCCACTTTTTTATGCACGGAAAATGCTTTTCAGAGATAGAGAATCACTTTTTGACCACAATGTGTTTCTGAGTATAAACATAGGTTTTTGTGATAAAAACGATGGTGCTTCACCATTTGATGTTGGTATAAGGTTTAAAACACCATTAAAAAGTTCAGTTACACTTTTCCATTAAAGTGGGAAAAAAGCAACCTACCACTTTTTTATGTGCGGAAAATGCTATTCAGAGCGAGAGAATCAGTTTTTGACCACAATGTGTTCTAAGCATAAACATGGTTTTGTGTGTTAAAAACGGTGGTGCTTCACCAGTTCATGTTGGTATAAGGTCTAAACAACAATTAACAACCTTAGTTACACTTTTCCATTTAAAGTGACAAAAAAGCAACTATCCACTTTTTTATGCACGGAAAATACTTTTCAGAGATAGAGAATCACTTTTTGACCACAATGTGTTTCTGTGTATAAACATAGGTTTTTGTGATAAAAACGATGGTGCTTCACCATTTGATGTTGGTATAAGGTCTAAACAACCATTAAATAAGTTTAGTTACACTTTTCCATTTAAAGTAGGAAAAAAGCAACATACCACTTTTTTATGTGCGGAAAATGCTTTTCAGAGCGAGAGAATCACTTTTTGACCACAATGTGTTCTAAGCATAAATATCGTTTTGTGTGTTAAAAACGATGGTGCTTCACCAGTTCATGTTGGTATAAGGTCTAAACAAGCATTAACAAGCTTAGTTACACTTTTCAATTTAAAGTGGGAAGAAAGCATCATACCACTTTTTTATGTGCGGAAAATGCTTTTCAGGCGAGAGAATCACTTTTTGAACACAAACTGTTTCTGAGCATAAACATGTTTTTTTGTGTTAAAAACGATGGTGCTTTACCATTTGATGTTGGTATTAGGTCTAAACAACAATTAACAAGCTTAGTTACACTTTTCCATTTAAAGTGAGCAAAAAAGCAAAATACCACTGTTTTATGTGCGGAAAATGCTATTCAGAGCGAGAAAATCAGTTTTTGACCACAATGTGTTTCTGAACATAAACATAGGTTTTTGTGTTAAAAAGTATGGTGCTTTACCATTTGATGTTGGTATAAGGTCTAAACAACTATTAAATAAGCTTAGTTACACTTTTCTTTTTAAAGTAGGAAAAAAGCAACATACCACTTTTTTATGTGCGGAAAATGCTTTTCAGAGCGAGAGAATAACTTTTTGACCACAATGTGTTCTAAGCATAAACATCGTTTTGTGTGTTAAAAACGATGGTGCTTCAGCAGTTCATGTTGGTATAGTGTCTAAACAAGCATTAACAAGCTTAGTTACACTTTTCCATTTAAAGTGACTAAAAAGCAACTATCCACTTTTGTGTGCGCGGAAAATGCTTTTCAGAGCGAGAGAATCACTTTTTGACCACAATGTGTTCTAAAGCATAAACATGGTTTTGTGTGTTAAAAAAGATGGTGCTTCACCAGTTCATGTTGGTATAAGGTCTAAACAAGCATTAACAAGCTTAGTTACACTTTTCCATTTAAAGTGGGAAGAAAGCATCATACCACTTTTTTATGTGCGGAAAATGCTTTTCAGAGCGAGAGAATCACTTTTTGACCACAATGTGTTTCTGTGTATGAACATATGTTTTTGTGATAAAAACGATGGCGCGTCACCATTTGATGTTGGTATAAGGTCTAAACAACCATTAACAAGTGTATTTACACTTTTCCATTTAAAGTGAGAAAAAAGTAAAACACCACTTTTTTATGGATGGAAAATGCTTTTCTGAGCAAGAGAATCAATTTTTTACTACAATGTGTTTCTGAGCATTAACATTGGTTTTTGTGTTGAAAACGATGGTGCTTCACCATTTGATGTTGGTATAATAAGGTCTAAACATCCATAAACAAGTGTAGTTACACTTTTCCATTTAAAGTGAGAAAAAAGCAAAACACCACTTTTTTATGTTCGGAAAATGCTATTCAGAGCGAGAGAATCACTTTTTGACCACAATGTGTTTCTGAGTATAAACATAGGTTTTTTTTTATGTGCGGAAAATGCTTTTCAGAGCGAGAGAATCACTTTTGGACCACAATGTGTTCTAAGCATAAACATTGTTTTGTGTGTTAAAAACGATGGTGCTTCACCAGTTCATGTTGGTATAAGGTCTAAACAAGCATTAACAAGCTTAGTTACACTTTTCCATTTAAAGTGGGAAGAAAGCATCATACCACTTTTTTATGTGCGGAAAATGCTTTTCAGGCGAGAGAATCACTTTTTGAACACAATCTGTTTCTGAGCATAAACATGGTTTTTTGTGTTAAAAACGATGGTGCTTTACCATTTGATGTTGGTATAAGGTGTAAACAACCATTAACAAGCTTAGTTACACTTTTCCATTTAAAGTGACAAAAAAGCAACTATCCACTTTTTTATGCACGGAAAATGCTTTTCAGAGAGAGAGACATAGCATAAGGTCTAAACAACCATTAACAAGCGTAATTATACTTTTCCATTTAAAGTTAGAAAAAAGCAAAACACCACTTTTTTATCCTCGGAAAATGCTATTCAGAGCGAGAGAATCAGTTTTTGACCACAATGTGTTCTAAAGCATAAACATGGTTTTGTGTGTTAAAAAGTATGATGCTTCACCATTTGATGTTGGTATAAGGTCTAAACAACCATTAACAAACTTAGTTACACTTTTCTATTTAAAATGGGAAAAAAGCAACATACAACTTATTTATGTGCGGAAAATGCTCTTCGGACTGATAGAATCACTTTTTGACCACAATGTTTTTCTGAGTATGAACATGGGTTTTTGTGTTAAAAAGTATGGTGCTTCACCATTTGATGTTGGTATAAGGTCTAAACCAACCATTAACAAGCGTAGTTACACTTTTCCATTTAAAGTGAGAAAAAAGCAAAACACGACTTTTTTATGTGCGGAAAATGCTTTTCAGAGAGAGAGAATCACTTTTTGACCACAATGTGTTCCAAGCATAAACATGGTTTTGTGTGTTAAAAACGATGGTGCTTCACCAGTTCATTTTGGTATAAGGTCTAAACAAGCATTAACAAGCGTAGTTACACTTTTCCATTTAAAGTGAGGAAAAAGCAAAACACCACTTTTTTATGTGCGGAAAATGCTTTTCAGGCGAGAGAATCACTTTTTGAACACAATCTGTTTCTGAGCATAAACATGGTTTTTTGGGTTAAAAACGATGGTGCTTTACCATTTGATGTTGGTATTAGGTCTAAACAACAATTAACAAGCTTAATTACACTTTTCCATTTAAAGTGACAAAAAAGCAACTATCCACTTTTTTATGCACGGAAAATGCTTTTCAGAGATAGAGAATCACTTTTTGACCACAATGTGTTTCTGAGTATAAACATAGGTTTTTGTGATAAAAACGATGGTGCTTCACCATTTGATGTTGGTATAAGGTCTAAACAACCATTAAAAAGTTCAGTTACACTTTTCCATTAAAGTGGAAAAAAAGCAACCTGCCACTTTTTTATGTGCGGAAAATGCTATTCAGAGCGAGAGAATCAGTTTTTGACCACAATGTGTTCTAAGCATAAACATCGTTTTGTGTGTTAAAAACGATGGTGCTTCACCAGTTCATGTTGGTATAAGGTCTAAACAAGCATTAACAAGCTTAGTTACACTTTTCCATTTAAAGTGACTAAAAAGCAACTATCCACTTTTGTGTGCGCGGGAAATGCTTTTCAGAGCGAGAGAATCACTTTTTGACCACAATGTGTTCTAAAGCATAAACATGGTTTTGTGTGTTAAAAAAGATGGTGCTTCACCAGTTCATGTTGGTATAAGGTCTAAACAAGCATTAACAAGCTTAGTTACCCTTTTCCATTTAAAGTGGGAAGAAAGCATCATACCACTTTTTTATGTGCGGAAAATGCTTTTCAGTCGAGAGAATCACTTTTTGAACACAATGTGTTTCTGAGCATAAACATAGGTTTTTGTGATAAAAACGATGGTGCTTCACCATTTGATGTTGGTATAAGGTCTAAACAACCATTAAATAAGCTTAGTAACACTTTTCCATTTAAAGTAGGAAAAAAGCAACATACCACTTTTTTATGTGCGGAAAATGCTTTTCAGAGCGAGAGAATAACTTTTTGACCACAATGTGTTCTAAGCATAAACATGGTTTTGTGTGTTAAAAACGATGGTGCTTCACCAGTTCATGTTGGTATAAGGTCTAAACAAGCATTAACAAGCTTAGTTACACTTTTCCATTTAAAGTGGGAAGAAAGCATCATACCACTTTTTTATGTGCGGAAAATGCTTTTCAGGCGAGAGAATCACTTTTTGAACACAATCTGTTTCTGAGCATAAACATGGTTTTTTGTGTTAAAAACGATGGTGCTTTACCATTTGATGTTGGTATAAGGTGTAAACAACCATTAACAAGCTTAGTTACACTTTTCCATTTAAAGTGACAAAAAAGCAACTATCCACTTTTTTATGTGCGGAAAATGCTTTTCAGAGATAGAGAATCACTTTTTGACCACAATGTGTTTCTGAGTATAAACATAGGTTTTTGTGATAAAAACGATGGTGCTTCACCATTTGATGTTGGTATAAGGTCTAAACAACCATTAACAAGCGTAGTTACACTTTTCCATTTAAAGTGAGAAAAAAGCAAAACACCACTTTTTTATGTGCGGAAAATGCTTTTCAGAGCGAGAGAATCACTTTTTGACCACAATGTGTTTCTGAGCATAAACATGGTTTTTTGTGTTAAAAACGATGGTGCTTTACCATTTGATGTTGGTATTAGGTCTAAACAACAATTAACAAGCTTAGTTACACTTTTCTATTTAAAGTGGGAAGAAAGCAACATACCACTTTTTTATGTGCGGAAAATGCTTTTCAGAGCGAGAGAATCACTTTTTGACCACAACTGTTTCTAAGCATAAACATGTTTTTTGTGTTAAAAACGATGGTGCTTTACCATTTGATGTTGGTATTAGGTCTAAACAACAATTAACAAGCTTAGTTACACTTTTCCATTTAAAGTGAGCAAAAAAGCAACATACCACTTTTTTATGTGCGGAAAATGCTTTTCAGAGCGAGAGAATAACTTTTTGACCACAATGTGTTCTAAGCATAAACATCGTTTTGTGTGTTAAAAACGATGGTGCTTCACCAGTTCATGTTGGTATAAGGTCTAAACAAGCATTAACAAGCTTAGTTACACTTTTCCATTTAAAGTGAGAAAAAAGCAACTATCCACTTTTTTTATGTGCGGAAAATGCTTTTCAGAGCGAGAGAATCACTTTTTGACCACAATGTGTTCTAAAGCATAAACATGGTTTTGTGTGTTAAAAAAGATGGTGCTTCACCAGTTCATGTTGGTATAAGGTCTAAACAAGCATTCACAAGCTTAGTTACCCTTTTCCATTTAAAGTGGGAAGAAAGCATCATACCACTTTTTTATGTGCGGAAAATGCTTTTCAGTCGAGAGAATCACTTTTTGAACACAATGTGTTTCTGAGCATAAACATAGGTTTTTGTGATAAAAACGATGGTGCTTCACCAGTTCATGTTGGTATAATGTCTAAACAACCATTAACAAGCGTAGTTACACTTTTCCATTTAAAGTGAGAAAAAAGCAAAACACCACTTTTTTATGTGCGGAAAATGCTTTTCAGAGCGAGAGAATCACTTTTTGACCACAATGTGTTTCTGTGTATGAACATATGTTTTTGTGATAAAAACGATGGCGCGTCACCATTTGATGTTGGTATAAGGTCTAAACAACCATTAAATAAGCTTAGTTACACAAGTTTTTGACCACAATGTGTTCTAAAGCATAAACATGGTTTTGTGTGTTAAAAAGTATGGTGCTTCACCATTTGATGTTGGTATAAGGTCTAAACAACCATTAACAAACTTAGTTACACTTTTCTATTTAAAATGGGAAAAAAGCAACATACAACTTATTTATGTGCGGAAAATGCTCTTCGGACTGATAGAATCACTTTTTGACCACAATGTTTTTCTGAGTATGAACATGGGTTTTTGTGTTAAAAAGTATGGTGCTTCACCATTTGATGTTGGTATAAGGTCTAAACCAACCATTAACAAGCGTAGTTACACTTTTCCATTTAAAGTGAGAAAAAAGCAAAACACGACTTTTTTATGTGCGGAAAATGCTTTTCAGAGAGAGAGAATCACTTTTTGACCACAATGTGTTCCAAGCATAAACATGGTTTTGTGTGTTAAAAACGATGGTGCTTCACCAGTTCATTTTGGTATAAGGTCTAAACAAGCATTAACAAGCGTAGTTACACTTTTCCATTTAAAGTGAGGAAAAAGCAAAACACCACTTTTTTATGTGCGGAAAATGCTTTTCAGGCGAGAGAATCACTTTTTGAACACAATCTGTTTCTGAGCATAAACATGGTTTTTTGGGTTAAAAACGATGGTGCTTTACCATTTGATGTTGGTATTAGGTCTAAACAACAATTAACAAGCTTAGTTACACTTTTCCATTTAAAGTGACAAAAAAGCAACTATCCACTTTTTTATGCACGGAAAATGCTTTTCAGAGATAGAGAATCACTTTTTGACCACAATGTGTTTCTGAGTATAAACATAGGTTTTTGTGATAAAAACGATGGTGCTTCACCATTTGATGTTGGTATAAGGTCTAAACAACCATTAAAAAGTTCAGTTACACTTTTCCATTAAAGTGGAAAAAAAGCAACCTGCCACTTTTTTATGTGCGGAAAATGCTATTCAGAGCGAGAGAATCAGTTTTTGACCACAATGTGTTCTAAGCATAAACATCGTTTTGTGTGTTAAAAACGATGGTGCTTCACCAGTTCATGTTGGTATAAGGTCTAAACAAGCATTAACAAGCTTAGTTACACTTTTCCATTTAAAGTGACTAAAAAGCAACTATCCACTTTTGTGTGCGCGGGAAATGCTTTTCAGAGCGAGAGAATCACTTTTTGACCACAATGTGTTCTAAAGCATAAACATGGTTTTGTGTGTTAAAAAAGATGGTGCTTCACCAGTTCATGTTGGTATAAGGTCTAAACAAGCATTAACAAGCTTAGTTACCCTTTTCCATTTAAAGTGGGAAGAAAGCATCATACCACTTTTTTATGTGCGGAAAATGCTTTTCAGTCGAGAGAATCACTTTTTGAACACAATGTGTTTCTGAGCATAAACATAGGTTTTTGTGATAAAAACGATGGTGCTTCACCATTTGATGTTGGTATAAGGTCTAAACAACCATTAAATAAGCTTAGTAACACTTTTCCATTTAAAGTAGGAAAAAAGCAACATACCACTTTTTTATGTGCGGAAAATGCTTTTCAGAGCGAGAGAATAACTTTTTGACCACAATGTGTTCTAAGCATAAACATGGTTTTGTGTGTTAAAAACGATGGTGCTTCACCAGTTCATGTTGGTATAAGGTCTAAACAAGCATTAACAAGCTTAGTTACACTTTTCCATTTAAAGTGGGAAGAAAGCATCATACCACTTTTTTATGTGCGGAAAATGCTTTTCAGGCGAGAGAATCACTTTTTGAACACAATCTGTTTCTGAGCATAAACATGGTTTTTTGTGTTAAAAACGATGGTGCTTTACCATTTGATGTTGGTATAAGGTGTAAACAACCATTAACAAGCTTAGTTACACTTTTCCATTTAAAGTGACAAAAAAGCAACTATCCACTTTTTTATGTGCGGAAAATGCTTTTCAGAGATAGAGAATCACTTTTTGACCACAATGTGTTTCTGAGTATAAACATAGGTTTTTGTGATAAAAACGATGGTGCTTCACCATTTGATGTTGGCATAAGGTCTAAACAACCATTAACAAGCGTAATTATACTTTTCCATTTAAAGTTAGAAAAAAGCAAAACACCACTTTTTTATCTGCGGAAAATGCTTTTCAGAGAGAGAGAATCACTTTTTGAACACAATCTGTTTCTGAGCATAAACATGGTTTTTTGGGTTAAAAACGATGGTGCTTTACCATTTGATGTTGGTATAAGGTCTAAACAACTATTAAATAAGCTTAGTTACACTTTTCTTTTTAAAGTAGGAAAAAAGCAACGTACCTCTTTTTTATGTGCGGAAAATGCTTTTCAGAGCGAGAGAATAACTTTTTGACCACAATGTGTTCTAAGCATAAACATCGTTTTGTGTGTTAAAAACGATGGTGCTTCAGCAGTTCATGTTGGTATAGTGTCTAAACAAGCATTAACAAGCTTAGTTACACTTTTCCATTTAAAGTGACTAAAAAGCAACTATCCACTTTTGTGTGCGCGGAAAATGCTTTTCAGAGCGAGAGAATCACTTTTTGACCACAATGTGTTCTAAAGCATAAACATGGTTTTGTGTGTTAAAAAAGATGGTGCTTCACCAGTTCATGTTGGTATAAGGTCTAAACAAGCATTAACAAGCTTAGTTACACTTTTCCATTTAAAGTGGGAAGAAAGCATCATACCACTTTTTTATGTGCGGAAAATGCTTTTCAGTCGAGAGAATCACTTTTTGAACACAATCTGTTTCTGAGCATAAACATAGGTTTTTGTGATAAAAACGATGGTGCTTCACCATTTGATGTTGGCATAAGATCTAAACAACCATTAACAAGCTTAGTTACACTTTTCTATTTAAAGTGGGAAGAAAGCATCATACCACTTTTTTATGTGCGGAAAATGCTTTTCAGGCGAGAGAATCACTTTTTGAACACAAACTGTTTCTGAGCATAAACATGTTTTTTTGTGTTAAAAACGATGGTGCTTTACCATTTGATGTTGGTATTAGGTCTAAACAACAATTAACAAGCTTAGTTACACTTTTCCATTTAAAGTGAGCAAAAAAGCAACATACCACTTTTTTATGTGCGGAAAATGCTTTTCAGAGCGAGAGAATAACTTTTTGACCACAATGTGTTCTAAGCATAAACATCGTTTTGTGTGTTAAAAACGATGGTGCTTCACCAGTTCATGTTGGTATAAGGTCTAAACAAGCATTAACAAGCTTAGTTACACTTTTCCATTTAAAGTGACTAAAAAGCAACTATCCACTTTTGTGTGCGCGGAAAATGCTTTTCAGAGCGAGAGAATCACTTTTTGACCACAATGTGTTCTAAAGCATAAACATGGTTTTGTGTGTTAAAAAAGATGGTGCTTCACCAGTTCATGTTGGTATAAGGTCTAAACAAGCATTCACAAGCTTAGTTACCCTTTTCCATTTAAAGTGGGAAGAAAGCATCATACCACTTTTTTATGTGCGGAAAATGCTTTTCAGTCGAGAGAATCACTTTTTGAACACAATGTGTTTCTGAGCATAAACATAGGTTTTTGTGATAAAAACGATGGTGCTTCACCAGTTCATGTTGGTATAATGTCTAAACAACCATTAACAAGCGTAGTTACACTTTTCCATTTAAAGTGAGAAAAAAGCAAAACACCACTTTTTTATGTGCGGAAAATGCTTTTCAGAGCGAGAGAATCACTTTTTGACCACAATGTGTTTCTGTGTATGAACATATGTTTTTGTGATAAAAACGATGGCGCGTCACCATTTGATGTTGGTATAAGGTCTAAACAACCATTAAATAAGCTTAGTTACACAAGTTTTTGACCACAATGTGTTCTAAAGCATAAACATGGTTTTGTGTGTTAAAAAGTATGGTGCTTCACCATTTGATGTTGGTATAAGGTCTAAACAACCATTAACAAACTTAGTTACACTTTTCTATTTAAAATGGGAAAAAAGCAACATACAACTTATTTATGTGCGGAAAATGCTCTTCGGACTGATAGAATCACTTTTTGACCACAATGTTTTTCTGAGTATGAACATGGGTTTTTGTGTTAAAAAGTATGGTGCTTCACCATTTGATGTTGGTATAAGGTCTAAACCAACCATTAACAAGCGTAGTTACACTTTTCCATTTAAAGTGAGAAAAAAGCAAAACACGACTTTTTTATGTGCGGAAAATGCTTTTCAGAGAGAGAGAATCACTTTTTGACCACAATGTGTTCCAAGCATAAACATGGTTTTGTGTGTTAAAAACGATGGTGCTTCACCAGTTCATTTTGGTATAAGGTCTAAACAAGCATTAACAAGCGTAGTTACACTTTTCCATTTAAAGTGAGGAAAAAGCAAAACACCACTTTTTTATGTGCGGAAAATGCTTTTCAGGCGAGAGAATCACTTTTTGAACACAATCTGTTTCTGAGCATAAACATGGTTTTTTGGGTTAAAAACGATGGTGCTTTACCATTTGATGTTGGTATTAGGTCTAAACAACAATTAACAAGCTTAGTTACACTTTTCCATTTAAAGTGACAAAAAAGCAACTATCCACTTTTTTATGCACGGAAAATGCTTTTCAGAGATAGAGAATCACTTTTTGACCACAATGTGTTTCTGAGTATAAACATAGGTTTTTGTGATAAAAACGATGGTGCTTCACCATTTGATGTTGGTATAAGGTCTAAACAACCATTAAAAAGTTCAGTTACACTTTTCCATTAAAGTGGAAAAAAAGCAACCTGCCACTTTTTTATGTGCGGAAAATGCTATTCAGAGCGAGAGAATCAGTTTTTGACCACAATGTGTTCTAAGCATAAACATCGTTTTGTGTGTTAAAAACGATGGTGCTTCACCAGTTCATGTTGGTATAAGGTCTAAACAAGCATTAACAAGCTTAGTTACACTTTTCCATTTAAAGTGACTAAAAAGCAACTATCCACTTTTGTGTGCGCGGGAAATGCTTTTCAGAGCGAGAGAATCACTTTTTGACCACAATGTGTTCTAAAGCATAAACATGGTTTTGTGTGTTAAAAAAGATGGTGCTTCACCAGTTCATGTTGGTATAAGGTCTAAACAAGCATTAACAAGCTTAGTTACCCTTTTCCATTTAAAGTGGGAAGAAAGCATCATACCACTTTTTTATGTGCGGAAAATGCTTTTCAGTCGAGAGAATCACTTTTTGAACACAATGTGTTTCTGAGCATAAACATAGGTTTTTGTGATAAAAACGATGGTGCTTCACCATTTGATGTTGGTATAAGGTCTAAACAACCATTAAATAAGCTTAGTAACACTTTTCCATTTAAAGTAGGAAAAAAGCAACATACCACTTTTTTATGTGCGGAAAATGCTTTTCAGAGCGAGAGAATAACTTTTTGACCACAATGTGTTCTAAGCATAAACATGGTTTTGTGTGTTAAAAACGATGGTGCTTCACCAGTTCATGTTGGTATAAGGTCTAAACAAGCATTAACAAGCTTAGTTACACTTTTCCATTTAAAGTGGGAAGAAAGCATCATACCACTTTTTTATGTGCGGAAAATGCTTTTCAGGCGAGAGAATCACTTTTTGAACACAATCTGTTTCTGAGCATAAACATGGTTTTTTGTGTTAAAAACGATGGTGCTTTACCATTTGATGTTGGTATAAGGTGTAAACAACCATTAACAAGCTTAGTTACACTTTTCCATTTAAAGTGACAAAAAAGCAACTATCCACTTTTTTATGTGCGGAAAATGCTTTTCAGAGATAGAGAATCACTTTTTGACCACAATGTGTTTCTGAGTATAAACATAGGTTTTTGTGATAAAAACGATGGTGCTTCACCATTTGATGTTGGCATAAGGTCTAAACAACCATTAACAAGCGTAATTATACTTTTCCATTTAAAGTTAGAAAAAAGCAAAACACCACTTTTTTATCTGCGGAAAATGCTTTTCAGAGAGAGAGAATCACTTTTTGAACACAATCTGTTTCTGAGCATAAACATGGTTTTTTGGATTAAAAACGATGGTGCTTTACCATTTGATGTTGGTATTAGGTCTAAACAACAATTAACAAGCTTAGTTACACTTTTCCATTTAAAGTGACAAAAAAGAAACTATCCACTTTTTTATGCACGGAAAATGCTTTTCAGAGATAGAGAATCACTTTTTGACCACAATGTGTTTCTGAGTATAAACATAGGTTTTTGTGATAAAAACGATGGTGCTTCACCATTTGATGTTGGTATAAGGTTTAAAACACCATTAAAAAGTTCAGTTACACTTTTCCATTAAAGTGGGAAAAAAGCAACCTACCACTTTTTTATGTGCGGAAAATGCTATTCAGAGCGAGAGAATCAGTTTTTGACCACAATGTGTTCTAAGCATAAACATGGTTTTGTGTGTTAAAAACGGTGGTGCTTCACCAGTTCATGTTGGTATAAGGTCTAAACAACAATTAACAACCTTAGTTACACTTTTCCATTTAAAGTGACAAAAAAGCAACTATCCACTTTTTTATGCACGGAAAATACTTTTCAGAGATAGAGAATCACTTTTTGACCACAATGTGTTTCTGTGTATAAACATAGGTTTTTGTGATAAAAACGATGGTGCTTCACCATTTGATGTTGGTATAAGGTCTAAACAACCATTAAATAAGCTTAGTTACACTTTTCCATTTAAAGTAGGAAAAAAGCAACATACCACTTTTTTATGTGCGGAAAATGCTTTTCAGAGCGAGAGAATCACTTTTTGACCACAATGTGTTCTAAGCATAAATATCGTTTTGTGTGTTAAAAACGATGGTGCTTCACCAGTTCATGTTGGTATAAGGTCTAAACAAGCATTAACAAGCTTAGTTACACTTTTCAATTTAAAGTGGGAAGAAAGCATCATACCACTTTTTTATGTGCGGAAAATGCTTTTCAGGCGAGAGAATCACTTTTTGAACACAAACTGTTTCTGAGCATAAACATGTTTTTTTGTGTTAAAAACGATGGTGCTTTACCATTTGATGTTGGTATTAGGTCTAAACAACAATTAACAAGCTTAGTTACACTTTTCCATTTAAAGTGAGCAAAAAAGCAAAATACCACTGTTTTATGTGCGGAAAATGCTATTCAGAGCGAGAAAATCAGTTTTTGACCACAATGTGTTTCTGAACATAAACATAGGTTTTTGTGTTAAAAAGTATGGTGCTTTACCATTTGATGTTGGTATAAGGTCTAAACAACTATTAAATAAGCTTAGTTACACTTTTCTTTTTAAAGTAGGAAAAAAGCAACATACCACTTTTTTATGTGCGGAAAATGCTTTTCAGAGCGAGAGAATAACTTTTTGACCACAATGTGTTCTAAGCATAAACATCGTTTTGTGTGTTAAAAACGATGGTGCTTCAGCAGTTCATGTTGGTATAGTGTCTAAACAAGCATTAACAAGCTTAGTTACACTTTTCCATTTAAAGTGACTAAAAAGCAACTATCCACTTTTGTGTGCGCGGAAAATGCTTTTCAGAGCGAGAGAATCACTTTTTGACCACAATGTGTTCTAAAGCATAAACATGGTTTTTTTTGTGTGTTAAAAAAGATGGTGCTTCACCAGTTCATGTTGGTATAAGGTCTAAACAAGCATTAACAAGCTTAGTTACACTTTTCCATTTAAAGTGGGAAGAAAGCATCATACCACTTTTTTATGTGCGGAAAATGCTTTTCAGAGCGAGAGAATCACTTTTTGACCACAATGTGTTTCTGTGTATGAACATATGTTTTTGTGATAAAAACGATGGCGCGTCACCATTTGATGTTGGTATAAGGTCTAAACAACCATTAACAAGTGTATTTACACTTTTCCATTTAAAGTGAGAAAAAAGTAAAACACCACTTTTTTATGGATGGAAAATGCTTTTCTGAGCAAGAGAATCAATTTTTTACTACAATGTGTTTCTGAGCATAAACATTGGTTTTTGTGTTGAAAACGATGATGCTTCACCATTTGATGTTGGTATAATAAGGTCTAAACATCCATAAACAAGTGTAGTTACACTTTTCCATTTAAAGTGAGAAAAAAGCAAAACACCACTTTTTTATGTTCGGAAAATGCTATTCAGAGCGAGAGAATCACTTTTGGACCACAATGTGTTTCTGAGTATAAACATAGGTTTTTGTGTTAAAAATGATGGTGCTTTACCATTTGATGTTGATATAAGGTCTAAATAACCATTAAATAAGCTTAGTTACACTTTTCCATTTAAAGTAGGAAAAAAGCAACACACCACTTTTTTATGTGCGGAAAATGCTTTTCAGAGCGAGAGAATCACTTTTGGACCACAATGTGTTCTAAGCATAAACATTGTTTTGTGTGTTAAAAACGATGGTGCTTCACCAGTTCATGTTGGTATAAGGTCTAAACAAGCATTAACAAGCTTAGTTACACTTTTCCATTTAAAGTGGGAAGAAAGCATCATACCACTTTTTTATGTGCGGAAAATGCTTTTCAGGCGAGAGAATCACTTTTTGAACACAATCTGTTTCTGAGCATAAACATGGTTTTTTGTGTTAAAAACGATGGTGCTTTACCATTTGATGTTGGTATTAGGTCTAAACAACAATTAACAAGCTTAATTACACTTTTCCATTTAAAGTGACAAAAAAGCAACTATCCACTTTTTTATGCACGGAAAATGCTTTTCAGAGAGAGAGAATCACTTTTTGACCACAATGTGTTTCTGAGTATAAAGATAGGTTTTTGTGATAAAAACGATGGTGCTTCACCATTTGATGTTGGTATAAGGTCTAAACAACCATTAACAAGCGTAATTATACTTTTCCATTTAAAGTTAGAAAAAAGCAAAACACCACTTTTTTATCCTCGGAAAATGCTATTCAGAGCGAGAGAATCAGTTTTTGACCACAATGTGTTCTAAAGCATAAACATGGTTTTGTGTGTTAAAAAGTATGATGCTTCACCATTTGATGTTGGTATAAGGTCTAAACAACCATTAACAAACTTAGTTACACTTTTCTATTTAAAATGGGAAGAAAGCATCATACCACTTTTTTATGTGCGGAAAATGCTTTTCAGGCGAGAGAATCACTTTTTGAACACAAACTGTTTCTGAGCATAAACATGTTTTTTTGTGTTAAAAACGATGGTGCTTTACCATTTGATGTTGGTATTAGGTCTAAACAACAATTAACAAGCTTAGTTACACTTTTCCATTTAAAGTGAGCAAAAAAGCAAAATACCACTGTTTTATGTGCGGAAAATGCTATTCAGAGCGAGAAAATCAGTTTTTGACCACAATGTGTTTCTGAACATAAACATAGGTTTTTGTGTTAAAAAGTATGGTGCTTTACCATTTGATGTTGGTATAAGGTCTAAACAACTATTAAATAAGCTTAGTTACACTTTTCTTTTTAAAGTAGGAAAAAAGCAACGTACCTCTTTTTTATGTGCGGAAAATGTTTTTCAGAGCGAGAGAATAACTTTTTGACCACAATGTGTTCTAAGCATAAACATCGTTTTGTGTGTTAAAAACGATGGTGCTTCAGCAGTTCATGTTGGTATAGTGTCTAAACAAGCATTAACAAGCTTAGTTACACTTTTCCATTTAAAGTGACTAAAAAGCAACTATCCACTTTTGTGTGCGCGGAAAATGCTTTTCAGAGCGAGAGAATCACTTTTTGACCACAATGTGTTCTAAAGCATAAACATGGTTTTGTGTGTTAAAAAAGATGGTGCTTCACCAGTTCATGTTGGTATAAGGTCTAAACAAGCATTAACAAGCTTAGTTACACTTTTCCATTTAAAGTGGGAAGAAAGCATCATACCACTTTTTTATGTGCGGAAAATGCTTTTCAGTCGAGAGAATCACTTTTTGAACACAATCTGTTTCTGAGCATAAACATAGGTTTTTGTGATAAAAACGATGGTGCTTCACCATTTGATGTTGGCATAAGATCTAAACAACCATTAACAAGCTTAGTTACACTTTTCTATTTAAAGTGGGAAGAAAGCATCATACCACTTTTTTATGTGCGGAAAATGCTTTTCAGGCGAGAGAATCACTTTTTGAACACAAACTGTTTCTGAGCATAAACATGTTTTTTTGTGTTAAAAACGATGGTGCTTTACCATTTGATGTTGGTATTAGGTCTAAACAACAATTAACAAGCTTAGTTACACTTTTCCATTTAAAGTGAGCAAAAAAGCAACATACCACTTTTTTATGTGCGGAAAATGCTTTTCAGAGCGAGAGAATAACTTTTTGACCACAATGTGTTCTAAGCATAAACATCGTTTTGTGTGTTAAAAACGATGGTGCTTCACCAGTTCATGTTGGTATAAGGTCTAAACAAGCATTAACAAGCTTAGTTACACTTTTCCATTTAAAGTGACTAAAAAGCAACTATCCACTTTTGTGTGCGCGGAAAATGCTTTTCAGAGAGAGAGAATCACTTTTTGACCACAATGTGTTCTAAAGCATAAACATGGTTTTGTGTGTTAAAAAAGATGGTGCTTCACCAGTTCATGTTGGTATAAGGTCTAAACAAGCATTCACAAGCTTAGTTACCCTTTTCCATTTAAAGTGGGAAGAAAGCATCATACCACTTTTTTATGTGCGGAAAATGCTTTTCAGTCGAGAGAATCACTTTTTGAACACAATGTGTTTCTGAGCATAAACATAGGTTTTTGTGATAAAAACGATGGTGCTTCACCAGTTCATGTTGGTATAATGTCTAAACAACCATTAACAAGCGTAGTTACACTTTTCCATTTAAAGTGAGAAAAAAGCAAAACACCACTTTTTTATGTGCGGAAAATGCTTTTCAGAGCGAGAGAATCACTTTTTGACCACAATGTGTTTCTGTGTATGAACATATGTTTTTGTGATAAAAACGATGGCGCGTCACCATTTGATGTTGGTATAAGGTCTAAACAACCATTAAATAAGCTTAGTTACACAAGTTTTTGACCACAATGTGTTCTAAAGCATAAACATGGTTTTGTGTGTTAAAAAGTATGGTGCTTCACCATTTGATGTTGGTATAAGGTCTAAACAACCATTAACAAACTTAGTTACACTTTTCTATTTAAAATGGGAAAAAAGCAACATACAACTTATTTATGTGCGGAAAATGCTCTTCGGACTGATAGAATCACTTTTTGACCACAATGTTTTTCTGAGTATGAACATGGGTTTTTGTGTTAAAAAGTATGGTGCTTCACCATTTGATGTTGGTATAAGGTCTAAACCAACCATTAACAAGCGTAGTTACACAAGTTTTTGACCACAATGTGTTCTAAAGCATAAACATGGTTTTGTGTGTTAAAAAGTATGGTGCTTCACCATTTGATGTTGGTATAAGGTCTAAACAACCATTAACAAACTTAGTTACACTTTTCTATTTAAAATGGGAAAAAAGCAACATACAACTTATTTATGTGCGGAAAATGCTCTTCGGACTGATAGAATCACTTTTTGACCACAATGTTTTTCTGAGTATGAACATGGGTTTTTGTGTTAAAAAGTATGGTGCTTCACCATTTGATGTTGGTATAAGGTCTAAACCAACCATTAACAAGCGTAGTTACACTTTTCCATTTAAAGTGAGAAAAAAGCAAAACACGACTTTTTTATGTGCGGAAAATGCTTTTCAGAGAGAGAGAATCACTTTTTGACCACAATGTGTTCCAAGCATAAACATGGTTTTGTGTGTTAAAAACGATGGTGCTTCACCAGTTCATGTTGGTATAAGGTCTAAACAAGCATTAACAAGCGTAG